>JAOTQP010000870.1:31387215-31511395 GCA_026413545.1 Cichladusa arquata | reverse complement strand
TTTGCTAATGAGAAAAAGCTTCATAAAGAATACAACATTCTACACTGGCATTTTTCCCATAAAAGTAATTCAAGAAACCTGAGATAATTCAAAAATATTAAAATACTAAAAATATTAAAAGAAAGCATAGCTCTGACTGATGAGTGGTTTTCCATTTGCAGGCATGTTTGTTGATTCATGCAAACTTCTAAGATTTTAGCGGCTCATCACCATTTCAGATACTAAACATTTCCTCACAGTTTAAAGTTCAATGTGTATTCTCACATTGAATCTCATACACTGTGTTCTAGTCTACGTGTAGTAGAAGAAATCTATTCATGAAAAGTTTCACATGCTTCTCAGAGGACAGTAGTCACCATAAACAAAAAATACATTCTCACCTAAAAATACAAACATGATCTATACTACTAAGCATCACTACAATTAATTTGGAAAAAAATGAAACAAGTTAGAACTACAAAAATATACTTTAGTGATATTTTCCAACTGAAACACTAACTGACTCAGAAGTTTCTACAAAAAGGATAGGCTATTATAAATTATGGATGCCAACTTTCTGTAAGATAATAGTTCTTACAGGGTGATATCAACACCCAGTCCAGTTTCATCAGCCTCTTCAGAGCCAGTGCAGGCTCTATGTCCAGTTTCTGAACTGCCACTAAATTCTAACCATCAAGCAGAAAAAGCAAGCAAAACATACCACAAAACATTTTTCCTTAACAAGAGACTCAAGATAATTCTAAATGGCAAAAATGGCAGGAGTTAATAAATAACAATAAAAAGAATAAATTTAGCCTTTTTTATAGATTCTATAATCCATTGAAAACAACAATCTTACAACAGATTCTATACAAATATTTTTAATTCATAAATCTGAAAAATTAATGTTTTGTAGATCTGCTTTGGTACCCATTTAGTTTTACAGCAACCAGGCACATGGGGTGATTCTTGGGGCTTTCCTGTTGAGAGGGTCTGGAGCTAAACTTTGATGATCCCTTCCAACTCAGAATATTCTGTAATCTCATGATTCTGTGACTGTATTAGCTTCAGTCTTAAAATACACAATAAATGTGTATTGCCAGGTCTGCCTCCATTTTGCTACCAATTTATGGCAGAATGTATTAAAAAAGGAATCTATCTTACTGAACCATAACAATTGAGAAGTTTTTGGAAAGTATAACTTACCCGTTCATTTCATCAGCAAGATTGCAATTCTGACTTTTTAGAAGAACTCCTAAACCATAAGTTTTTGCACATCTCAAAGCCACATGGAAATAATTTCTCAAATTTATCTCCTGTGATTTAAGGCTTTCTCCTCCTCTGGAATGTCTCAATTTCTTATAAGTAAATAATAAAGCATGTACACACTGCCAAGAATGAAGACTTTGAAACAGCTCAACTTAACTTTTCCAAGAGAAAGAAAGAAGTTAGATCAATGACCTCTAAATTCTGGCATGTAAAGCACATTGCACCAAAAATAACAAATATTTGTAAGATTTTAATAAAGATTATAAACCTGCATCTATTTTCCCAAAAATTATAATCCTACACAATGAAATGGTTCAAGAAAGCATCAGATCAGCTTATTCAAAACAATCTGATACAGTTGTTCTTATCTATATTAGTAAAATGAGTTTACATCAAAATATTTTAAAAAATCATATCCTGATCAAAATATTTATTTGTATTACTAGAATGTCTCATAAATGTTTCTAAATCATCTAGCAGTCAAAAAGCATGCACTAGATTTCACAATTACAAAATGCTACATTGCAAAATGTAGCATTTTGCAGCTTTATTATTACTAAAGTATATATATTATTTTTCTTCAGAAGATTTTAAATATTGGATAGATGACCTCTTGACCCTAACTTATGCATAAGATTAGCTTATAATTAATACCTCAAAAAATACAAGAGTTCATAAAGAATTGAGTCTCTTTAATGACATTATGCTTTAACAGTGGAATATTAGGATAATGCGCAGGCAAAGTACATTTTCCCAGTACAAAACTGTGGAACAGAGGAGGAAAAAGTTATTATCCTATTAGCAAAGATTAACTAATCAAAATAACTCTGAGGACCTGCTGGTTTCCCAAACCTCTTAACAACAAATCTGTGCACGTTTTTTGAATGAAATAAATACTAACTACATTCTAGGTTAAACTTTCCAACTTTTAAAAATTTACCAACTATGAGAAAGTGTTCCCTCAAAAAGATGAAAGGAAAGACTGCCCATCCATGACTAAATTTAATTATCTTTCCTATCTCATCCCTTTGAAAATTAAAAAACCGAGAATTTTGCAGGATTAGAAACTAGCTTTCTAAAATAATAACTTCTTTATGCAGCAATATGTTGACAGCTTCCCAAAGGGCTAACTACTGCTTTCCCTTTTTCATTTGTGCATATTGATATAGCTGACATTACCTGGCATACTTTTCCCACTTATGTCAGCATTCATGACAGCAGTAAAAACAAAGAAAATAAACAAAATAAAAAAGAGGCATTAAAGTGAAATACTGAGGAGTGGGTCTGTTAATTCAAATAATCCTAGAAAATGCCTCCTTAACAATATCTGATATACATACGTCAAAACAAGATATGGTTTTGCAGCTATTCCACTGGACCTTCCAAACAATCTAGCATTTCAAGGATTTTGACTACATCTGGCGTACACACTCAAATATTAAAGCAGGGACATTCAAACCCTGCCAAGCAATGGCAAGAAGCCAACTTTATAAAGCTGAAGACAGTCAAGAGATACTGTTTTAAGCACTTACAATGCTGCAGCTCACAAGATATGTCCCATCCCTCAAGACATTGGAACATCTTAAATTGAATGACCTTGTCTCAGATAAAGATGGATTTTTGCCTGCCACTTACAAGTCCCCAAAGGCTGGACTAATACATAGACGTGGATCATTCTGCAGAACTCCACACAGAGCACTCACCCACAGCAACTAAAACACTGAGAACATAGGGTCTAAGTATTTCATGTTATTTTTCTAAGTGGATGATTACTTTTGTAGAGCATCAACTGAAAATGGAGCCCTCCCTCAGCCTTCTAACAGCACTAACAAGAGACAAGTAGTGTTAAAAAACTTCTATGCTACTGGATTTTTTTGCTAGGTGCCCAAGCGAAAAGCATCAACAATACAGCACACACTAGAAGACATGTAGTATTATTAGCCATATTCAAGACATCTTAACATTTTGATCTGTAACTCAGCTTTCTTTTTCTTATTGCATAGCAAATAATTACCTGCCAAAATATCTGTGTTTCGTGCAGCTATTGTTTTCACTTTTATTATTCCTGATTCAGCAGCCTGGAAGAAAAGAAAGCAAGTAGTTTAGGTTCTGTGTCATACATCAATATCTGAAAAGAAATAAAAATTACTGTAGATAAATAAAGAAGTATAGTCTCAGAGCAAGAAATGTGGTTTCTGCTAGCAGAGCTAATGCAGAAGTTAAATTTTTGTAGCTGCTGGAAATCCTTTCTAGAATTCCACAGGAAGGGTTATATTCAAAATTTTAGAAATCATTATCCTCATTGTATTACTTTCCAGTCTTATGAATGCAAAAAAAAAAAAAAAACACTAGCAAGCATAAACACTATTATATAGTCTCTATACAGTTTCAAACTACAAGTACAACAGTGAAACCCATCTTCCCCTGGATTTTGACTCCCAAATGTCCTATAGAAATTATCCCAGGGCAATGCCATGAAGGTGACTTTCTAACAATACTCTCTGTTCTTTCCAGCATGCCAACAGTGCACAGCACCAGTTCCTCCCCTTTCCCCACAAGTCTGACTTGGCAGAGCAGCAGCATCATCCTCTCCCTCGCACACTCCTCCAGCAGGGCCAGGGCTGCGGGCCAGGGGCGCGTGGGCACAGCGTGGCCAGGTGACAACCAGGGCTGCCCAGCCCAGCCAGGACACCACACGTGGCCCCCAGGGAACAGCAACTCCCTCTTCAATGCACACAAACACTTCCCTGCAGACATCACTCAAGTCGTGTTCTCTAATGGAAATCAAGCCAAACTGGAAAAGTAACATTGAAGCTTTGTATTTCAAGACTGACTTCTGAAAGATTTGTGCACAAAACACAAAAGATATATTGTGCCCTTCCATTTTTAAATTTCATTAATGCACTACAAGCCTCTGGAAACAATTAAATAAGTCAAAATAAGTGCAACAGGTTTTCCCAAATGACTGGATTCCTATTGCTGGAAAATACTGTTCTGCAAATATGAAAACAAGCTTCCTCTTTTATTTCAGCTTTGTATTTGTGTGCTTTCCACACTAAACATTTCTATTTTTCCTCTGATAGTAATACTTAAAGACGTGTGCTGTCACCACATAAAACAGATTAGAGAAGCAGAGAAGCAGTGACAGCAGAAATATGAAAACAATAGTGCGTGAAATTTTACCAAGTATTAATATTCCCTCCCCATCAGAACATTATTCCAACAAGATTTCACAGAAAGTCCGGCTAAGGTGACTGTATATTCACAATTAAATATTTTAATTAAGAGTTGATATACATATTTCTCAAAAGCGTTAAATGAGAAATGCAAAGCAGAGGCTTGTTTGGTTGGTTTCAAAAACAAAAAAAACTATTTCCCAAAACAATATAGGAAGACTAAACACTGCATTAAAACCCTGGAGATTTATTTAAGTTTTTCTGAACATAGTTTTCTACTTTAAAAATAAAGTCAATAATATCCACAGCCTGATTAACAATAAAACATGCTTAAATGAGCAAAAGCAACATGAACATATATATTTTGCATAAGTAAAATAAGGCATGCCAAATGCAGCTCTCATTTATTTTAATTATATTAACTTAACGTGTTGAAGTTCTTGAGACTTAAGTCAAACCCTGATCTTCTTCAGTTATAAACTGTCAGCTAATTGGAGGGGTTCTTGACACAACACATTGTTCTTATTAATTAATATTAAAGATTTGTCACAGTCCGACTTCAATTATCTTTAAACTAAAACTAATCACATCTACTGGCAATTGATTTCTGTCTTGCCAGGAGTGAGAAATTCATTCTGATTCAAAGAAATATTAAGCCTGCTCATATTAGTGGAATTCATAAACACCATGCACTTTGGACAAAAATTTACCAACATAATGGCTCTCAGTTGTTTTCATGTTGGCTTTATATAAAACAGTATATATTTTGTTTTAAAATATGAGGTAAAACAAAACAACTGCTGAATATAAGCATTCTTCTTCATGAGATATAGAAATTTGTATGATCATTTGCATTATGCTATAGTTTCTATTCAGAATCCCAGTTAAAAATGTTTACAGTTAAAAACTAATTATATCACACACATCCTACAAAAGAGATGCACATGACAGACCTCGATGTGGAAATGCATAGACACTTCCAAACCCAGCCTCAGGAGTTTCTCAAATCAAAAACTCTTCCCCTCCTAATAGACTTCTCAGTCTTCAGTTGAAGCAGGGAAGAATTTCAGCCTTCCTGTCATTACAAGTGCTGTGGGCATCTTTCCAATTTTTGGAAATTTTTACTTTGTTTACAGTTGAAAGCACTTATCGGGTAACAGAGGGAGGTAATATCTGCTTAGGCAATCAGGAAGGAAAGATTTAACATACCCTCAAGCAGAACCAACATTTGCCAACATCCAGGTAACATTCACAAGCTAAATTTCTCCACTTTGCAGTCTGTGTACATATCTTTAAATTAAATAAATAGCATGTGAAGGTATTACGATAACTGGGATATTCAATTCTACATGAATTCAGCATGATGTAAAGGCAAGCCATGCACACCATAAGTAGTAAGCGCATCTAGAAAGCTCCAGTTCTTCAAATCTGTTTTCTGGGACGCTGGAAGCCCTTAAATCCAGCCGCAGCAGGTAATCTACATTACCTAAAGATACCACTAGGGCTAACTCCATGATCAGCATAATGTTACCCAGCAGCCCAAGAACAGGACTTGTCTTGACAGTACAAAGAATAATGGCATGGTATATGCTTGAACATTTAACTCTCAGAGGCCAAGACATCTTGGACCTCTACTGCAATGCATACAGGCAGGCAAATAAGGGACCAGAGGGGTCAGCTGGGATGTGATCTGACTGTACATCAGGTGCTCTGCAGTAATCTCTATGGATTTGACTTTACTCTGGGGTAAACATGAAAGAGTTACCCTTCTTCTACTGAAAAATAATTACATAGTTAAAAACTTTTCTACGGAAAAGATGACACAAAATTTGAATCTAAAGTGAGAAAAAGCCATTGTTGTCTCTGCCATAGCAATCGGGTTTTTTAAAGTTTCAAACCTGGATTTTAAAAAAAGCTTAAAAAGGATAAATATGCTGATCTTCAAAGGAATTTGTATCTAACAATTAGGAACAGAAGTCAGCACCTTTTTGACTTTATTAACCAGAATATATACATTCCCGTAAGGATATTTAATGTAATAACCAAGTATGTGCTAATTTCTACTAAGGATTGATCTGACATTAAGGATACTTTTGTATGAATGTCTAAATGTGATAGCATTGTTATCAAAAGTTAATAAAGCTAAGAATTTTCACTGCTAGTGCTTTTGAATGATCATTTGTGTTTTCATTGTACACTAGAGCAAATTGCTATCTCCAAAAACACTAAAATTGTTGCAACGTTTGCAGTCCTTACCACATAAGTTATTGATTTCGGTATTCTAAAAAGAAAAGCGTTCAGGAATGATGGTTTTTATTAGTATTTGAATTACATTGTTTGCCAACCTTTTATTAAGACTGGATGAGAGCAATATGTTATCTATACTCACTTCCATATCTGTTACATGAAATAAAAAAAGCAATTTTTTTCTATCCACGACTGTCTGCCTTTCCAACTGGAATACTAGCCCTATATCCAACAGTTTAGGTAAGAGGTCCTTCTGTCTAAAGTACAGTTTCACTTCATTCTTATTCTGGCTTGCTGTGCAAAAGCACATTCTGGACCATTACTGTACTGCTAAACTATTATTTCGAATAGAACACACAAAAAACTCCTTACTAAATCAGTTTCATGAAAGCACTCAAGTGTATCACATTTGTGTGAAAAAGCATTGTACTTACCTTTTGGATTTTTATCTTTCCCCCCCCTCGAGTACCATCCCTACTCTGACCCTCCTCTTTTATATGTACTCACTTTACATGTAATTTACATGTAACTGGCAAATGATCTGACATTGCTGTGCTGGGTTTATTACACTGAAAAATTTATCGTTTTGCTCAAAAATTATCATAAATTAGGAAAAAAAAGCATTAGGAGATTATATCATACACTTTCTTCTCCAGCTGAATATTTAAGATATTGAAGTTTATGTTTTTTTGTTTTTCAAAAACACACAATTTTGTTCATTTCCATTAATCTTCTGAAGCTGTCAGTTTGCAGTACCAGCAGCCAATTCAGAGTCCTAAAGGTTAACCATCACTAATGCCAGAAGAATTGCCCGAGTTATCTAAAGTGCTTCAGAGCTGCTGCCTCTGGAGCTGCCTCACTTGATGTGAACATAAGATACTCAAATACAAATACTTAATATCACAAGTTTTCATTTGACAGTCAAAATACTACACTTCAACTGGAAAAATCACATACAAATTATCAGATCAAATCACAATGCATAACATAAAACAACTCATTACTGAACAGTATTAATGTAGACAGAAAAGGCAAAAAAACTAACACCTAAAAGAGAAGAACCATAAGCCACTTAGCAACAAATTTTTAAATTCTTCTTCTCTACAGACAGAGCAAGGATGTATCTCATATTTTGTGTTTTATTCTATATAAATTATATGGATACCTAAATATTATATATAATACATGCTATATAAGACATTAGATGGCTAAAGATATCCTGAGAGCCCGTGTCTACCATTAAGAGATTTCTGAGTGATCTCTTCAAGTACTACACAACTGATTTTAAACCACTGAAACTGAGCACTTGCACTTGAATTTTAGTTACATACTTCTAATCCAAAAATTATCATTCTATGTTAAAAATAAAACAACCTCCTGTTTCAGAGCTTCAGGAGACATATACCCTTGAAGTTCAAACTAACATTGCCTTCAGCTTGTCGATCACAACAGATGGGACCAGGCAACTTTTGAGGACTTGCCACAAGTACTATATTCAATCAGCAATGTCCATTTGCCAAACATCTGGTAAAGAGAAACAACAGTTGACAATTTAGGCACTCATTGAGAACTGGAGTCACCAAGGATTTCCAACTTGTGCTACAAGTTTCCTGTATAATCTTCAAGAAGCCATGGCAAGCAGATGGGAATTAAATCAGAGATTAAGATGCACAAATTTAAATATTTAGACTCCCATTACAATGGAGATTGTCTTTCCTGAATGCTCCTTAATTCTTAAAGCCTCTCCTTAAGCTAATTCAGCTGACCCACTAGCAGGGGCTCAATGCAGAGGTCTAAGCTCAGGCCGCTGTATCCAAGACAACAACACGCAGACAACAGACGACCCATGCTCTTCTGGAGCAGAGGCTGGAAGCCAAGGGACAAACATTATTGTATCTCAAGTGGCAATGCAGAACACCTAGTGTGAAGGTGACAGAGGGAATCAATTCCCTGGCTACAAGATACTCTGAGTAGTTCTTTGGCTCTATTGACTGCATTTCCATGACAAGCCAAGCCTGCACAATCAACAAAGCTTAGACACCCAACATTGGGCATCTTAATCCTGCACTGCAAAGTGTAACCTGGAAAGCATAAAGACAGACTGATATACTGAAACTTTTAATAATTTTCTTCATTCATTAAATTGCAAGGTATTACATGATGAAGAAATTTGACCTGTATGCCTTACGTGAATAACTTCAGCACGTGACATTTCTTCTAAAAGACTAAAATGATCACATGAAACTTATGACTTATAATGAACCATAAAGTTTAGAACACATCTGAATAGATGCTTTCCCCTAGAATTCACTTCTAAAAATATAATAACGAAAAAATACAACTGCATAAGGTCAATATTGAATAAGAATCACTGCAAAATTAATGGACTCCAAACATAAAGCTAGCAGACACAGCAATTGGTAAAGATCAGAAATTATAAAAGAAACTAAGAGATATTAGGAATTACTGGTTTCAAGTTACCAGGTCAGCTATGGGCTGGTAACTCAAGAAGGCTACAGAGTAATCTCCAGTCACAAGCACAAAACATAAGCTTTAGTGCAAGCTGCCTAAGTATGACAACATACATTCTACAGAGCATTGTTTCTCTATTTCAACAGAACCTTTAAAATATTAGTTAAGTGAATACTCATTACAAAAACAAAACAAAACAAAAAAACGCACGAAAACCTCTAGTTTTCATCCTTTTAATGTTGTGAAGACCTGAAAATAAACCAAGCTGGAAAGTTCAGTGTAGGTTGAACTCCCTGTGGGCAGCAGTGTCAGACTTACTTAAATAATTTTATTCAAAAAATAAAGCAGGAAACCCAAAAACTTGATTACTCTTACTGAAAATGGTCCATGTACAAAGGTTTCTTCTTTCTTAGGTTCATTTGGCTCATCCTTTTACCACTAAAGTAGCATGAACGCAGAGTACTCAGAAACTATTCAATGCTATAAGTATATCAAGTGACTCAGATGCTCAAATCACGAGACAGTTCAGAATGTAATTTTCTTTCTTAGCCTTCTCCAATATGTCTACTGCATTATGTTCAATTAAATTTCTGAAATACTATTACCATTACAGAACAACCAGCTAACAAATATCCACACGTTTTAACTGTTCCTTCCAGTTGCATTAGGAGTCCTAATAATCACTTTATATACTCAAGTATATACTTTATATACTTTATATACTAAATATCACATTATATACTCAAGTAACTGATCTGTATCTTTTTAATGTGCATTTAACTTTTGCAATACATCCTCATGTTTAGTTTCACACAGTTATCCAATGACATCAGAGCTTCTCTAAAAAGGACAAGCTTCCCAATTAATTTTTTGGCACTAAAATGTGTTCAGCATATCACTC
Source organism: Cichladusa arquata (assembly GCA_026413545.1). Lineage (NCBI taxonomy): Eukaryota > Metazoa > Chordata > Aves > Passeriformes > Muscicapidae > Cichladusa > Cichladusa arquata. The sequence continues at coordinate 31,501,351 of JAOTQP010000870.1, read as the reverse complement.
CTAAACAACAATGATTTAACCCAGGGGACTGAACTGTCATGTATGTCACTCAATGCAAACAAGAATGGACTCCAAAGGAAGAAATGTACAACAATGCTTGTCCTCACACAACACAACATACAGCCTCTCAGAAAGGACAAATCCTATCTCTTGCCTCTGGCTAGTCCACACTACATCTACTGTAATTAAATAATTTAAAGTTTGCTTTGTCCAGAAGTCACTCAAATCCTACTTTTTAAACTTTTACCTTATGAGCTTTGTAAGACTACTTGCCTGCAAGAAGACTTGTTTATAAAAGAAAAAATAAGATTGGATTCTATTCTTTTTCCTAGACACACCAAATTACAATACAGTTTCAAAATGATGCCTATGTGCCAAAGGTGCACACAACTCAAAAAGTAGCTAAGTAAAAGTAATGCTGCCCTTTCAAACAAGGATCTGGTAAAGAAACAGCACAGTGAGGCTTTCTTCCAAGGGACTGAAGAGAGCATTTCTACTGACCAAAGTATTCAAAGCTAATTCTATGCTGCTCTTCTAGTGGAGACAAGTTGAACACCACTTCTTTTTCAGTCCTATTATAGCAACAAACATCCTAAAACATATAGGCACCTGCAACCCATTATGTAACTGCCAAGAGAAGGGCACACCCTGGCCCAGGCTTGACTGGATCTGTGTAAACAACGAGGATTTACATACAACTGGAATTCAGGCTGCAAGAAACTTCTGGGTATACTTACTTCTCGTTTTAACTCCATTATTTCTGTCAATTATAAACATTTTGTCCGTGTACTCCTAAGTTTTTTAATTCAGTGGAATTATCTAACCAAATCAGATGCATTTTACTGAACAGTATTTTCATTCTGTAATAAGAAATAGCAGGTAACCTATTTAGGACACTAAATGATTTTCAATTCTGTGGTAAGAGAAAATTCTTACTCCAGCTGACTAAGAAGAGCATCACCAGCTTTCCACAAATGCAGCACACAATACCAATACTCCAGTCACTAGCAGATTAAAATAGTTTATAAAGCTCTATGTGTGCATCATGCAATTCAGTGCAATGTTAGCAGCATTACAATACTCTCTAGTACAGAGCAAATCTCAGAGCCCACTGTATTAAAAATTACATATTAATGATCACGTTGTATTGTTTTCTAGGAGAAACACCAGAATACTTTAGATAACATCAATAGGACTGATACCTGCACCAAAGACTGTTTCATCCTCCGTAATTTCAAGCTCCAAAAGACAGTGTTTTATTTACACTTCCCTGAGAGCTTCTATCCCATCCATGGCTGGCACCTACTTTTCCAATTGTGCAATAGAAATACATCACGAAAATACAAACACATTTTGCAGCAATGTCATTATTTGTATGTCTGCCAGTATAAACAGGTTTGGCATATCAGAAACATAATCACCAAATCACTTCTTGGTCATAGTGTATAGCATTTGTGCCTAGTACACTTCTGTAGTTAGTGCTGATCTGAGGAAGTATCAAACGAAAAACACAGAGCACAGACAACATAGGGATACTCTGGAGCCAACAAAACATCCTGTTATTTCTCAGCAAAAAGCTCTAACTAAGGGGAAGGAAGTTGGCCACATATTTGTGTCCCAAGTTTAACACTGGAAGTAACTCAGTGATTTCAACATTTCTTAACAGATTCTCGAAGTCAGCAAAAACCGTTACTGGACTTACAATTACACGATTTTCACATAAGCGTGACCTACCAAGAAAACTTTACAGACTCAGAGCAACAGAAAAACTGAAATGAAAGTCTTCAAAACATTGAAGAGTTCAAGTTCCATTTTCAATGAAGGCTCATTAAGAACTTACTTCTACTTCCTAACTAAGGATAAGATCTAGATCCCCTGGCTGGCTGTCCCCTTCTCTTCTGCATCCAAACCCCACCCTCACCCTCCTCCCCCAACGGAATTTCAGTAAATTTCTTCAGCTGAGACATGTTCAAAAATTATTTAATATTGCTTTGGTCTCTCTGAACCTAAGAGATACTGCATAATTTTGTAATAACATATGTATTAGAAAGGTGTTTAAAGAGTGAAAACTAAAATGCTTTTAATAAAAAAGGCCCTATTTTTCTCATCATACAACTGGTCTAAATCCTTACACTATTGGTTAAAGAATTTACTCAAGTTAATCATGTGAGCAACAAGCAGAGCTGAGAAGTACTTTACTACTTTTATCACAGCAAACCTACCAGCTAAATTCACTTTGTAGAATTTTAATACTATTAATATAAAAACAAACCAAACAAAATAAAACCAGAACAGACAATTCATTTTACAAGTGGCTGAAGATAACAACTACGAGGAAAATCTTTCACTATGTCAGACACAAGAAAGATTGTGAGAAGCAGTTTACCTTTACAAAGTACCTATCAAATACGACAAGTATGATATACATCTCATAACTATTAATTTGGGACTAGGAGTTTTTTCAATAGTTTTATCCCAGTACAGTAAGCTTGTTAAGTGACATGAAAGCATACACATCAACTGCAATATAAACTCATAAATTACGATGCATGTGGGAGAATTTAGTTACGCTGCGAGTAAAAAAGTGAGATTGTAAGGTGAATTTGTTTTTAAAAGCCACTATTTAAATATGGTTTAAAAAACTAGCGCTGTTTCAAGTCAATAAGAAGAATATGCCATTCCTCTGATCACTCTAGCCAAATTTAATCATGATCAGACCAAAAGCACACAATTAAAATATCTCTTTTGCAGTTGAGATTTCACCAAAGAAAATGACACCCATTTTCTTTAGAACTAGAACAAAAAAGGGCTTCCAGAAGTGAGGAAGTAAGATCGTTTCCTGCAACTGTATCATACATCCTACTGTAGGACTGCTTTCACTCAGACTCTTTGTAAGAGCACACAACTCCCAGCAGAAAGTTCCACCTCTTTATAAACATCTTCCACTACTATTCCAATAAACCCAGCCAACTGCAGAAAAGTTTAAGTGCTTTTAATGAAGAAAGCTATACAAATTGCTGTCAATTTAAAGTAAACAACACAAAAGTCGATCTTACACAAGAATATGATAAACGTGCTGAACACGTATGAAGTACACGCAGTAGTTACTATAATATTCAGCCATGGCAAACGTAATGAAGCATTACTAAAAATACTAGCTTATGCACGACACTGCCCAACTCCTTTGTAGATCTCAAAGAAAATAAACATTAACACAGTGGGGAAACTTGTTCAGAGACTAAACAAGAGTCACACAGTAATACACTGAAGGGAGTGCAAGCAGCACTTCCATCTCCCTCCAAACACACAGAGATTTCTGTTCTACTGACTACAGCTTTTTCTTATTTACATGTGACCACACACAATTTCTCAGGACTGATCACAACTTTCCCTTGTTTTCCTGTGACCACACAAAATTTCTCAAACACACCAGCATTCCTCTGCAAACTAAAATAATACATAACACGCTCTGCTACAATGTATTGCTTCACATCTTTCAAAACAGGCAGTCATTAGCTTCAATTCAGCTGTTAAAGTGCATAATACTTTGTACAACATTAAATGTGCTATCACTTAATTGGAACTTAAGTCAAAGCAATGCCTTTCTTACGTGCTTCTGGGACTGTATCTTAATCTGACTTAATAATTTAGTATTTTTCCTCCCACTATTTCATAGAAAACCTTTTAAACGGCAACTTTTTTTTCATAGAAAACTTTTTTAAACCGCTGATAGAGGAAAAGTTAAACTGACTGTAGAAAAAAACGAGAAAAACATATGGTTAAAAAGTATATTTTAAATCGGCATGAAAAATTCCGACTGTTCTTCAATTAAAGCAATCCTGCTCACCGAGATTACTGAGATCTCAGGCTGCACAGCATAAACTCAGTTTTCAAAAATGAAACATACAATTCTATTGGAATGGGTTTATCAAAGGTTTGTTTAAGAAAGGAGAAAAAAAAAGTAACCCAAACTTCTGCGTCTCCCAAGCTTCCTCGGTTGCGCCCACACCACTGGAAAGCCACACAACCCCAAAACAACGCGGGAGTGATGACGAGCGACCCGCACAGCACAGAGCAGCAGCCAGAGGTGTGCAATGGGCAGGAATAAGGCACGGCGGCCCGGGCAGCACAGCCTTCGAGAGAGGAGCAAGGCACAGCCCCGAGGGGAGCCCTGCGGGGCCGCGGCCCCCACGGCAGCCGCAGGGCCGGCCGGGGCTGGGCACGGCCCTGCTCGGCCGCAGCCAGCCCGCCGGGCTCGCCGCCCGCTCGGTGCCCGCACGCCGGGCCGGCCAAGCCCCGGCGCCCAGCTCGCCTCCGGCCAGCTTCCCTCGCTCGGTGGTGCCGAGACAGCCAAGCCGAACTCTGTGTTTTCTCCGGAGGGCGCAGCGGGGCCGGCCCGGCTTCGCCCGCCAACAGACGGGCTGCTCTGTCCGCCAGCTCCGCTCCCCGAGGGGTACAGCCGGCCCACGGCCCCCGCCTCGGCACGCACTGAAAACAACAGCCACAGAACACTCGACAGGCACAGCCACGGCTGGGCACAGCCACGGATGGGTACAGCCGCGGCTGGGCACAGCCCGCGGCCGTGGAGGTCGGAGCTCACCGGGATCGGCACCGGGCTGGGTACCGGAGCACGGGCAGCTCCGCTCCGGCCGGGCCCCGGGAGGCCTCTCCGGCACGGCGTCCGCCGCCCGGCTCAGCCCAGCACGGCCCGGCTTGACTCGCCGCCACTCACCTCCTTGACAGGGGGGAATTTTTTCCGGCACTCCAGGCTCAGGCCCCGCAGGTCCCCCTGCATGTTTTCCAGCAGCTTCTTCACGGCTTCGGGGCTGCTGGTCCCGGCCATGGCGCCGCCGGGCCGGCCCCGGGCCGGGCGCTGTTCCGAGCGGGCAGGGGCAGCGCCTGTCGCTCCGCGGGCCCGGCCGACACGTCTGCGCCCCGCACCGGAACCCTCTGGCCCCGGCCGCGTCCCCTCCCCGCGCCGCGTCCCCTCCGCTCCCACAATCCCGGGCGCCGGCAGCTTCCGCACACACGGCCGGGGGCGGGGAGAGCGGCGCCCGGCAGGAGGGAGGGACGGAGGCGGCGCCCGCACTCGTCCTGCCGGGCTGGGCTGGGCTGGGCTGGGCTTGGCTTGGCTGGGAGCGGCCCGGGGAGCGGCCCGGGGAGCGGGGCTCTCTTCCCCGGGGATCCTTCCCCGCAGTGTCACTGCGTCGGCCTGAAGGGGCAGGAGAGGTGCTGGGACCTGGGCCGAGGCGGCGCTGGGCAGCTGCCGTGGGGAGGGGACAAGCCGCGGCGTTCGCCATGGGGCACTGAGGAAGGAGGCGGCGAAGCCCTTTGGGCTCCAGCAGCCGCCAACCCCGCCGAGCGGCTGCAGGGGTGTCGGGGTCGGTCCCCTCTGGCCGAGTCCGGCTCTCTGGAGCGTTTAATTTTAAAAAAGCAAAAAGCGAGGTGTACTGTTTTTCTTTTGAATCCTGAAGTTCTTGCTTTCTTTCCAATGCGGGTGACTGTGCTCTGAAACAGATTGCCCAGAGAGTTTGCGGAGTCTCTCTCCCTGGAGGCTGAAGAGCCGTCCGGATACAGTTCTGTGCAGTGTGCTCCGGGGTGACCCTGCTTGGGCAGGGAGGTTGGACGGGATGACCCAAGTGGTCCGTTCAGCCTTGCCCATCCCGCCGTTCCAGCAGGAGTGCAGCTTTGTGCCCTTCCCGGCCCGTGTGTGTGCGCAGAGCCCCGTGGCCTCTAAGCGAAGCGGGTGTGAATCCTTCCTTGAGAAGCTTTAAGATAAACACAGGCAGGGGAAAAAACAAGGGCGTGTGGCGTGGTTGGGTCCCAGGTACCTTCCATGTCACCAGCAGTATCGCTCAGAATTCATAGCAGCAATTTTTAACCCATTTCTAAACCTGGCTCCTGAACAACCAGCACGAGCTCTTCAGTATCTGTTACTTGCAGCAACGCAGGGAGCTTAGGCCTGATGGTTGCCTGGGAGCTTCCTTCTGAAGGATACCATTCATATATATATTCACCATAACAATTAATATTTCACAAAGATTTTGGTCTCTGCAATAATAATGTTTCCATAATCTTGGTACTGCAAATACTGTACTGTGCTAGCTGCCTACTGTAATGCAGCGTGGTTCTGTTCCTTGTCTATAAACCCAAGGAGTTGGAAAACATCTGTGAGTTTTGACATGCTGTAGTTTTCAAATCTGGGAGTTGAAAAAAAATTACGAAGAAGGCAAATGAAGGACAAATTTTTACTGCCATACAATTTAAAAAATTTTAAGTAACAACTTTTCTTCAGACTTTCCTGAAAGTCTTCAGTCTTACTCAGACAACGTTCTAATATTTTGGGTTTTTTGGCTTGTAATGAAAAAGTAAAAATTTTTCACGAATTTGAGCATCCTACTCGTATGTTGAGTTCATTTACTGTGAAAACCATTGCAAATTATATAGTAAACAGGCTCCCACTGGCACAGCATTGACTGTACCTGTATACATAAATCTTTGGGGGTGCTTTGTGAAGAAGAGTACAGGATTGTTTTCTAAGTAATGTTATTTTTAAGATCATTATTTTTATATTGTGTTCAATGTACTGGCTGTTAGCTTGACAGAATTGGATAAATGGAAGTGAGTTTTTAAAACTCTGTGTAATGGTGCCATAATTCAATTAGGTGGTCAAGCTTTATGTGCCTTCAGACAAGGAATTAGGATTTCACCCCTGTGTCCAGTAAAAGCAAACATGCTTCTATAAATTGCTGTACTTTCAAAGTGCATTGTCCTGTGTATTCTCAGAAGCTTTGATTTTTCTATGCTTATTTTAAAAAAAAAACCAACAACAAAAGAGCAAGACTCTTGTCTTCAGTAAAATGATTTACATGCTTAACCAATAAGCATTTTCCTAAGGATTTTCCCATCGTGGTGCATCTATTCTGAGCTTCAGGCCTGATGCAATTCACAGACCAGTCTAAATACCTTAATAAGAAACATGGATGATTAGCTAGGAGAATGAATGAATGAATTAATTAATTATTGACTATGCACATGTATTTCTTAGGTAAGCTTTAATGATTTACTTCCTTCTTGTTGTATGGATTTTTCTACAGATTTACTGTACACAGTAAGCACAGTCACATTGATATTCCCTGAATCTACTTGTCTGCCTGTTTGCATACAGGTATCAGTTACATTGATTATACTTATCTTTTCAGCTATCAGCTTAGCCACTCAGTCTGCTCAGCGTTGCTAGCCAAGTGCTCAGAGATTGTTCATGAGTTTGGAAGTGTATCTTACAGTTTGTAGAATTCTTACAGTTGTAGAATTGAAAACTCTTCTGCATCTGCTGAATACAAGAACTGGGAACATATGCTTGAATCTCAGACGTGTCTCTTAAAGAACAAGGTCATCTTTCTCACTGTTTTGATGTATGCCTTTTGTAATTACAGAGATTTATCAGTTAATCTAAATCAGTGCAGTTAAACTGTTTAAACTAGCCAGGATCCTTTTAAGTGACACTGATTTGATTGTGAATGTGACTTCTGCAGTTGCATTTCATTGCAATAGATTCTATTGCATATAGTCCTAACCCTCAGCAGAAGTGCTTGCCAGTCTTTTGTACACTTAAATACCCCAGTTACAATTCAAGTCACTTTTGATTCAGAAGGTGGCATGGCATATGTGGACATCTCTGAGGGCACATTTTTGACCAGCAAGCTAAGAATACTAGTTAGCTGTTAACTGACTTAATTGGGAATAGTACATGAGCCTGCAGCTCAGGTGCATCTCGCAGCTTTTAGGCTAACTTTGTATTGCACTGCAATTACTACGTTGTGGTTTGCTTTGTTATTAAATTATATGTTATTTTGTGATGGGCAACAGATGATTGAAATCATTCCCTGTAGCTTTATAGCCCTAATTACCAACAAAAATGCTCATGAGACCTATTGTCACTCATTAAGTTACCTCATGTTCATTCCAAACGATGCACATCAGTTCTTTTAATTGGATTAAACATGGGATAGCATTTGGCTGTATTAATTTCAGGTATTTAGTCCTAGTTATAGCCCATCCTGGTAGATGTATGCAGATGCAGGCTTTGTATATGAGAACAGGGTTTTGTCATCATGCTATGCAGAGGCAAAACTATCAGATTTCATTCACTGTGGCAATGAATTGGTTTCATCGTAATGGGAAGAGTTGTGATTTTTCTCTGAGTTCACTTTACCTACACTCCTATATACTTCTGTAAGTGATATGAATCTGTAAGTAGTGACAGTACAAAACTACAGGATATGAAAAATCAATTGTGTGGAAAAGTAAAGGTGTTTGCAGACATCTCTGGTGATTTTTTATACTGCAGAGGTAAGAGTCACGGAGAAAATTTTGTCTCAGATTGAACACAGATTCTCATACCAAAAGACAAAGTAAATTTTAAATTAAAAGACAGTGAGAGATGGATTAATACCAAATACGTCCTGTAGTCTTTTATAAAAACTATGCATTGTATTTGTCTGTATAAGCACAAAGAAGCCCTTGACTGTGTGAACACTTCAGGAGCTCCTTAAATTACTGACCAAAGAAGTGGAGCAAGAGAGTATTTGTTGTGACACAAATGGGTTAAAAGGAGTAATAAGCTTTTCCCCCTAGTATATGGTATTCATTGGGTTTTTTAATGAAATAGAAGTGAAGTCCTTGTTCCTTCAGGATGTGGCTGTGCAAGGAAGTTAGATCTACCAGCAGATTGAAAAGTATGTTTTCCAGTGTGAACTCCTCATTAATTTAGCCTGTGTTCCTTTCTGCATAGGTATGAGCATATGTTTACATGTTAGTGCCCATTTTGTTTGTATGCTTACAATTAATACACATTTTATTTCATTTGGTCAACTGAAAAAGCAATCCCAGCTGCTCTCTATTGGTAGACCATCCTCTTTGCCATTAGCAAACTATTGGTAATTATGTCACATTTTGTTTAAGGTCACTCACAACAGTGTTAAGCAGCAATGCCCAAAATGTCAGACCTGTGGTGTATATTTGGGATTCAGCAGTGATTCCCTATTGAGTGCAGAGCTCCAGAGCCTACACACATATCTCTCAACAAGAGGTTTAGATGCTTCCAAGACTCTCATGTAACCAGACGGCAAAGCTGGTTTTTTCCCAATTTTTCCAGCTGGAATCTTGTCCAAACAGATTCCCAAAGCAGCGGCTTTTGGTGCTGGTGGTTGATTTTTTTTTTTTTTGTTTGTTTTGTTTTTGTTTGTTTGTTTTTATTGGCCTTTTGAGTGCTAGTAATTTAATTAGCTGAACCTGGCAACACCTTTTGTGAGAAAGAACTGCTGTCCAATGCTTGAATTAATTTATTGCTGTGTTAGAGCTGGCAATGTAACAACAGACCAACAGAGACATGATAATCACAAAATTTTATCAGCACCTCCCATGCCCTTCGTACTTTCCAGCTCACACAGGAAGTATGTGGCTGGCCTGGGAAACAAACATTACTCTGTGCTTTAAACTGAATTTATCTTTCATTCACTTACACAAATAACAGATTAATATCTGCTCATCTGTGATTTTTTTCCTACATGGGGTGTAATGCACCCCATTCATGATACATTTTTTTCTGTCAAGTATACAAAATAGAGAAACAGAGGTGGAGATGCTACTTGACTTACATAGAAGAACCCAACACTGACCATCCTTACCGCCTTAACAATTAGCACAGAATCAAGTCACGGTTAGCAGATTAAGAAACTTCAGTGATGTTGCACTTATGATCAGAATTTACTACAATCTTCAAGTATTTTATTAGGAATTTTCATATAGAGATAAAGGCGTAGTTGTGTTGAAGCAAAGCAGTTGTGATTCTAGGCAGTGTTACTTGATCCAGAGCTCTTCCAGTGGACAGTGCATTCATCTGCACCCTCAGCAGAAGCTTTTTCCTGGTTATCTCATGCTGACTGCAGGATGTGTAGCTTAAAAATGCCCATCAAGAATGTTAGTAATTTGCATTGTGCTGCAACCTCTTTATTTGCTCCCCTCTCATCTATTTGCCAAAAACCTCCCTACATCTTAATAATTTCTATATCTTCTTCAGCTCGTATGAAAATCATGGAAGTACTTCCAGACATCTAGTAACCTCCAGACAATCTACTAATCACAGAGCAACACCAGAGAGGAGAAGGGTGTTCCCCTGAGTAAAAATAATTTTTTTTGGCTGCTGCAGCAGAGAAAAGTCATTGGATGCTTTCTGCAAACTCTGGTGAATCCTCTAAGATAACCATTCCAGACTGCAGCCCTTAGGCTGCTGAGTGATACCATTACTACAGAACAGTTTTCACCAGCTGAATGGATGTTAGTTCCGTTGTGTTAGAGGTGGCCTCTATGTAGCAGGGACTGCAGTCATATCTGTAAAACACATAAAAATAATTATAGAAATAGCTACACTCACTATACTTATATAAGTAGCATGGAGGCTAGCACACCATGTAGGTATTCTTCTTTTCTCACACTGTCACAGCTACACTACTGGCATGACCAAGGTAATTTGTAGCTAACTCAGCTACAAAGCTACTCAGCTTAGAAAAGACTCGGTATGGTCATGTACTTCTGAGAGCCTCCAGCACAGATGTTTGCAAAGATAACTGAAGTGGGACTGTTCCATTCTTTTACAGGCAGTTCTTTCTATAAACCCCATGAGGATTAGAAATTTCTTATGGAAGAAATCTGAATGAAGAACTGCAGCTCGTAGAGGCTTTGGTTTACCTTATGTAATCTTTGTTGCTTTATGAAGATTATAGACTTCTTATCTAATTCAGAGAACTTTGCCCTTAAGATAAATATTTGTAGAGGTTCGTGTGTGTCTGTCTTTATAAGCAGAAATCTGAAAGAAATTTTGTTACTCAGGTTGGATCCAAACAGCTAAACAGAATGAACTTCTCAGGAAATTTGGAAGATAGCCAAAGATATCCAAGCGTAAAGATCCAAATGCTTTCCTTTGTAGTAAAATGGCTAGCCACATCACCTTCACATGTGAATATGCATTCCCAATAATGCAGGGCAGTATCACTGTATGTATCTACATCCTGGGTCATGTGCTAGCAGAGACATCCATAACCAAGGATGCATATGTGTGGAAATTACATAGTTAATTTCATTAGTTAATACAGGTATTTGGCAGTATTTCTGCAAGTTGTATTCAGTATTTCACAAACAGCAGACACTTGCTGGAACCTGCTCACAGGGCACAGTGGATGAGCTTGTCTGTCTCCTCACACCAGTGCATGGATGTGCTCTTGGCTACCTGCAGGCTAGAGCATAGGAAATTCCAGGTCTGAATACTCACTGTTCCACCTGAGAGCCAAGCCCTGGAGCTACTGAACAGATCATTAAGTGGGATGTAAAACTTGTTCAGCCAGTCTGAAACCTTATTTCCTTTTGACAGCATGGTCATCAGTAGATTCTTATGGCTGCTTATTTCTAAGGGCCTTGCTTTTCTGCTTCAGTCATAACTAAACCATGCCATGATCTAAAAGCATGTGATAAACAATTGAGTTACAAAATTAGAAGTTAACATGTACTAAGTATTGACAGGTTCTTTACCAAATGGCTCTACTCCTGACCACTCAGCCACACTTCATTATGGGTGATACAAATGTCTGGTGGGCTTGAATGTCTTAGTTTGTTGGAGGCAAGATCACAGAAAGCCAGAACCAGCCTTACCAACGGTAGAATTTCAAAGAAATTGACACATTATTGTCCTGTGATGAGCAGCTGAGGGAGCTGGGGTTCTTTAGCCTGGAGGAGGCTCAGGGGTCACTCATTCTCTACAACTACCTGAAAGGAGCTTGTAGGCACATGGGCACAGCCTCTTCTCCCAGGCAGCTTGTGACAGGATGAAAGGACATAGTTTTAAGCTGTGTCAGGGGAGGTTTAGGTTGGACATCAGGAGAAATTTCTTCACAGAAAGGGTGATTAGACATTGGAATGAGCTGCCCAGAGAAGTGATGCAGTCACTATCCCTGGAGGTGTTTAGGGAAAGACTGGCCATGGCATTTAGTGCCATGATCTAATTGATATGGTGCTGTTTTATTAGAGGTCTTTTCCAATCTAATTGATTCTGTTACTCATTTTTCCCCCACTTCAGGACCTTTCAAACCTTCCTTTGTAAACTAGTTCCTAAAAATGAACTCAGGAACTCAGCTTCCAATCCTCATAATGTGCTTATAATTGTTTCTTTTCTACGGGTTTATCATTGTCTTTCACTAAGAAGTTAAATTCATTGCTAGAAGCCAAATTATTTTTTTTGTTGTATCTCTGCAAGACAAACCACCAGTATCAAAATATTTTAATTTTTGGTTGCCTGTTAATGACTTTTGCAGTTGCTTTTTAACCATAGGATACTGTTGCTTTTTGAAATCCTCTACCACCTCCTTAGTAGTATCCTACAGCTACTTTCTTATTACATTCATCTTTTCTATTCATGCAGTATAGGCTTCACCATACTCTTGGTTTGTCTTAGTGTGATTCATTGTTTTAACATACATTCACAGTTCTGCACTATTTCTTCCTCTCTGCTATTACAGAAACAATGTGCATCATAAAAATAAGCTTCCTGAATCACAATTTCTGACTGACAATGACATTAACCAAACAGAATTTCAAAGACGACATCAAGAGGATAACCCAATACTTCCCATATTAAGTAGTACTACAACCTTCTTTGATTTATCTTTTAATCTGTGCTACCGTATCTCAAAAATATTATATAAATAGCTAAGGTTAAATTTTCTGAAGACATCTGCTATGGCATTATTTCCTATACCAAAAATCAGTATGGTATTTGTATTTGCTTTTAATAGGTATAGATGATACAGAGTCAGTAATTACTGTCCCTTGTATTTGCAGACCTCCTCAGGCAAAAGACACATTTATGTAATACTCAGAGCATAATATGTATTTTAGAACATTGACAGATGTTGAAAACAAGCATAGCTCATCTGAAGTTTTTCCAGACAGCATTCATTGTGTTCTGGAAAATGCCTTTGTGCCCCCAGAGCTGGTTGCAGACCTCTTACCAATTGCATGATATGTAGGTTTTAATTTTAATTTTTAAGGAACTACTCATTTTTCAACAGGGGCATGTCTGAATGGGTCATTGTGTTTCAACAGAAATTGTCATGGATAAGCAAGGATGCTCTTCCAGAATGGAAAAGAAAGAAGGAAAAGGGAGACGTATGTTTTGGTGTAGGCTGTAACTGGGGGAAGGTGTTACTTGGAGGAAATGATAATAAATAAAACGTCTTTTTCATGGTTTAAGCCCAGCTGGAAATCAAGTCCCACACAGGCACTCCCCCTCCCCACTCCACCAAGAGAGAAAAAAGGTAGAGATCCTGAGCAAAGAACAACTTACTGGAAACAACGAGATGAGAAAAAGAACAATATCAGCAACACTATTAGTAATAAAAGTATACAAAAAAGAGGATGATTTACATACAAAAAATGTATGAGCAAGTGATCCAACCTGGTGCTGCGCAGCTCCAAGGCGAAGGAAAAATATCCCTCCACCCCTCCTCGTGCCCCATTTTCCCCCAAGCCCAAAACAATGAAAAACATAGGCAGAGAAACCCTCTGTCAGGACAACTGTTACCCCACTGCTCCCTGGAAAAAGGAACACCCGCTCTGTCCTGGGAAGGGAGAGCCCTTTCCCTGCCTCTGGCCGTGGTATAAGATAAAATGGAATAGCACAATGACTTGGCCACTCACACACAGCTCCAGGCTCCGTCCCTCATGTCCTTGGCCAGAACCAGGAGAGAGGGTTTGGAGTGGCTTCATGAGTTTAAGTTTGGAGCCATGGTGAAAGACAGGAAGCAAAGTCATAACAGTCACTATGCTGAACAAAAACATGGGTTTTAGACCCATTAATGAATTATAGTGCTAGCAAGGCCTTCCCTCAAACCATGGTGAGCCTGGAGCAAATACATACACATTCAGGCCTCCATTCAAGACTTCTAAATGATTTTTAATGGGAACAATTAGGTCTAAAGAGGGAGGAACATTCCTCTGAGAACAGGATGTTTATAGATTCAAAGATCTCAGAGCTGGGGCAGGTGGTTTAGATGACTCAGACTAATTTTCCATCCCAGAAGGGGAAGAGCCCTTGCACCTCTCAGCTGCCTCCCTCCATAGCCCAGGGAAGGCATCTAGGCCAGAGTTAACAGAACAACCCTCCACTTGCCTCTGCTGGTTGTTCTGCTAGTATCTTCCTTCTCCTTTTGAAAAAAGTAATTGCATAGAAGACTCCCACACTTACCTCTGTTTTCAGATTGTCCTGTTCCAGTTTTGAACCACTAGTTCTTGGAATGTTTCCCTATACTTCAACATTCCCTGCATCGAGTTAAGTCCAACCTCATAAAGTGTCACATGCAAACTGAGGCACTTCTGAATAGTCTTTCTGAGAAAGCAATTCTTCCCATCTGTTAGTGTAAATATATTTACTCTAGGGTTGTAACTTTTTTTCTGTAATGTGTCCCAGGTTACAATCTGAACTTTTAAAAGGTAGGAACTCAAAAACTGTATTTTCACAGACTCCTTACCAAAGATGCAGAAAGATGAAGCCAACTTCTCAATTCTGTTTATGTATCCAAGGACTAGTTCTTGTGCCTGTTTCAGTGCTGAACTGCTTGTCCACCAGGGCTACAGAGGATATAGCAGTATTTGCTACTTTCCACATTCTGTAGATATGATCTGCATATTTTGCACACTGAATAAAAGCATTAAGACCAAGTGCCACCAACTTCTTCAATAACATCTCTATTCCATAATGACTTCCTAATGGAAATTATTTTGAAATTGTTGGTCATTTCCCAAACTTTGTCTTGGATGATACTGCATAACATTCACATTTTGATGAGAGTATTGTGATACTTAAAGCGACAATTAAGTGCCAAGTACTGAAATAATTCAGGATAATACAGATATATTATCACTTTTGTCAACTGTCTTTTTCGGTTACTGCCCTGACAAATAACAAAATTTACTTTTCACTAAACCATACCTAGAGAGTCCTGTATTAACTGCTGCATAATTTGGCCCAGGAAGACTGTTACGCTACCTGGCATATAGCAACTCAGTTCATTCCTGAAATAAATTTGTCACATTTGGACTATTCCGGCTTTCCATGTTACTCCAAGATGTAATTTCTTTTCAGTAAGACAGGTCTCTCTGCTTGCCTCAGGAGCACATAATGCCAGTAAAGCATGCAAGCTTAGAACTAGAGAACTGGAACTGTTTTCACAATGTTTACCCCCCAGGGAAAGAGAACTAAAAAAATCTGAAGAGAACAACTTGCCTGCAGACTAAGAATATGCTTATTCTATCAGACATATTTTTGCTATTGTTTCACTACATTTATGGTGATTTTCTTTGTCAAAGTGACTAGTACTTAGAAACAATGAAAAACCACATCCTACAACTACAACTCTGACATCAAAGAAAGCAGCATAAATTTTCAAGAAAACCAGTGGGTTTGCCAATTAATTTCTTTGCCTGCCATAGATTTCTCTCTAAACATTGCAAATCTCTTGAAAAAATACACTGCACTCTGTAACACAGGGCTAACTTCGTGGGAAATCTGGAAGGGGTTGTGGCCTTTCCATTAGCAAGTAGCTGAAAATGCTGCAGATGTTTCCGTATCATCTAACTGTGGAACATCTGACAGTTTTTCTCATCTCATAAGCTCTGAAGTAAGCTCCAAATTTCACCTCAGCGTGCCAGGAAGTTAGGTGTGACTTTAGTTTAGCTGGGCAGATCAAGGAGCTACCTGCACCAAAACATCCAGAACATTGTCTGAAGCCAACTAAAAGAAGTCCTGGGCAGCGTTTCCTTGCCTCTCCTTCCTTCCCAGCCTGGCTTTAAACTACATATTGCTGTCACAAAATCCATAGAGTAAGGAGGAATTGCAAGATGTCTTCTGCTTCCTACTCTGTTTTGTTAACTGAATATTGTAATTTTAGAGTTTATGCTGACACTTATTGATAGCAAACTTTTTGATGAGAAAAACACACTAGATTTTCATCTGACATGATTCGTAGCAGGTGTTAGGATCCTCTTCTCCATATAATGATGAGTTGAGAACTTTTGATGAACACTGTAAATAATAATGTATTTCCTGTACTTTAAAGTGTGTTCACACTGGAAGAATTGTATCTTAATGTGAATATATGTTCTATAAAATTCACAACTTGACTGAATTCCCAGAATCCTTCAAGACACTCGAATAGAGGTATTACTGATTTTTATCTCTGATTAGGAAGCTGATTATACAAGCTGTGTGTTTGTAATTTTGGGAGCCAAATTAACAATAACAAAAAAATTTAGAATCCGTCTATGTATTTTTTTTCCTAATTAAATGTTACTTTGATCAATACCCTTTTAAATTCTAGCTCTAAATTCTAATTCTATTATTAGTAGGTAGGTACATTCCTTCAAATATAACATTCCATATGTGTGTGTTCATTTGCATTTTCAAAAGGAGAATGAAGTGTATTAGGACTCTTGAATTACTAGATATTAAAGCTCCAACCTACAAACTCCTAAAGTACTTTTGTAAGTCAAATGAGACCCTTTGCTCTGTGTGGTTTTTCCAGACAAATTCTAGGCTAACAAGATATGGAAAAAATGGGAGTATGAATATAAGGGGGCTCTCTGTTATTCAAAGAGTTGATCACTTCTCTAAGATTCTTTCCAAAAGCTTGTATCATTCTCCCCCCACCAACCCCATAGGTTTATCTATCTTAAATATATTCCCTCATTTCCCAGCCATCTCACAATTAGTATATTTGCATTTGATTATTGTTACAGTATTACTTTTACAAACAAAATTATGACATTATTGTTTTTGCAGTTTTATAAATGTTTTAGGGTCAATGACAGGAGAGAAACCTTTTTATATATACTGTCTACTTGAAATACTATTGATCTTGTTCCATGTTGGTCATTACATAACCAGTTTGTAACTGAGAATATAAGTCTCAGACAAAGACTACCCATGACACAAATACCGTGGGAAAAGAATTTGTAACAAAATGGAACACTAAATAAGGCCTTGAATAGCTTTATTGAAATCTGTATAAATAAACATGCGCATTTCAAATGTAAACCCAAGTGAACTCAAGTGCAGACAAAATTTTAACCTCTGTCATGCAGGAGGTTAGTTTACATTAAAAAAAAAAACCTCAAAGCAGCTTTAAAATACCAGGATGAAACATCAGTTTTAATATCAAGGTATAAAGCAAAGCCATGTCCAACATATCTCATTTATATCCTGGTCAAATGCAATTTTTAAACTTTTTAATGCTAACATAAATAAATAATTTACCAAAATGTGCACTCACAGAGTGAACTTTTATTTACAATACACAATTTATAACCTATTGTATTTGATTAGTTCAAGTGAAGAACATCATACTTTTTGCTTTTTTTCTTTTTTAAATTTTTAACAGTGGGACACCAAGCAATTCTCCAGGTAGTAGATATGTGACATGTGCCCCCACATTTAAGAGCCCCTCTCAAAGGCAGTATTGTATGCAATCAACAATACATTCTTCCAACTAGATCAATGGGAAAGCAGCAAATAAAAAAATGTTTCAAACTGTCACACTTATTTTGGCATCCTGGACCCCTGAACATAGTTAACTGAAATCCAACTTGGAGTTTGTATGCCTTATATACTGTACAGGTTCTGACTTGAACATGCAAATGCCAATTCTCTTATGAGTTACCTTTTCAGATACACTGTAAGGCTATGGTGAATTCCATCCGGAACACACAAAGAAAATTAACAGGCCTACCTTTGAAGTGATTTTGTTAATTAACAATTTAAAGGCAGGTCATATTGAAAAAATTCTCAACTAAGCCTGATACACAGTCATTACTATGGATACAGAATACTATTAATTCTGACCTTAATACAGAGTAGTTTGCAAGCTGTCAAACTACAAAAACTGGGGAGAGAGAACTTATAGCACACTTTAAATTTTGGACTGTTATCAGATAAAAAATTATGCATGTCTTAGAAGCAAGATAACAGGAATTATGTCTGCAGAGTAGATCCTAACAAGCAACAATGGATACTTACATTTAATTGAAAACCTTTTTTGTTAATGCAGCATGAAATCCAGAACCTGTTCCACAGCAGAAGTAAGATGAATGTAATATTCTGACTTCCATGTCACAAAAGGTTAAAACACCTTTTCCAAGCTATTTCTTCTATTGTGACCGAATTTAAAAAAAACCAAAAAACAAAAAAAACAGGGAGAAACAAAAATTTGCTCTTTCAAGAAAACTACTTTATGTATTTATGACATTTTTACTTGTAGTCTGTTGGCAGCCTAAGGAACATGTATATATTCATCAAGAAACTAGACTTGGCAGTAGTATTCTTGCAGTACTAGGAAAGTAAATGTCAGAAGTCCACAGATTTAATATTTTAATTATTAATTCACATCCAAAACAAAAGAAAACATAATTCATCAGAACAGCAGCAGAAAACTTAAAAGGGGTTTATTTGTGATTTCCTATATATACCTTGTGAATATGAGACTGTAAATGCATTAGAGAATTTCTGTTTAAGTTTTTATTGTTTCACTTCAAGTACTGCACATGTTAAAATGTAATAAAGATTTACATTCTATTATCTGAAACTCCCCATCTCAGATTTTTATTCTTAATTTGGTGGGCATTTTCACTCTTTCACTCTGTATCCCCAGTAAGAGAGTCTCTTTTATGGCTTCTAGTTCTTCCCATCAGTTAGTGTGCATACAATTTTCATTTTCTATATCATTATCATTTTCATTGCTGTCTTCATCGCTTTCTAGTGGGATGCCTGTGGCAGCTGAAGCACCTTGTTTAGTTTCCCGGTCAAGTGGGAAAAAGCCAGTTCCACTGATTGTGTCCTGTCTCTGGTAGAAGAGCACATACGCTGCTTTGGACTGTAAAAGAGGGTAGTACAGTATGTTCATGAGGCTTCAAAACATTTACAATCCAGCTTACTAACTTTTTTTCTTTGCTGCCAAGTATACACGGTAAAATTACAAAGAAATCAGAATGTTTAAGTTATTTTTGCATGTTATAGCGAAACATTTTTGGTTTGTACTGTCCTTTGAAAGAACACAAATTACTGCCTACAAATTTAACACAAGTTTCATGGTTTACTCTTAATTTTTCCTGCCCTGACAAGAAAACATCAACAGTCCCAAATCTGGAAACATAAAAGATACTTGCCACTATCTGGTCCTCACTTGCAGTGGACACACTACTGTCATCAAAGTAGTACCATTTTCCATCATCCTTATTTTTTGCAAAAGCAGTATCTAGGACAAAAAAGTACAATGTCTCAGGACTTTGCATCTTCATAGATGTAATACAACCCATTACCAGAGTGTGTTACTGTCACACACTTCATATTCAACTAAGTAAACCTCAGTATCACTATTAAATATCTTTAACACTTTATTTTTAGCAAAGAGTTTAATCACTAACATTTCCCTTCTAAAGACAATGTGTACTGAAAAGGACAGTCAAAATACAATCCCTCAGTCATTTTTTCTCTCTGCTTTCAAGGAGAAGCATAATGAACAAAAATGCAGACAAGCAAGACAAAATCAGTTGTATGAGTATGGTAGCTGTTATGTTTTCTCTTTTCACAATATGCATACCTAGAAATATAAAAGAACCTACAATTATCCTTGAAAGCTCACTGCATACAGATTTTTGTGTTAAGATACTTGTGAAAACATTTCAAGGTAGTGAAAAAGAAATGGCCCCTCAACTGCTAAAAAGCACCATTGATTCAAAGTGATCAGTATTTCAATCAAAATCAACATGGAAAGAAAGCTGACATCTAGAATGACAACACTCGAAACCAACTTACAATGCCCTCCTCCCATTCCTCCATAGTGGTTGGAGACAGCAATCAAATTGTAGCGGCAAGGCCCTGCATTGGGATTAATAAGGAACTCTGACATGTCCAAGTCACTGTTAAAAAACAAAACAAAATAAAATAAAACTAACAAAACCCAACCAAAACTCAGTCATGTTAATAGCTTTTTTAACCACGGTTTGGTGGTCTCAGAGCCCTTTACTTTATATGCCCTAGAAAAATACACCAGACTACTCTGCCAGTGCATCTCCTTCACTCTGTGAGAAATGGAACAGGAATCAGCAATCTTCCATATTTTTACACTACTGTTATTTTACCAACTTTATACTTTTAACCCAGAAGCATTCTGTCATTAGTTTACTGGATCCTCTCATGGAAGCTGAGAACAAACCCATTTTATGTAATTGCTGAATTAAACACATGCCCTAGTCATGCTTTTACACCTCAAGCATCAAAATATTTGAATTTCTTACTTTATTGGAAAGTCAACCAATGTATCCAACTTGTCCCTCGCATATCTGCTGTAGGAAAAGCGCTTCAGATGAACTACCAGCACGGGGGGCAGTGACCACAAGTCTAACTTCTTAGTAGCTTGCTGATGTTCTTTACAGTTTGGACAATACCTAAAAGGAAAAAAAAACATCAATTTTATGTAACTGTAGCCGTAGGTATGTTAGAATACATTACCAAAGAAAGTCACACTGATGGGAAGAACTGAATGAGCAAAAACCACACACTTTTAATCTCCTACTAATGTCATAGATATCCCTTCCAGTTTAAAATGGCAAGTGTGATCCCAGTGAAGCTCAACATAATTTTAAACACAGAAGCAGCATCCCCCAATATTGGATTCTCATCTCCTACATCCCTGATCAGATCCCTGTACCCTTAGTTAGAACACAGCATTCTTATATTCTATTTAAAAATAAAAAAAGATAAGTGTTAAGAAACTAACAAAAAAAAGGCCAAAACTAACAGACAACTCTGGTTCTTTCAAGTTTCAATTTCCAAATTCATCAATTCACCACCCTAAAAACCCATCTAAAACAAGATAACAGTGACTACTGGACCCTGGAAAAACTCATTACTGGAAACTTCCTTTCTTAGTAGGCAAGTATTAAACAGGCTGCGACTTAGAAATTTCTGTTCCCTGCAATGCATACTTGAATCATTCAGCAACTAATGCTCAAGGAGGAAGATAAGAACGAATGTAAACAACTCTTCCGTGAAGTAGTCTATGCATATTCTACACTTTGGCATCTAACAAGTAGAAATCTAGGGGGAAAAAAAAAAATAAAAAGAGATAAACCCTAATTAAAAGAGTGCACAAGTGTCTTTAAATAGCAACATCAGATGAGGACAAACAAATTAGGAGAACTGTAAGGACAGGCTGGAATTGAAAATCTGTTTTCCCAGTTGGCTTAGAATATACAGAATACAAAAAAGTGCGGGACTAGGGATGAAGAACTCTTGTAGATTAGACTTGTGACGGCCTAACAAATGAACAAAAATGTGATTAATGACCTCCAGTGATATGCATCTAGTAGCAGCTGCTTAATTTCTGCAGTTGTATTTAGTAGTCAAAATACTCTGTTTAAAATGTGTTGCCAAAATGGAAGTGCTTCACCATACCTGAGTTATATGGTATCGCAACCAGTCTACTTAGTGTTGTATAATCCAGCAAACCAAGAAAAAAAAATGAGATTTTGTAAATTAGCTCCCTACCCTGCACAAATACAGGAGAAACTCTGGTGATAATGCTGGAAGATCTCCCAAACTTTTAGGTATCCACAGAAGTAAAACTGGCTCTTTTCAAACTTAATTCTGAGCTTAAAGATGTTGATGAAAGATTGTTATCTGGTAGAAAATTCTTGGGAAAAAAAGATCTTATGGGAATATATTACAATTATGAATATTCAGATATGATTCCAAATTATAATTTGGAGAAGTATGAAAAGAATAAAAGTCTCTGCCAAAAACTTAATGGCTAGAACATGAATTTGAGGGATTCTATTGACTACAGACATCCCCCATCCCATAAACCTGCTGCTTACGCACATCCCTATTTCATATATCAATGCAAGAAAAGGTTTATATTTGCATAAAGAAACTACAACCTCTCTCATCTCAGAAAGGAGTATTTGTTTAAACCACTGCTTTGAATTTTTCACAATATTATTCATTCACTGTCCATCGCAGTCCACAGACTAGAGCACTTTACGTATTGACCCCTCCTCCTAGTTGTGAATGCATTAAATGTCTTCCTTACAAAGATAACCTTCTATACATGGTAAAAATTTTGGTTAAGTAATGGATCAAAACAGAAAGCATTTTGAGAATTCTTAACTATGTTTGAAATATCAAGATTCGAAATAATATTAACATATCAACTAATTATCTCTATGTTCAAGTGTGGGTTTGATTAATTTTGAGAAATATGCCATAGAATATAATTTTAAATTTTTGTGCTTACCATGGGTCTTCAGCACCTAGTTTTTCCTTTGTTGTGAACAGCTCAATGCAATCTTTTAATTTCACAAAAGGCTTTTTGGGAGGCTTATATTCCACACTTTCATGTTTTTCAAAATCCTAAAGAGAAGTATTTCTTGAGTTAAGAAAACAAATGAAACAAAACTCATTTTAGTGATGTCGTCTTACTACAAACAGTAACTACAAAGCTCCTATATATGGAAAAACTGATCAGAAACCATTCAAGTAAAAAGTTTCCACAGCTTCAGATTTACTTCCCAGTTCATAAGCCTCATATTTGCTAATTACTTGATGTATATATGAAGTTTATTTATGACAACATATTTACTAAGAATAACATGAAAAAAAGATATAGTTGCTTCTTCTTGTGAAGACTTACAATCTTGTATGTCACATTAAGTTGTATTTTTTATGTTTAATTTTTATTTGTGCTGGAAAAGGGAGCAACATAAACAGCTTACCTCTGCTGCACTATCATCAAAATATCTCTTCTTCAATTCAGGATCCCAATCCAAAGCAAGGAAAGATCTTTCTAAGATTAAAAAAAAAAAGTTCTCTCTTAATAGTATTTCTTGCTTTACATGAAATTGTATTAACTTTGGGCAAACACTCTTCAAAGTAAATTAAACAATGCTATAATGAATTTAATACAAAAAAATGAAGCATATAAAATTCTGCACTTCAAAAAGTCAACTGTAATAAAAAAATAGTTATTTATACAGAATTTACTATGTAAAAGAAAAACATATCAAACAGCACAAAAAGAAAATGAAATGTGAGAGTAAGAAAAGAGTCTCAGAACCAAATATTGCCCACTCTGCTCCTTGTGACTTACCATCAAGCCTAGGTTGCCTATCATCAAATCTAATATGCCTGGTATCATCCTTGATGAAGTTTATGTCAGTATTGCCTAAATTATTGAACTGGAATGTAAACAATCGCTTTTTGTGTCCCGTGAGTGGTTGACCTTTGCAAGTATCCTCACACAATCCATTTTCAGAGTCATTGTCACCCCCAACTGAGTCTTCTGACTGGCTATTTTCATTCTCTGAGGGAAGTTCCTGATCCTGGCTGGATTCATCATCTTGCTCATCTGTCTCCATTTCACCTAAAGCAATTGGAAGAACAAAGAGGAAGAAACGAGACAGAATGTCAGTAATTCAAAAACACTACAGAGTTAACTTCTATTTCAAATTCAACACCAAATACTAAAAAAGTTTAGATATTCCAGTCTTACTTGGAGATCCTTCTTCATGTATTCCATTTGGGCCATTACCATTGATACCATGGTCCTTACAGCAATGCAGGGAACCTTCAGTGTCTTCACTTTCAGTACATATTTTTACATATCGGCTAAATGCAACAAGTGAAAGCAACAGTTAGAAGCAATGGAGTCCTTTCTGGTGTACTGTATTTCTGCACTCTTCTAACTTACATTATCAGTTTTATTGCCAAATGTGTCTAGTGTTACAAGCACATAGGAAAACCTGCTCATATATGCCTGTATATTTTTGGCAGCCACTTAGTCTGAGACAACTTGATTCTTGGTCCCACTCTGTCCAGAATTCATTTTTTTTTAACTGCTCATTAATCATATTACAAAGAAAGTTACATCAAAAGAAAAAGAAGCATAAATTTAAATTGGAGGTGATATCATTTTAATTTCTTCTATATAATGACACTAATTCTAGTCTAGTTTCAGAAAGTGGCTACCATGTACTTTTCCAACACCAATTAGTATATACAATTGAACAGTAGCTACAGGAAGTATAACCATAGCAGAATAACTGGACAACATTTCTACTTTACCAAGACCTAACAAACAGCTAAGTGCACAAGAGAATTATTTAACAATACAGATTGACTCTCTACTGTCTTGTCAAATAATTTTTGGATGAGGTCATGCTAACAAAAAATCAAATTAAAATCCAAATTAGTGGCCAAAATTTTATATTTAATATTCAACAGAAAGCAAATAAAAGTACTGAAATCTAATCAGTATGTTAAAATGCACATGAAAGTACATGCCTACTGACTCCAACAATTAGCATTATTCTTAACAAACTAATTTTTCTTTTAACAATAAACTTACCACATTCTTAGCAGCAGCAGATTATACAGTTTATCTTCAGTATTGTTTCTAGGCACTGCTATGAGAAAAGGTTGACCAAATAGTAAAGAACCACTATGGCTGTAGCTAGTGTGCCTGCACTTTTCCCTTAAACAAACAGGAATTATGACTTGTTCCGTATCCTCTGTTCTATTGATAGCAATTTCAAATCTAGAAGAAAAACAATCAGAAATACAAAGAACAACGGTCATGGAAAAGGCTACAAAGAGGAAAAATAAAAAAATAACCCCTCCCAGTTTAATCACCTAATCTGGTGTCTAGGTTTAAATCTTTTACAAATAACTAAACAAACTGCAAAGTGACATGAAGCATGTTATCTATACTTACACATAAATGTCATCACGTTCCATAATACTACTTAGATTTTCATCCATGGCAAATATCCTGTGGAACCTGTGATTGTATATATCAGTAACAATCATCTGAGAAGAAAATGGAGTATACATTGTTAAATCAGATTAATACACAATAAAATGTGTATTAAAATGTGTTACTTGTTGTGCTTTATATAAGAGATCACTCTTACCTTATCTGCAGCGACACCAGACAAAGCCGACAATGCTGTGCAAAGATCCAATATATTCCCAATTTTGGGAACAACTACTTTGTACTGAAAAGGAAAATATAATTTTGATTTCTTACGAGAACAAATATACATTAGGAAAAAACCAAAAACACATGTTCAGTATATTTCATGTATTTCTTTCATATTTTTGAAACTTAAGGTGTAAAGAATGTAGATCAACTAACACAAATTCCAAAAGTTGCTTAAAATGTAGTAATCTGCACAACTTTACAAATACACACATTGAATACTCCATTTATTAGTTTATACAATGCTTGTTTTAATGTTGTTTTATTTTTTCTGTTAGAAGACTAACAGTACAAATTACTTAAGATTTGCATTTCAACAGTACCTTCTTATTTAAGCATTTAAATAGTATACAGGCTATCAAAAAGACTACTAAATCTGGAATACAATGCATGTTGTTTATAAACTATTACTAGGAAAAAAGCAATGGCAGGCAACAGAGTCTCATTTTGCATGCAGAGAGAGAATTTGATGATAAAAGTCTAAGAAAACCTCTCTGTGGCTTCCCTTATGCAGTTTCTAATAAAACTCCACACAAACCTCTTAGCTGTTATTTGCATAATAAAGACAGGATTCATTACAAATAAGGTATTATTAACTCTATAATTAATTGCCAAGTATTGCATGCTATGCCATTAAGTTTTATAATCATTTAGACTTACAAAAACTCTACTGAACTGGTATTCTTCCCAAGCTATTTATTCTAGCACAACCATCTCATGAGTCATGTTCAACTACTTCAGTAGTTTTCAACTACTTTGTGTCTCCAGTGCAACTACTGTGCGTCCCCTATTTTCACAATTAAATTTCTAGCAGGCTTATCTCCCATTAGTTAATACATCTCCCTTCACCTTCAAACTCCCCAACTCATACTGCCTTTGAGAACACTCTTTTCTCCCATTTTGCTTGTAATGGAACTGATTTCAGGTGTTACAGCCTTTTTGAATGCCAGCCTGTGTTGCATTTATTTCACCTATCGGCACCGTATAAAGTACAACTAGAACCATTTAATCATGACTAAGACATGATAACCTTATGTACATTTTTTCAAGACATTCTAAGGTGTGTAATACCACCCCCTTCCTTAAAAACAGCAAAAGGGATACTCTTCACAAAGAAATCTCATCTGAATTTTTTCTTTTGACTGTGAGGTGAGAGCACAGATATATACTCAATATACTCAGTCATGGGGGTTTTTTGCACCACTTATTACAAATATTTACCTTCTGTGATTAAGAAACCAAGAAATTAAGTCTTATGGATTAAGTGCATAAATATTTTTATAAACATAAAAATTAATCACAGCAGCTCTTAAAAATTATATCAGCATACATTTTAAAGATTAAGAAGCCTTATTAACACAACCATAAAGAAATTACCAATTTTTTCTTGAAACTGTACAAGGTACGTACAGTCTTTCTCAGGCATGTATAAGTCTTCCCCACCTTCCTACGTGAGATTTCAGAACACACACCAGAAAAATAAAGCTTGTTGGATTTGCTTATAAATTTGCACTGTGTAAAGGAACTTGGGTTTACCATTAATGCCTCATGAATCAAAGTGCTTGTAGATAAATTAAGCCACTTACCTGCATAGGCTTTGCAAGTGGATCCATTCTAACTAAATAAACTTCCAAAGTGCGTTCCTTTTTCATAGGTAATGGAAGTGTCAAGTAACAAAAGGGATCAAAGGTTACAGATATCTTAGCACATTCAGGACAAACTAGGGTTGATTTAAAAAGGCCATGAAATATATCTACAATGATGGAGTCATTTCTCTTTAAATGGTTTTCCCAGGCTTCTTCAGCAACCACCTGTAAACAGAGCATGATCTGGGTTATGACAAAGTAGTAGGAAATTAATAGTGAGAATTGTTAGAAGTCCTTGACAGGACTTGACATTTTCATTAACCACATAAACACAGACATGTCAGTCCAAAGGACCTGTAAGGAATGTTACTACTATAAGATTTGCAGGTTAAAAGATGTATGCTTTTCCTAAGATAGAGATCCTGTCAGTGATATTACACAGTCTGAGAGTGACTTTCAAGCAGCTTGGAGAAAGACAAAAGCAGATAAACCTAAAAATTCCATCTGAATTAACTCATACTCATAACAAGAGTTTCCTTAAAGTAAGAGTACTGGAGAGAGACAGAATGCTGCATACTGTAAATATAAAAATAAAAGAACAGAATGGGAATTGTTTTTCCAACTGAACTCGGCACTGAATTGAGCAAGACGATCTTAATTAAGCCTTAAAAATGGCCTTACCATCCTCTCACCCCCCCCATTATCTTAAAAATAAACAGAAATTTACACAGTTTCTCAAGATCTTAAGTTTCTCAAGATTTTTCCTATTTTCTGGAATGTGTCCCAGAAAAAGCCCCACATAATCAGTTTCCCAACATTCCAGTGCATAATCATGTTGAAGTACCTTACAGCATACAACTTTTGACTAAAATGATCAGCTCCAAAACCCCTACCTTGTCTGGTCTCCCATCCGCATCCTTTAACTGAATATAAGGCTTTTTCCTAATTCTGTTCAAATCCTCATGTAAGCCATCCAAGAGAAAAGCCAGTAGCTCTTGACAATCTTGTTGCTGATAACCAGAAAACTGTGGTGCAAATCGTCCCACTTGTGTCTTAAAAAAAAAAACCAAACCATAACACTTCTGGTACCTTAATTGTTAGAAAGAGTAGATACTTCTGAGATACTATAGCAGCACACTGAAAAGGTAAAACTTGTAGTTATAAAAGGTAAGCTTTTCTATGAAGACAGGAAGTCAAAACTAATTCTCAAAGGCCAAAGCACAAGGATGGGTGACACCTACTGAAATATACATCCAAGTGTTTTACCAATTCAATGAATGGACTGCATACTGATAAATAGTACTCCAAATTTTTTTTTTTTGCATATTTCTCTAAGTTTTATACCTAAAAGTGCAAAACAGAAACTGACAATGTACATTCAATGTAATTTCCCTACTGACCTTAAATGCTCTTGGGGTAACATAGCTGTATTTTCCTGACCACATTTGCTTGATAAGCTCGGCATAAGATTTTGCTATTTCACCTCGCATTCCTAAAGGATTGTCAAAATTCAGCTCTTCTTGGTATTTATCATTGAGGAAGTACTCTGTAAGACGAGGTGTGTTGCTCAGACACTGCAAAAAATAATACAAACTTTTTAGAACAATGATTTGAATCAGTTCTAAACTTTTTTTTGTTTTCATTTTGTTAAAGCAGCCATGAACTGTAATGTCTAGTGCCTGGAAGGAAGAGAGAAAAAACCCTAAACAATCTTTTCCAGAAACAAATAATGGCTTTAAACCAAGACTGGCTACAGCTGTCATTGCAAGTTATGCACAGATAATATCTGTCAAGAGCTTTACCTCAAAATTTATAAAACAAAGTAGTCCAACCAACCACAGCATGAAAACATAATTTGTAACAAGATTTAAAACAAGCAAAACAAGGTGTTTATTGTGACAAGAATGGCTTTACAAAGCTTGTTTCTGGAAGTTGTAATAGATGCACGGAGTGGAGAGTACATATGTGCTTGGAACAGAGAACCAACAGAGCTTATTAGTTCAATTATACCATATTCAGAGCAACATTTGGAAAAAGATTTATTTTGGCAGGCGAGGGAAGGTGAGGACGCTTGGCCTTTTCCTTCTCTTTGTTAATACCAGCTTATGGATGCTGTTGGAGATAGCAATGTTAGAGGGATTAGACTTTGAATGACAGTGCTGCAGCCCTTCTTGTGTTCTTTTAAATATTGTGAAGCCATTTAGAGCTGAAATTAGTCCAAGGAAGGCAAGGACCTTGTTTTATGATTAAAATAACCACTTATCCTCTGTACCAGTTTGTCTCTTCTCTCAGCATTTGGAGACAGCAGGATGTAATCACTGAAGTATGATTTACAATTTCACTTTGAATTTTTGTCTGCTACTCTTCATACTCCTTTAAACATAAACATTTCCATCACTCAGGAATAATCCCCATGTCATGCCTTAGCATATATTCTTAAGAGTTTGTTCATTAAATATCGTAAGCTTTTCTGCATTCTTTCCGTTATTAAAAGATTTGAAGAAAGGTCAAGTATTTCACCAGTCTCGTCTGCCTCTCTGTACACAAGGGGAAGAACTCCACTTATGCTACTGCATAAGATACAAGAATTAGACTGGAAGAATTGCAACTTTATTGTGCAGGGCAAAAAAAAGTTATTCCTATGTCTGCCTATCATACCTGTGCAATATTACAAAGCAAAACCAGTCACATGCTGTAGAGAGCTGAGTTTCGTGCCTATATCAAACTCCTTCCTTTCTCTTCCTCCTCACCTAAAGCTTTCAGGATCTGTCAACACTGCAAAAAAAAATTCCTGGTATTACAGACCCTTTTGGACACTCAGAGTTGAAGAAATCTAATTTTTCTCTTGCTATATAGCTAAGAGCTTTTACTTCCAGTAGCGGCAATCCCAGCTCCCCCTACCTCACAAATCTGTGTTGCCTTCTGGATTATTTTTGGGCTGGTTAGGAGATGAAATCAGTTCAACTGTTCAGTTTAGTGTCAGGAATGTCCAACACAAAGTACTAAATAATACAAAAATAGTGTATTTTTCTACAGGTCCTTCTGTTAGTCAAGCATTATACAATGTCCTGACAATGTGG
Organism: Cichladusa arquata; assembly: GCA_026413545.1. NCBI lineage: Eukaryota > Metazoa > Chordata > Aves > Passeriformes > Muscicapidae > Cichladusa > Cichladusa arquata. The sequence goes on along the minus strand of JAOTQP010000870.1, from coordinate 31,471,546 downwards.
GTTCCACAAAAAAAAAAAAAAAAATTATCAATTTATAGTTTTCACCTGATAAACTGGTTTTGTCACTTTTTCAGAATATTAATTAATATTTGTAATATAAGTCAGGAAGATTACTACAGATAATTTCCCTTTTTACTTTAACAATGTCCAAATTACAGCATGAGATGACACTGATGGTAGTACTGGAATGCATAAATGTCTATCTCAACACAGCAAATTTTGAGGTACAGAGTTGACATTTTTTCTAAAATGTCAGATACCAAAATTTTTAAAAGAGTAGCTACTCAAGCCAGCTAATAAAGTTGGCCACATATGCAGATCTTTTCAATGTAACTGACAAAGCTAAATGATTACAAACATATTTACCCTTTGAAAAGGCTGACAATGGAGAATCATTTAATATCATGATGAAAGTCAGAGGAAAAAAAAACATCCAGAAGCCAGTTTGAAGGGAATCCTACATTCTTATTTTCTCATGTGATATGTTGTAGGTTATCAAGGAAGCCTTATGGCAAGTGTCTATTAGAACCAAGACAATCTACTGGACAGTAAAGTTATCAGATTTATGTGTCCTGTTCAACCTGGTGATTCGAGGTTTTCTGTTTGTTTCAAAACACATAGTAAACTAAAAGTACACCAACACGTGAAGAATAATAAGCCAAACAAATACAGTAAAACTCTGGAAAACTGTGAACTAAAGAGGTAACAGAATGGCACTTCATTTCAGGTACTGCTGTCTCTACAGGTTTTCTTTAACCAACAAAATTTCTGCAATGTTTTCTGAACCTGAACTGCTCATTTAGTGAAAAGATCATGGGAAGGATGGAATAGAAGGCAGAAATTCCAAGAGACAAACCACAGGAGATAAGGTTTGCTTAATCTTCAGCGTGACAAAAGATTAGCACTGAAATCATACTTCCATGTTACGGATTAATAACCCGGAAAAAAGTTAAGATGCACAGGAAAATGAAAAAGAAAAAGAAATTGTTTTTAGGTTATGTACACATGCACATATATATACATCTCAGTGCTGTAGCCTCACTGGAATACTGTATATCTATCACACCAGCGAACTGGAGAAATGAGGAGACAGTAGGATCGTGATCTGAGATACTGAAAACTGAATATTCCTCTAAGTGTCCTGCTTCTTCAGCTTCAGGTGTTACTTACTAAGAATTTCATGCAAGGGACATTGGAATTTCATATTTCAGCTTTCTAATAAAAGACCAAGAGCTGCCAGACTGAAAAGATGATCCAAGTCATAGGAGAAAAAGTAATTTACTTTACACGTCTATCCCACTTGTTTGTTCACTATCAGACACAGAAAAAACCACTTAGTTAATACGCTCCTTAATCCGAACTCCACATGCCTATGGCAACTGAAACAGAGCAATAAAATTGTAATAAGTTCAGGTATTGGTGAAACATGCCATATTTTGTCTTGATAAACTGACAGTCATAAGTCACATTAGAGGGAATATTATTCAGCTTTCTGAAGAAAGAAAACTTCTGAAATACCCACTGCAAAGCTTGTACAGAAGTCAGGTATATATAATCACACTGATGGAAAAAACCCATAAAGATAAAAATCTTGGACAAAATGAACGTTTTTAATGAAAACATTTACTTTTTTTTTTCTCCTATCTTTTAATCACAAAATGAAAATTTTGGAACTCACAGGTCTTCACTGTGTTAAAAAAAAAAAAAAAAAAAAAAAATTCCACAGACCTCTAATCTGTAATATCCCACTGAAATAGGAAAGTAGTACTTGGGAAACATCCACAGGTGGCAGCACAGCAATGCTTAATGAGACTTACTTTTTCTAATTTATTCTCAATTTAGAATGTAGCCGTACCTAAGTGAATGTGAATGAAATATCTGCTTGCCAAATTTTTTTTTTAAATATGGGTTCAAGTATTCATAATAATACCTATTTCATAAAATCTACACACTTCCTTTTGTCTTTCCTGTTTTATTTCATGATTGGATCTGCAAAAGCAGACATTTAGGCCTAATTAGGAAAAAATAAAGCCTTAGATGTTAACACTGAAATAAATTAAATACATGGAATACTCTCTTCAAAAGAATCTGGAAAAAACTACACGAAAGTTCCAATACAATCAAATTAAGAATACTGAATTACTGTGGTTTCTTTTTTTTTTTAAATTAAGGAACAGTGGCAGGAGCACTTGGGAGAGATACAATGGTATTTTAAATTTCTTGGCCTTACTCCCATTCAGCTTGCAGCTGCCTGTAATCCCGCACAGGATCTTACCCATCTCTTCATCACCTATCTTCCAGTTGTCCTGAGCTAATTAACACTGAAAGCTCCTGCTTGGAAGGGCAAAGGTCTCTTCACACAACAATCACTTAGGATAAAGGAGCAAGCCTAACCTTATCTATAGATTGAAGAGCTACTAAAGAACTTGCAACCAAATTTAAGACATTGTCAGGATTTTCAGATTTCTATCTAGTATGTTTAGGGGGCAAGAACCTTCACACAAGTTTGTCAGACTCAGGAGATGAAGCTGTGTGAAGGAATTGTCTCTCTTTGTCAAGGAACATTGATAATAGCTCTGATGCAAATTATCTTCACTCTACATGAGACAAGACCAAAGAGAAGCTGTGTGAGAAATACAATGGTTTCTGAAGCAGAAATGGCTCCTATGTGAATATCCAGGGGGCCTCAATGCTCCCTGGAAAGCACAGAGAGCTGAGGAAAAATGGCAATCAGCTGGAAAATTGAGAAACTAAACTCTGCTTCCATTGAAGGAAACTACACTGATCACACCCAGCATGGGTGTGGAAGGGATCAAAGCAGAGCTTTCAGTACAGTAATGGAACTGAAACTATTTCAGAGTCCAATACTGCAAAGTAAACTATTTTGTTGAAAGAAAACAGATTTATGCTGATAAACAATTAGTTAGCACAATTGTGAAGGAACACACCTTAGGAGGATAAGTAAGATAAAGCAGGTGATCAGAGTAGATCAGAGAATCACAGAATAGCTGAGATTAGAAGGCATCTGTGCAGATTCTCTGGTCCAACCCACTTCCTCTAAGAGGTCACCTACAGCAGGTTGCTTAGGACTTTGTTCAGTTATGTTTTAAGCATCTTCAAGGATGGAGGCTTCATAGTTTTCCTGAAAACCCTATTCCACTGTTTGATAAACCCCATTTTAGAACAAAGTTTCCTATATTTAAGAATTGCATGTGCTGTAGCTTGTGCCCATTGCCTCTTCTTCTTTCAGTGGGCTGGGAGAGTTTGGCCTAGTTCTCTTTTCTCCACCAAGTACTTCCAAAAAACGGTAAAATCACTGGAGGCTTCTCCAGGCTGAACTGCCCCCAGCTCTCTGCCTCTCCACACAGGTCAGGTGGTGCAGTCCTTCATCACCTGTGTGGTCTCTAACCAGACGCGCTTCGTGATATCCCTAAACTCTATGGGGAGCCCAGAGTGAGCTCAGAACTCTGGGGGTGTCTCTCCAGTGCTGAGTGGAAGGAAAGGATCACGTCTTCTAGCCTACTGGCAATACTCCTTTTAGTGCAGCCCAGGATGCTGTTGTCTGCCTTGGCCACAGGAACACACTGCTGGCTTTTTGTTCAGCAGGATCCTGGGTGCTTCTCTGCCAAGCTGCTTTTCATCCAGTCGCTGACCCCCTGCTGCAGTGTGTACTGGTTCCTGGGGTTGTTCCCCCCAGGCACAGGGCTTTGCATTTCCTCTGAACCTTCATGAGGTTCCAGCCCACTGAGGTCCCTCCGAATGGCAGCAAAGCCATCTGATACAGCAGTTGCTCACTGCAGACTTGTGTGATCTCTAGCCTTGCTGAGGGTGTACTCTGCTCCATCATCCAGGAAAATGCCTAGAGCAACCAATATTCCCAAGTAGAATTCCCCATTTTGCCATTCTATTTGAGCCCATCTTTTTGTTGCTTCCAAGACTAAAACAGATCAAAACGTTCAGAATGCTCTGCCCATAGGCATTACAGACAGAATAATCCAATGTTACTTTGATGAAAGTAGGACATGAAATTAATAGCAAATTAGCACAGTGAAACGCATGCTTTCTGTGTAACTGAAAAAAGATGCAAGTGGTGGCAAGAGGAAGACTGCAGCCTGTGAGATCTTAGTGTGTTAAGAACACAATATACTTTCACTAAAAAGCACTTCCATGGATTTCTTAGATAACATTAAACTCTGAACAGTAATTTCTTTGAGATATACAGTAGGTGAAACTGAAAGATACTTTACATTTCCTTGCTAAGAAAGCCACTAAATAATGCATTTGAAAAAACACACCTTCAAGGACAAAGGTACCGTGCCAAACTAAAAGCTACACTGCTCAATAAACCCCTCATTTTCTTAACCACAGCACTGTCTTGGTAATCAGCAAACCTGTATTTATTAATTTACACTACAGTTTCTCAGAAGTTATTTGAAAACTTAATTCTCTAGATGTAACTGAAAAGCAATGAAGTTAAAGTTGATATAATTTCTAATGCAGACCTCAGAATTAAATCCATTTAACACAATGGGATAATGATGTGACATGTAACAAGTTTGTTATGCAGTGTAAGACTCCTAAAGGCAACAACCCATGCTTAGAATTCTAACCTAGAAGGTTACTTTTGAATTACATATATGCAAATTATGTATAGCAGTTCAATTAAGGTTTGAATAAGTAATTAAAATTATCCTTATTTAATCAGCGTAGCTTGATGAACAAGGTAGAATAATAAAAAGCCTTTCATTATGTAGCAAGAATTCTTTTAATTCAACTTATAAAACATAATTCTAGTTGACGCACTAGACAAAAACGCATGCTTTTCTTTCTGCAATTCAGTAATCAAGAGAGGTTATGTGTAGCATTTTTAGTTAGAATGGACAATGCAAAATGTGTGTCCTTCCTTCTTTCAGTTTAGCCATCTTTCATGTAGCATGCAAAAAAAAAAAAATTACTTTCTGCACTGTTCAATTTCTTTCAAGTATCCTCATGGAAACATGAAACAAATTTAATTTTGTTTTAGAAACAGATCTTTAGAAACAATTTTTATTTTATGGATGTCTTATATCAATAAGTACAGAATAAGCATGGAATAACCCTATATACCACTAACAGGTGGGGGCTGACTGGCTAGAAAGCAGTTTTGCATTATATGACCCAGTGGTCCTCTTCTGTGGAAATGTGATTCTGCTGTTCATCCCCATGGGAAAGGTATCCAGCTGCAAATTGGGCTGTATTAGCAACTGCAGTCAGAGACAAAAGGGAGCAAATCTTCCCCTCCATTTGGAACTTGTGAGACTGCTGCAGGAGTACTGTCCTGTTTAGGGCTCCCCAGTGTAAGAAAGAGCAGAGAAAGGACAAGGCGCTGTAAAAGGCAGAGCTGAATGCATTAGTTCGACCTGAAGAAGGCAGACTAAGGGGAGAGCTCGTGGCTGTCTGCAGCTACCTAACAGGAGGTTACAGAAAAGGCCAAATTATTCACTGACTGTCAACACAAAGAAGGGATAGAAGTATCTACACACACCATGGCACTCTGGAACATTTTTTCTTTTGAACAAATGTCAACAACTTCATAAACTTAGCTTACAAACGTAACTGAAATTCCTTTTTTACTCCAACAGGCTAAAGAAGGAATGCAACATTTGGGTTGTGGTTTTGGGTTTTTTCTTTTTTTAATTTTATCTAAGGAAATCACAAACATAAGCCAGGAACCCTTGTAATGACCAAGGAGGAAAGGAGGATAACAACTCTGCAGCATGCTTGGTTAAGATTTAATATTTTCATACTCAGCAGGAAAATATGTGAACAAGAACTTTAATACATGTAACAGTTTTTTGACAAAAGACTGCTCCAATGACAAAAGGTGAGTTCAAGAACTAAACAAAACTAAACAAAACTCCTAGTTCTGACTGTTAGTTATTCTATAACTCCAGCTTCCATTTAAAATTAAAACACTACAAGTTTCTTCATCTTGGTAGAGTAGTAGTAGATATACTAGTATTGCACTCATACCAAAGAAACAAGCTAACATATTCCTGTAAAATATCTCATCCATGAAATAGCTATTCCGAGAGGAAAGGTCAAAGGAAAATATTTTCCAAGATTCCTGCATGTTAACCTGTGCACTAAAAGTACATAATGAGTCAGAAATAAAGGCCCAGAAATCTATCAGTCATCTACTTTTTGACACTTTTTTCTACTACAGTTGGTACTCAAGCGCATTTCAAAAGGAAAAGGCAGTTTTTGTGACATATGAGCACAGCAATTATTACAAAAAGCAAAGAATCCCACTTCAGGAGTTCACTCATACAGAACACTGGTCAAACCTCCTTCTGACACTGATCATTCTGAATGCAGCTATATAAATCAAATTTTAAAGTACAAAAATAAATATTATTTCCTCACTTTTAATCCTATCCTGCTAAGTTAGTTTTGAAACATGATAAAATAAAACAAGCAGATACTATTTCCAAGTAATAACACTAGCTGGTTTTATTTTAAAGTACATACCTGAATTGCTGAATTCATGAAACATGTATTCCCCAAGTTACTCAGGCCACAGAGGCCTGGCTGCTCATTGTGTCTTCCTGGCTCTGAATAATCATAATTCTTATAAGCAGTATATGATGGGAGACAATAGTTTGAATTTTTCACACTGTAAGAAAACAAGACATCTTTCACAATGTAAACATGTACTCTATAGTACTTTAAAGCATACAAGTACTTCATAAACTTAAATGACTAAAAATGTTAAACTGACTTCTGCAAACAAGTAAAGATTTAAAACACTTTTGTAATAGCGTTAATGTCAATTTAAAAGTCACCTGTGCAAACAACCAAAATCAAACATACTGCAGTAACTGCAATTATTACATCCCTACCCCTTTTTTATAGGAGCAGCTTCACAGCTTACTCTATTCTTCATTGCTCCATCGTATTTAAAACACTCAGACTTTAGACACCACCAGCAGCAATCAATCATTTATGTTCCTTTTGCATCCTGCTACTGCAAGAGTGAGGTCGGTGGGAATGGGAATGCAGAGTTACAGGTGAAAGCTGAGATTTCCAAGGCCACTGTGGCATAGCTGCCTCACTGCATCAGACAGTCTATTTATAGCTTTCCTGCTAGGACAGCACAATCCAGCATGCAAATGCAGAAAAGCCTTGAGAGGTAAAGGAATGCGCAAAATGCCTTGCAACAACTTCAATATAAATCTGTCAGTTTGGAGAAACTGGAGAAGACCGAAATACGTAAAATGATGATATTTAAAACAATTTGTTTACAGATGAAATACAAAAATATCAAATATAAACTAACCCTCAAAACAGTAAAGTGAGCATATCAGAGGATACTAGGAAGGCAAAGAAATCTTCTAAGAGGATGTTTTGTAATATGTTAGAAAAAACCAAGCAACCACAACCACGTTAACCATTTCAGGCACTGATCATAATGAAATCTGTGTGACAGCAGCTTTGGCTGAAGTTCAGGAGTATTTCTGCAGCTACTAAGCATCATTCACATTAGAAGCAACATGAACAAAAATTTGAAAGTCAAATGCTAAGAATGATAAGGAAAAATATGCAGTGCAAAGACTCCATCCTGATAAATAACTGAGATTTATAATTGCAAAAGTCTGAGGATGCAAGTGCTCAATGGTTACACTCCAGTCATTATTCCTGAACACTATCATGCTCTTTACTGAATTCCAGCTGTCTCCTTGGTGCACAATTACTCACTTTTCATAAATAACTGCTGTTTTTTTATCAAGTTATCAAAAACAACGGAAGGGGATGAAAATTTCTCCCCTTCAATGGTCTTAGAAATTTGTGTAGTTTATAGCTTCACTGTTCATAAAGCTCCTGTTATCAAGCCTTCACATCTGCTAATTTCTTTTTAATAGCTGATTTTCCCATTAGTCCTTCCCTTTTCTATACAAATGCATTTTCTCTGCTCTCTGGCTTGCCCCCAAGCTAGCTAAGAGGTATTGTGTTCACTGGACATTCTCAATGAAATAACCCTACAAAGTTAGTGGTCACCATGTATGAGAGATCCCCAGGAAAAAATTACCTTCCATCTACCTTTGCAGTTGCAGCCCAGTTACTGCAGTGAACTCCAATTCCCTTAAGCTGGCAAGCCTTAGTTCCCCCAGGAATCAAAACCACAAGCTTGCCACTGGTGCTAATGCAACCCCCACAATATAAACAACCCAACAGTGCACAGCAGTAACAGAAATGCACACAACAAGCTTCTACTTTCAGCCTTCCTTCCTTCCTACTGCTGTCCTTACCTAACTTACAACGAAAACATCTCGCATGCTAAACAAAAAAGAAATCTCTTTGTAATTTAGGAGATGTAGGGGTAATGAACAAATTGAATTTAATTCTTCTGGGGATCTTCATTTTTATTTCCCTCTCTGCAGCTTTCCCCTCTTCATAAATTGCCACCTTTCAAGGGACACTAGGAAGATAAGGAAATGCAACTAGTATTTTGTGGCTGTTGCTTACTCATGTGAAAGGTGTTCTCAAATTAGTTGAGTACGATGACGATTATTTAGTACAAGATAATTGTAGAGCAAATGGATTCAGCGTATATTTGCTCTAAGGGACAAACTGTCAGTGTACTTTTCAAAAGAGAAAGACAATTCTGAGCTCTTTCAGCTTCTGTACTGGGCCACAGAAATATATTTGAGGGGTTTACAGATTAAGGTTACCACTCATCCTGCGAGTCAGGTCTATTAATACATTTTTCTTTCATGGTTCTATGATATTTTATCAAAACGTATCCTAAAAAACACTGCCTACTGTTTGCAGGATACTAGAAGATGTCTCCACAGCTCTATCAGTCTGCAAATTGTTTTGTTGTGGAAAAAATATTTTTATACAGATTACATTGTTACTTTGCTTTTTATGCTTTTTACCTGGATGAAAAAGAAACTATCATTAACAGCCAATAGCAAATAGCTAACAATGGAAAGCAAGTAAAGATGTAAGGTAAGTCTATATTAATTTAATTCCAACAGAAATAGCCTAGAAAAAGTAACTTGTGATAATTGCATGTCTCCAAGCCTCCAGTCGCTTTTCCTGCAAAACTTTCCTACCTTTAATGAAGCAAAATGATAGTATTAGGATAAGCCAGTCAAGTAAGAGCAGTAACAGAAAGAAAACACTAACAGTTCTTAGAAAAAATTGCTTCACAAAAGTAAGGCAAGATTTGAAAACATGACACCATCTTCAGACCCTTGAACAGAGCTCTTGAAATGGCAAAAATGGTAAAAGGAGGTTTCCAAATGAGATTTTACTATCTGTAAATACACAAATTTTGCATTGCATGTGCTAGACCTGAAATGACTTGTTTGTATCGTCTGTATGTGTCTTTAAACATCAAAGCAGCTTTCAAACAGTGCTGATGAACCCAGAGCACTCATTGCTAGAGCTAGAGCTTTACAAAAGTTTTACATTGTTAGAGTTTTGCAAAGCATGGATTTTGAACAGAGAAGATGGGAAAAGCATCACTAGTTTTGGAAAAGACATGATTTGACAGTGGAATGCCATGTGCCAACAGGTATATACATAAAGGAATTTGAGTTGAAAGAATGAGCCCAGAAAATTTAAAGTTTGGAAGACTTACTGAGTTCTGTAATACTCCAATCATTTTAATGCACTGCCAATGTATTTTTGTGACCAGACCCTTTAAGAAACCTATTAGCAGGTTTCATTAGATTTTAGAGACACCTGAAGCAGCAGGAGAGGGCCATGTAACTATATAAACATTATTATCTTTATTTTTGTTCATTATCATTGTCTGGAGAGCAAAAGATAACACTACAATCTATTTAAATTGCCTTTGTCAAAATATTTGCTTATGTGTCAGGTACAACATGAAGGAACTGTTTCCAGAGTTAATGCAATGCAATTAATATTGTACTTCTTAGAATAAGCAAATTGAAATATACCAAGCACATGAACAAAGCTGCCAGCTGTCTTGACACGATGACACTACTAAATGGTGCAAATAAGTCATTTTAGGGGCCTAAAGCCATGGTTACAAATGAAGGAAATAGAACAACTTTACACTAAATTCCCCAAGAAAAATCCCTGTTCAGGTGTTTTTAATCCCCATCCCACATAATTTAAAAAATACCGTATGGGATATGAAATGTATTGCTTTGCTAAAAGCAATAAACAGAAATTCCACTAAGACCTAAAAGATGCTTGACTCTCCCTGCTCTTCTGAACCCACTAACACATATTATGCTACTCCTATGTTATTCTTGCTACAAGATCACCTATAAAGGCAAAAGAACATCAATGATCAATTGTTTAGAATCCCCCGCTCCAGCAAATGCAAACTCACATTTACAGAAATGAAGGCTTCAGACTAAATAAAATTTGCACAATTTCTGGTATCTAATGTATGACTATCTCCACACAAAATTAAATATCTATCAATTTGAGGCTTACTCTTACACAGAACACCTCCTGGGTTAGAAAACATTACAGAAATGTGTACCATACAAAGAAACCTGATTCTTTCAGATTTTTAACATAATTTGTACTCTATATTAACATAATTTGTACTCTATAGATGAGCTTTAGTAATTGCAAAAGCAGGCTTGCAATGACTAGTATTTATGACCATTAATGCACACAACCTGTTGTTTGATTTTTCTGCCTTATACATCGTATTTGTCAGATAAAAATTATCTTCAAAACAAATGCTGGTATTTCCTTTAGATCACATCATCTCACGCCCATATGGAGATGCCAACAGATCCTAGAAAGCCACAAATGCATACTTTCACTCAAGTACTAAGGACATGTAGATATAAGAGGCAATAAGGCAGAAGCATAAGCATGGAAATAAATTCCAGACAAAGCTGACATTAAGTAGCTAATTAAGAAAATAACAAAGATAGTATTAATTAATGAAAAATAAGTTCTTTCTTAGACAATGAAATATTTGCAAGAAGAGCGGAATATTCTTAATGCACAATTATGTAATAGAATTAAATACAGAGATGTGTCTTTCCATTTACTATCTGAAGCTAAAATTTCTTAATGCAAAAGCATGTACTTTAATATGTATTAATTGATATGACTTCATCACTGAACACAGACAGAGATATGCGCTGCTAAAGATTCATCTGCATTACATCTTGTATTAAATTATTAATTTGTGATTTATATAATATTTTAGTCATCATAATTGGATTATTGCATTGTAAGGAAAACCATATACTTCTGCACTGAATGTCTTACATAACATCCAGATGTACTGTGTTTTGATATACAAGAGAAAAATGAATGGTATTTTGTAACTACAGAGAACATGCACCTATTAACTGCTTTACAAATGTTTAAGTTATAGTTAAATCACTTTAAAGGACCAATTCCTTATCAAATCTGAAATTTTTATGACTTCCTTTTAAAAACCTATTTCTGTTGACAATCATAAATTGTAAAATAACAAAAAAACAAACACACACCTCCAAAACCCAGAATTTTTTCTTAAGTTCTCAAAGCTCACATTTTGGCTCCAAAATAAACCAAAGAATAAAATTAAAATCAGGTAAATCACGTGAACAAACTATTTTTAAAAGCTGCAAGAGCTGGCAGCAGGTTTCATAAGTGTCTCCTAAAAATAACTACATCACTAGCAAGAAGCTAAAGTTAAAAAAAAACAAAAAAGAAAAAAGAAAATAAGAAAGTCTTGATGGCTTGATTTAAAAATCACAGCTCCCTAAAAAAAAAGTCACTGTTAAGTGTTGGGTTAGGCAATACCACTGCCTTCTGCTTAAAAAAGAGGAGAAGAAGAACCTCACCTGGAGGTTCAGCTCTGATTACGTAACTTTTTGCACAATCATATATACAATACTCTTCTTATTTACTACACATTCACACACACAGTACAATAGACTGCAATTACATTTCAACTGTTCAACAGTGAGAGTTGGGGCTACTCACAATTGGTAGAAGCAGAAGTGACACTTCACCCCTTAGGAAAAATCACTTCTGATAAGTGCAGAATTTAACTGGAAGATATTGTATATTTAATATTTATGCCACCTTTTTAATATTTAACATCTTCAAATGTGATCACAAATTGCATGTTTAGAAAAATACTAAAAATTTTAATTAATTGTAAGAATAAGGCTCTTCAACTTCTTCTGGTTTCAAGCATTTGAAAGATGCTCCGTTATCTGTTAAAGTGAAATAATTCCATGTTTTTCTACATTCACCAACTTTTTTTACAGTTTGTACAATAACAACAGAAACTTAAACACAAAGTTGGTCAATGCAATATGAAAGCTATTCTTTTAGAGTTTTATCACATTATTTATGAAAAAGCCATCTAATTCAGAATATAAAGGAGAAAGCATGTAAAAGTGATAAGTCTTTTACTAAGTCTTTGTTCACTGTAATAGTCAAGTGTTGCATCTAGTTGTTGCTTGGGGTGAAGGCGAGTAAAGAAGCAGGAAAGGCCTCTGTAAGGGTTTTACAGAGATGTTTATTTCAGCCACAGGTCTGCATCATCCAGAGTTCAGGGAACAAAGGCAAAGGGGCTTGGGGCGGGGGGTGGGTTCATGTTTTGTCATGGGATAAGCAGGCAGGGAAATCCTTAGGGACCAATTACCAGGGGACAGGGGTGTCCAAGGGTGGGGTTAGGGTGAAAAGGCCAACAGGGGAAGAGAGTGGGAGTGACCGAAAGGCTGACCGACAGGGAGAGGGCACAGGCCTTGCTTTGGCTTCTCTAATTGGGAATGCCTTTCTGGGTCTCCACAGTCAAGCACACAGCCTGATCTCTTTTAAGTCTTTAGCACTAACAAACAGAAGTTAAGATGCTGGCCACATTACAGCTAACACAATTCAGCTGTCATGATTTGAAATCAAAATGTGATGTTGCTCTAACATCGTAGGAGCTATAAACCATAAGGATAAGAACTCTATACTTTTCTCGCTGTCCATTTAAATTCAGGCAGGATAATAATAGCAACAATGTATTTCTACAATGATAATCTCTAAATTAAGTCTATGCCTTTCCTTACAACACCCAAAATTCTTTTTAGCGTCTTCGCTGCTGAAGAGTTGCAAACATCTCTCATGTTGTTTCATTTCTTGATGTCAGCATTACCTACACTGTGAAATAGTAACCAATAACAATTCACAAGCCAAATATTGCAAAGCAATTAAAAATCCTTAAGCTAGGAGTTATAAAACATTGAACTTTATTTTTATCACATGGAGGTGATAAATTAAATAATGTTTTAAGGTATATTGCTTACTTTCTGTTGTTCATGTTGTTATAATTATTTGATAGAGATGGAGAGATCTTTGGTAAAGTTGAAAAATTGGATGCACCTGGGGACCTTTAAAAATATGAAAATGATAAATTAGACAAAAATGCTGAGGTATTAAAAACTATGAAAGAAAGATAATTAATGAACAAAGCAGGTAAACAAGCATGGAAAAGAAATACTTTTATAAAAGTGGGCAAAGCACTAAAAATACCCAGGACATGCAGCCCTCAGAATCTGTCCTTTAAAACTTGAAATACTTCACAGTACTTAAACTTTCATAACTTGTTGAAGAAACAGAGCTATTAAAAACTGAAAACAAGCACAGGCCATTGTGCTAAAAAAATTGTTTTCAGCTTATAGTATGACTGTAGGTATTTTTGCCATTCTGAAATTTAAAATGTAAAGTTTCTAATGTGAGAATTTTATTAGTTTTTCATTTCAAATTAAATAGATGTTGAGATGAGATAAGAAAGCGATTAAGATAAATACTTCAAGGTTAATTTAACAGCAGCATGGAACCATTTAGTTCAAATTGTCCCAGTAACATTGTTAGAAAATTTCAGGATATTACACACAACACTAAATTTTTAAAAACCGTTTTTTGGCCAAAAGTAGAAACATTATGGCTTATCCCCATGGTTTAAGACTACTTTAACATAAAAGAATACTGATTATTTTCATCACAAAGACCTCTGAATGTAACAAATAAATACAATATTTACAACTATCTTGCAGTGCATTTTTCTTGGGCAAATCTTACAGGCGCGCCAAGAAAAGACAGCATAACTTCCTCGTTTTGTGGGCCCTATGTAACTCCAATTGCATTGGAGTTCTGGCTGTCATTGAAAAGCTTTAAAATACACATCTGTGTTAAGAGAAGAACTTCTGCATGCTGAGGACTTTTTAAGCACCTTTCAAGAACTAAACTCCGTAAGGAAATAAACATTTTTACACTGGGAATTTTCCCAAGTATATTTTCATATTTACTTTCAACTTTCTATTAATAAACATTTTCCAAAATAAAAATTGCTGGGGAAGGGGAACCTCAATCCACACCTCTCACACCAATTCAATGCCAGAGCTAGCAAGAGTTGCTGCCCAGAGCCTGGAAAGGGTTTGGAGGTCAGGAGTAATGAACCTGAAGTATAGCACAGAAGAATTCCAGCCACTGCGGCCAGCACCCGAGTTTTGTTGAGGGCCCCACTTAAAATGCCTCCATGGAAATGCACAAGCATGGGGAAAACACAAGAGGAGCTGAAGATGTGCATATGCCTATCCTATTGCCATCATTGGCAAATAAATGGCTACTAAACCTGGAGTGTTGGAATGAAAGGATATAGGCTCTTTAGGAAGGACATGCAGCAGAACCTCTCAGAAGCTCCTCTTGGGGATCCATGTTCCCTTATATGTAAGAATTAAAGGGCGGGCAGGGACAGGCAAGTGTTATACTGGGGGTCTGCTATGGGCCATCCAATCAGGAAGATCGAGGAGGTGATTGATGACGGCCAACATGCTGCCAACTAAGGGCAAATCTTGTCAGACAAATTAGGTGGCCTTCTAAAACAGGGTTAATTAGGTGGATGAGGGAAGACTGACATCATCAGTCTGGACTTCTGCAAAGCATTAGACACTGTCTCTAAGCTGGAGAGACATGGATCTGACAGATGGACCACTGATGGATAAGGAACTGTCTGGATGGTTGCACTCAAGGAGTTGTGGTCAATGACTCAGTGTCCAAGTGGAAACTAGTGGTGCGCCTCAGGGATCAGTACTGGGACCGGTCCTGCTTAGCAGTGACATGGAGAGAGGGATTAGTGCATGCTCACCAAGTTTGCTGTTGACACCACACTGTGTTGTGTGGTTGACATGCTGGAGGGAATAGACGCCAGCCAGAGGGACCCAGCTTGGAATGTGCTGTTGCAAACTTAATGAGTTCAACAATGACAAATGCAAGGTCCTGCACTTGGGTCAAGGCAATCCAGACCACAAGTACAGGCTGCGCAAAGAATGGACTGAATGCAGCCCTGAAGAACTTGGGGTGTTGGTGGATGAGAAGCCCAACATAACCCAGCAATGTGAGCTCACAGCACAGCAAGCCAACTGTATCCTGGGCTGCATCAAAAGCAGCAGGGCCTGCAGGGCGAGGGAGGTGATTCTCCTTTGGTCTTGTGACACTCCCCTGGAGTGCAGTGTTCATCTCTGGGGCCACCAGCATAAGGACATGAACTTGTTGAAGTGAGACTAGGGCAGGGCCACAAGATGATCTGAGGTCTGGAGCATTTCTGTGAGGACAGATTGAGACAGTTGGGGCTGTTCAGCCTGGGTAAGAGAAGGCTCTGAGGAAACTTTGAAGCAGCCTTTTAGTTCTTAAAGTGGGCTATGAAAGCTGGAGAGGGAGTTTTTCAAGGGCATGCTGTCATTGGACTAAGGGGGAATGACTTCAAACTGAAAGAGAGTATGTTTAGATTAGATATTGGAAAGAAATTCTTCTCTGTGAGGGTGGTAAGGCACCGGAACAGGCTACGCAGAGAACCTGGATGGACCAGCCCATAAGTGTTTGAGGTCCAGTTGAAAGCGGCCCTGCCCATGGCAGGTGGAAGGCATTACATCAGCTTTCAAGGTCCCTTCCAACCTAAACTGTTCTAAGTATCACGACATGAAGAACATGTTAGTTAATTTTTCAAATATTCTGATCAACATTCCTTGATAATTTCCTTTATCAATCTAAATCTTTCTCTTTGAATATTGTCTTCAAAGAAGTAAAAGATCACTGCCCACAAAAGACACCTAACTAAAGTCAATTTAACCCATTAAATTCAGAACAATAGTTAAATTATGACATTCATACATGTATTTATAGAAGCAGCTATTTGATTTGAAAAATTTGAAACTTAAATTGAACTTCTCAAAAAAAATTTAAAGCTTTCATATAATTTAAACCAAATGCAAATGCAATACAGTTTTAAATTTTAAAACGCAATGTGTAATTGCTGCATATAAAAGCTAAAAGAAACCAGAGTAAGCCAATTAAGGTCTACTAAATCAGTAAATGGCTTGCTTCTCAAATGCAGGAGAATAGTAAAACAATTTCTCAACATAGCTACAACAGTAGCACAAACTAACATGAAATTTTGAGAAGTAACTTTTTAATGACATAAAAAACAACCCCCACAAATTTTTTTATTATAATTTAGCCTTTTAACAGCGAAAGACAGATTAATAAAACCCACTTTACTGTAGTATGCCAAAACACACGGTAACTCACATTAGATACTCACTTGCCCACATATTTCATTAACACTACATTAAACTGCACTAGAATTCCCCTAGTGACCAACAGCAAGAAAATAAACACGGACATCAGCAAAAACAACTGCAGCTAGAACAGTCTTTTACCTCTGGAGGCATCCAGACTGACTGGATCAGGATAAAGAAAGGCAGATAAGACTTTCTGGACAACTGGAAGAGAACACTCATAGGCCCTAGTCTTTACAGGGGACCTGCTGATGGGACAACGTGCCAGGGCACAATGCAGGAAGGTTCTGGGATGCACCAATGACAATTATCTGATGCAGGCGACTGAGGAGTCAACAAGCAGAGCTTCTTGGCAGCATCTGATACTTAAAACCAAGGAGGAAGAACTAGTTGGGAATGCAAAGGCTGGGGCCTTGGCCAAAATGACCTTAAGATGGTGAAATTTGAGATCCTGAGGGAGAGCATGGCAGAAAACAGGATACTGGTTTACTGCAGAGCAGACTTTAGCCTTTACAGGGATCTGCTTGGAAAAGTGCCATGGGATACAGCCCCATAAAGAAGAGGGGGCCCTAAAAGAGCTGGCTGATATTCACAGAGTCATTTAGGTTGGAAAAGACCTCTAAGATCACTAAGTTCACTCTATGCTCAATAATGGTCCATCCAGAGAAGCAAAAATCAAGCAAAGGCAGCAGAAAGACCAGAATAGATGGACAAGGAGCCTCTGACCTGAGTCAGATGTGAAGAGAAAGTGTCTGAGTGAAAGCAGTGGTAGATGTCTTGCTTAACCAGCCTGACAGTAATCTATCTCTTCAAAGAAGGCTACCTTTGCAGATGAGGGGAAGCAATGGGTGTGGTTTATCTCAACTTCCTGAAGGCTTTTGAGAATGTCTCCTGCAACACCCTCATGGACAAACAGATGAAACATGAGTAACATAAGTGTACAGTGAAATTGACTTAAAACCATTTAATTATACCCCTGGAAGGGCAGGTGACAAATGGAAAGCAGCTTGGCAGTGAACCACCTGGGGTCCTGCTGGACAAAAAGCTGGATATGAGCCAGTAGTGAGTCCTCGGCCCAGCATGCTACACTGGGAAAAGCATTGTCAGCAAGCCAAGGGAGGTGATCCTTCTGCACTCAGAAATGGCTTCAGATACCTGGAGTGCTGGGTTCACATCTGGGCTCTCTAGCACCAGAAAGGGACATTCTGGAGCAAGACTCGTGAGACATCACAAAGGCGCTGCACTATGTGAAAAAGCTGAGAGAGCTGGAGACATCACAAAGGTGGAGCATTTGACCTATGTGAAAAAGCTGAGAGAGCTGGGACCATTCAGCATGGAGGAGAGAAGGCTCCAGAATGAATGTATCACTTATATAAACACCCAATGGGAGGGAATAAAGAAGATGGAGCAAGAACCTTCTCAGTGGTGCCCACTGAAAGTACAAAAGGCTATGGGTATAAAACAAAAAAAAAAACAACAAAAAAAAAATCCATCTGAAAAGGGAATATGCCTGGATATGGTCCTAGGCAATCTGCTACAGCTTCCTCATGCTTTGAGTAGGGGTACTAGGTGAGACTATCTCAAGAGGTCCTTCCATTATCAAGGACTCTTTTCCTTGAAGCTGTAGCTATGATTGGGCTAGCATACAATTTTAAAGCAAGCTTTAGTTAGACTATTCTCTTCTTACAAACCGTAACTAATTCAGCTAATCACACTTCTTTGGGGAATTTGCAGTAAAAAAGGTTGATATTTTAACATTCATCAGTCAAAAAAATTAATGTTCGGGACATGCATTTGTTAAACGTTTTTCAACCCTCCATAACTGCATATTAATGAACGTGTTTGTTAAACTAGCTTGAAAATGTCTGTTGAACATGATCAATGTTTGGTGTTTACCCACAGGAGCTCACACACATGGTTATCTCAATTATTATTTATCAGCAAATGGCAGTCCAGCTCTTGGCTGACAAACAAGCTGACAGCTCCTGCTTATACCATTAAAGACTTCAGAGTAAGTCCCTAGTTAGCTCTATACATCACAATTCTTTCTTACAGAAAAGCCAGTAGAAAGGTATATCTGTCTGCTTAATAACTGCTCAGGGGAAAAAACCAAACACACTTTTTCCTTTGAAGATTCATGGATAAATTTACCTAAAAAGCTTGGATAAATGGGCATTATATAATTTTTAAAAGGACTGCTAAACATCTTTCATCCATTTGTTCCCTTCTCTTAACAAACATTATGGTGTCCAACCCAGGAAAAGAAAAATATCAAGAAAGGGCCTTTAATGCTTTTTCAAGATTAAAAGGTGTACAGTTTGAACCAGAAAAAAAAAAATCTGAAAAAAATTCTAAGAAAACATTCATTATTACATGGAGAAAAAGAACTAAACTACGAATGTGTACAGTCTCACCTTTTTGTATGGTCAAAAACTGCCCCAACTAATCAATATACTCCCTTTAACACATGAAAATTGTTTTAAAGCTAACAGCAGGCCATTTGCAAATTATGCTAAGTAGTCAGCTATTTGATTAGGATTACTTATTCCACAATGATATCTAAATGTTAGAAGTATCAGAATGAAATCCATTACTTTTAATACACACAAAGAAATATAGATTGACAGGTAATTAAAAATTCTAAGTTTTTTACCATATAGAAAGCGTTTTTAAAGAATACGATGGCTCAGTAGACTTAAAACTTGTTTTTCAGTTTTCTAAAAAATCCCAGCTACAACACTATTTTAAAATTGGGAGGAAATAACCCACTAGTTTATAGCTCCTTTGTACGCCTCCCTAACTTGCTTTTATGTTTGCACACAAACAGGTAACAACTTCTTAACAGAAAACTAACAGAAACCCTGGCTATTCAACTGGTAACCCATGGAATGTCAAAACTTGAGTTCCTTCTCCTTAAGTTTTATAATCACAGATTGGCTAAAAGGTTTTCAGTGATGTACAGCCTTTCCCGAATATAAGTAACTCGATTTTGTAGTACAGTTCCTGAAGTCACTTGAAATACAATATTGGATTTTTAAAATTTATATTAATCTTTTAGTTTAAAACATTCAAACAGGATTAGTTGCTTTTTCTGCCTGCAGAATAATTTCCCATATAAGGACACAGATGAAAATAAAAAAATCTGCACAGAGAACTCAAGTCTTCATTAAACACTGGAATCAGCAGCAACTAAGCTACAAAAACAACTGGCATCTGTATGTTTATATAAGTTTGTCATGTGTATCAAACTGAGGAGACAGCTACTCACAGACATGTTAGTATAACAAGATTTTCTGCAAAAATGATCATTACTAAGTAATAGCTCTTTTGGGAGTAGGTGACATTTAAGACATTCCAGAAGAAAGAGAAAGTTTCATAGAAGTCAACCTCCCAGAGCAAAAAAAATCCCAGTAGCTGATGTAAACAACCTCTCAGAAAGAAAAAAAATCCAGCTATTCCTAACCTGACTGACCCTGTGAACAGGGTCACAGTTTAAGAATTCAGACACTTTCAGATAAAAAAACCCAAGACCCAAAAACACTTCAAACAGTGTTAAAATACGACATGATAGCAGATATCATGAAATCATGCAGGGTGTTACAGTGGATGTTACAAGAACATCCAACAAGTTAGAAGAACAGTACACATAAAATAAATGCAAGCAATGACAAGCTTGAACACAGAGCAGAAGTTAAGGTAAATAATTAATTAAAGAATTAAGCACAGCATGATCTCTGCTCCTACATGAAAAGGATCCCCAACTTAAAATCACTCCTTTCTAATTTCAGGAGAGACAATTATGACGATAATCAACCTTTTTTTCTTGTACAAGATCATTATACTCTTAAGAGAAACAGAATTATCATTTTCAAAAGTGTTCCTTCCTCTACTGAACTGAGGCCCCAATCTGGTCACTTTCAAAGTATATTTTTTTCTTGTAAAAGAAAAGATGCTCACACCTTTAACATATTTCTCATGAAAATATGACAGCATTCATCACCTGTAGTAGGAATACAGAAGAACCGCCAAAAGAAACGACACAAAAATTGCTGTTACGCTTCTGCAAAAAAGAGGCAAGGAAAATGTGCAGAACATCTTTCCATCTTCCTGTTTCTCATTTTAAATTGTCATAATATAGATTCTGCTGTCATTCTGACAGACCTCAAAAGGCTGGAAAAATGAGCAAACAGGAACTCCATGAAGTCCAGTCAAGGGAAATGCAAAGGCCTGCACCTGGGGAGGAGCAATGCCAGGAGCAAACCAATACATGAGAAGGAGGTGGGTGTGCAGGCAGGTGACCAAATGGAAAGCAGCTTGGCAGGGAACCACCTGGACAAAAAGCTGGACATGAGCCAGCCGTGTGTCCCTGCACCAACCACCTTGGGCCAGCGTGCTATACTGCCAGCAGGTCAAGGGAGGTGATCCTTCTCTTCTGCTCAGAACTGGCCACAGACACCTGGAGTTCTGGGCTTCCCAGTACCAAAGAGATGGAGATATCCTGGACCAAGTACAGTGAGACACCACAAAAGTGATCAAGGATTGCAGCATCTGACCTCTGTGCAAAGGCTGACAGCTGGGACCATTCAGCCTGGAGAAGAGAAGGCTCTAGAGCAATTTTATCAATGTGTATAAATAACCAGTGGGAGGGAATGAAGAAGATGGAGGATGACCCTTCTAAGTCATGTCCACTGAAAGTAGAAGAGGCAATAGGTATGAAACTGAAGCACTGGCTCTTCTTTGTACATATAAGGAATTTGTTTCAAAACAGGAGTTATCAAACAGTGATAACAGGTTTTCCAGGAAGGCTGTAGAGCCTCCATCCTGGGACATATTCAAAACCTATCTGGACACAGTCCCAAGCAACCTGTTCTAGGTGACCTGTCTTTGAGCAAGTGGGTTGGATTAAAGAATCTGCAGAGATACCTTCCAACTTCAACTACTCTGTGAATCTCTAGAAAAGCTTAGCTCATGTTCTGAAATGATCCTGCCTTTTCAAGCTTTATCATCTTTCATTATCCTCTATGTTGACATTTCTAAATATGGCCTTTCATACTTTGACATCAGAATTTGTTTACAATTTGTACTCTTGAAAAAGAAGTACTACAAAGACCACTACTAATTTCAGCAGTGAGCCAGTGTGTGACCAATGACATAATTGTAGGAAGGCATGTGGATATATGCTACTTGTGTTGACAAACTAGTACTACTAATTGACCTCACACAGAAAACTCCAAAGCGAGTGCTTAATATTTCTATCCCTTTAAACATTTATTGGGTTGTTCATGAAGTTTTAAAGAGATGTAGCGTGTTGATATCTGCTATTTGAATTCACTAAATTTTGCAAACTTTCCATTATTACAGTGCACTTGAGTATTATATTCCAATTTTCTCATATCTGCTAGATCTCAAAACCATACCCTAACCTCACAGTAATACCATTCATCCTCATTTGCTGGTTTACTTACAGAATCCCCTGACACCAGCATACTGAATCAGCATTTCACTTGTCCCTAGATCAAATTTTTTCAGGAGATATTCTTTAATTCATATACTGCTCTTGAATGCTTTCCATAAAATGGAAAAGAATTTTGGCAGAATAAAAGTAGATACCATCACCAGAATACCTTCTAACCAAAATTTGCAAAAGAATCTATGACAGTGAGTTATGTAAGTTCTTTTAACCTTTGAAAGATGCATCTGAAAGTTGACTAAAAATTTAAATTCCTACTAGATGCTTTTAGAGGTCAGAGATTAAACTTCAAGTACTTAGCATCCCATTATTTCTACTGCTTCAAATTCTCAATGCCTTGTGTTACAACATCTTGCTAAGCAAGACTGTACTGCTCATACTTAAATTGAACTCAGACTTCATTAAATAACTTAATGGAAACTAGTGTTCCAAATATAAGTGTTTGAGATAAACACCGAAGATACAGTCCTTCAAATAAGCAATGATATTATAAAAATGCTTTAGAACAACAGTGACACTTAACTACATGCATAGATAATCTCAAAAGGAATAAAGAGAACTTAAAAGAACTCAAACTTTTTAATGAAAGTATGATCAAGAACCAGCCAATGAAGGCAAAAACACAGGTAACTATTTGTAAGGCTGACATCATATTAATTACATGGTTCCACCTGTTCTTCAAAACCAAGAGGACATGATTTAGACACTGGAAATAACATTAAAAATAATTAAAGAAAAACACGGAAGTCTTTCTTTATATTCACTTGCCATTATCAAGGTGCTGTTGATAACATGTAAAACAGAAAACAAAACCAACATCATCTTGCATTAACTGATGACAGCCCAACAAAGAGCAAAAGACACATGATGGTAATGTAGCCTGCAATTTAAACAACCTTTATGGGTAAATATTATGCTCTAGAGACAAAAGGAACAAGCTGTCCATGAAAATATTTACA
The DNA here is from genome assembly GCA_026413545.1 of Cichladusa arquata. NCBI lineage: Eukaryota > Metazoa > Chordata > Aves > Passeriformes > Muscicapidae > Cichladusa > Cichladusa arquata. The sequence continues at coordinate 31,448,564 of JAOTQP010000870.1, read as the reverse complement.
TATAAGAAAAAATACTGATAAAATCTGTGTTGACCTAACATACACTGTGCTTTGAAACAGACCTCTAAATAAAATATGCTAAGTTTTACAGTTTTCCATTGTGGAATTTTTTGCCATTTTTAAGCAGGATAATGTACATCATTAGTTGAAATCAACAAAGTTAAGCAACGTATATGCAGGAATTCACTATTATTATTCAATGTTCTACAATGCACAGCACTTACAAGAGTATGTTCAAGTGTATTTTTATCTAAAATATTTGAAAGGTGATTTTCAAAATAAAATACCACTTTTAAAAACTTCTTCATAAAGCAAAATAATATGCAAACTAATCATGTAACAGGAATTCATAACTTACTTAGGAGTTGAAGGACCTCTTGGCCACGTTCCATCCTCATTCTTCTGTTCTATCACCAGGACCTACCACAAAAAGTGTAATAAGAAAACTGAAATAAAAATATCAGTAGATTGCTTTCTGTTCCGTCTTATTATTGGATTTGCTGACATGTGATCGAGAAAAGACTGATATTTAAATTATTATTCACTGAGATTCAAGGATATTCCATGACATTCCGTATTCCATCCACTATACAGCACCTTCCTCTCTAATTTTTTCACCCCTCATCTTAATTTGGGCAAGTCACTTAATATTACTATTCCTCTACAATCCATGGATGGCAAGCAACTTATCTCTCAAAGAGGTCAGAAGATGACCTGCAGTGTTTAAACAGCACCTGTCAATCTACAGAAATCACATGTCTATACAACAGCCCTGTTAAGAAAGGGATAATTCCTGAAAGAATTTTGCCTCACACAGATGGATAAGAAAAAAGCCCCAAAACATCCCAACAAAACTATTTTCTTCCTTGGCAGCCTTAAAATCATACCTGTATGGTTACTCCTGTATGTTTCACCAAAGCATTTATCTAATATTATTTCTTCAACAGGACAGTTGGCTAATGAAATTAATTCCATTCAATTTGTTATTGGGACAGAAAGGAGTACAGAACACTCAGTCCCCCATACAGGCATCAAGTGTCATTTGAAACTCCTTTGGGTATATGAGATATCTGCCCTACGCTGGCAGATATGACACAGGACCTACAAACAGCTCATGCCTTTTTCTGGATTGACAGCTGAAGAGAGCTGAATCCTTTGAAATGGCAACTAGACTCCAATACTTAAACTGAATCCAACTCCCCCCTTCCAATGCAACTAATTCTGCACAACTGCAGACTGATGTTTCAGGACACTAATTAACTGCCATGCTGTGCCTGTATGTGTCCACACCCTGACATAAATTCAGGTAAGTACTAACGCTCAAAACCACTTGAAGATGTAATCACATCTTCAATCTGAACACACTTGAGCATGGGATTGAAAACAAGCCCTCTATCATGACCAGCTTTCTCTTAGGAAGAGTAGTCTACTATCCTTGGTCCTTGATGCTGAAAGACTGATTCTCATACATCCCTGACTGGCTCTCAGAGGTAACTAAATAAAAAGTAGATTTAGACTGAAGAGTTCAAGGGAATCCCTAAAGGCTTGCTTCAGAAATCAACTGATAAATTCAAATCATTAATTTACTCAATCATATACACTATTATAACTATTAGGTTAGACAGACTGTAATAGTCAGAATAACTATTATTAGATTAGGAAGCCCAGCAAAAAAAATAACCAAGTGTGTGCCAGCAAGTGCAACTGACCAAACATATATGGCCTACCACGACATTTAGATTTTCAGAAACAATGGTTAAACTCTGTTTTAAACAGTATTTATTTTGCTCAAAGTACAGATGTCACCTAGAGATCTTGTTATGGCTTTATTAGAACATGTTCACTTTATAGTTAATGCTTCACTGGGATAGAGGTAATTTGAAAGTTACATCTTTGATGTGAATCTTTTATGGGAGATGTGGGCCCTTCCAGTAGGACTCCTGCATTGTTAAAATCACCTGTGTGAGGGTTTAAGTGCATGCAGCATGAAGCTGAGGGACAAAATAGTTCAAGAAGCAATTTTTGTGCACTGATTGGTGCACCTTCCACGCCATAAAAGAAAACTGAAACACAGCATAAATACTGCTGGTAAGTAGGTTAGAGTCAAATATTTCAAGGCAAAATGAAATATTTTAATATACTCTTGACTAAAATTACTGCCATCAAATTTCATCCATTCGCATTTGAGTGTGACTGTATGAACTATAGCTGTTGAAAAAACATCCAACTCTATTTGAAGACTAAAGAACCAGTGTAATGATCTGAAAAGTTATTTGATCAATGCAATTGCTCAGTCTGTTTATATTTATATTTTGCAGCTTAACGTTCAATGTTTGTTCCTCATATTCACCTGGAAAGGTAAAAAATTATCTTGTGAGGAATTCCCCAATAAAGTGATTTTAAAGTGATGACACTGTCTCATATTAAAGCAGGTTTACAAACCTCTGTCTCTGCTGTTCTTATCAAAGTGTTTTCATTTTTTTTGTTTTGTTTGTGAAATCTAGACATTGCAATCTAAGTAGAAGACATTATTCTTTCAGAATACCTATTCTTCAAATTTTGGGTTTCATGATAGGAACATATCCAAGAACATAGGAATAATTATTTACTTCAGATTTTACCAAATTCATGTCAGTAATTTAATAAAATTCGGTAAAAATAAAATTTCAAATTTAGAAGTATATTAAGAATTTTAATTTTCATTCACCAGGAGAGTTACATTTTTCTTTAATTTCTCTTTTCAGTCTTTAATCCTATAAATACACACAAAGACTACTTTAATTTCAACAAATTTGTTCACAAAATCCTCTATCCCTAACATCATCTATTAGAAAGTGATTTTCATTTAAAAAGAAGCAAAAATCATTGGGTACATTTTCATGAGCAAAAAGAAAAGAAATACTGTACCTGTCCCTGATATAAACCAGCATCCTGTATGGTACTGTCTGGTTTGTTCAAAGGTTCAAAAGTATTACTCATGTATTTGTTCCACAATCTGGTCTCTTTTTCACTTGGAATATTGAAGATTTTTCTTATCTCCTTTTCAATTGTGTCTGTTTTGTGAAGGAAAAAAACACAAATTTAGCATTTCAATACACAAACAGTGTAAGGTCAAATAAAGCATAAGAATTCATCTCCTCATATTCAAAATATGAATGAAACTGTAGAAAGTGCCATGCAACTGCATTATTTTGTAGGACAAGCAGGAAGTTGCCAGTTAGCTTGCACTTAAAATGGAAACAGTCAGAAGACTGAATCCCTCAGCAAGACAGACCAAATAAAGAGAAGTTAATAAATAACAGGACAGAAGCCATCTACTAATTTCTGAATGTGCTAACAGATGTGTGGGGAGGTAGCAAATTATCAGACGTGAGACTGGTAGCAAAATCAGGCGCAGGAAGTCATTCTGTTCCCTAAATCAACCCTTTTTGATTTTTAAACTTCTACCCATATCTGAGTGCAATTAGCACTAACCACAGCATATATGTGTGAAGTTTAATTCATGTGTCCACAGAAAAACAGTGACTACTCTGTAAAACTGAAGTGCACAAAATTATTCTAAAAGGAACATGAAAGATTCTAATCCCTGAAAGATTCAAAGAAAAAAGGTCTACCAGCTCCTACTCTACCTGACAGAAATATAACCAGTGTTACATAATTTTAAGGTAGCATAACTTATCTACAACTGAAATTTAAGAAGTCTTTAATTAATCTATTCTCCTTACACAAGAATAGAATTTATTAAAGAGCTGGGTTTTTTTAACTACTATGTACAGTGCTGTTTCATAGCAATCCCACTTAGCTACTTTTTTTAACTGGTAGCTCGCAAAGGCCTGTGTAAGCTATGTCTTATAACAGCTAACACAGAACACAAAACAGGAGTCAAGAAACATATACTTTATCCCTGACGATCACTGAAAGCACAATTATAAAAATCGGCCCTGTAAGGTCTTTGAAAGATATTCCTCCAAAGTCTAAGGACAAAACACTTGTGTGTCAACTTCTCTTGCTCCCCTTTACTCAAGATTGTTTTCTCTTTCACTAGATTAAACAGGAAAAGCCAAATTGAGACCCAAAACTTAAAAGTACCTTGCAAAAGTCCAGACACTGGCTTGTGAAATGTATGACAATGGGCCAATATAGTATTTGTAGCTATTGTAGGCAACTGAATGTAATTTGTTTCTATACTAGTTATCATACATTTTAGTCTGAAAGCAAGTGTTAGACTGGATCATCTGTTTTTGTAACAGAGATGATATATAGGCTAGGTAGGTGATACCAACAAGGCAACAGATTTATCTGATTTCTTGGCTTTCAAAAAAAAAACATGTACTGTCTGAATCAATTCTCAACCGGTGAATTCAAATAATTATATGTGAATATAAGAACAAATCTAGTCAGCAACAATCTTGTAAAATAAAGTAGAAAAATCTAGATTTATCAATGGCTTTCACTAAAAGAATTTACAAAATGTATTTTTTCATTATATTAATACCATGGCAATTCATTATCTGAGCATTGCAGGTCGTTTTCTTCACAAGTATTAAGCTAACATTTATTATGTTAATTTTTAACGTATTCCAGCTTCACAACATAAAAACAATTGCATGCTTTAAGTACAATTTTGAAATACCAGTAATACAAATACATCCTGGCTACTAAAAGCTATTACTATCACAAATGCTGGCTAAAGGAAACTCTTAGGTGTTAACATTAAGATGTCAGTCTGAGCTAGGAAACAGTAATCTTTCCTTCATAAGGAAGGAAAAGGCTAGTCACCGATTCCAGAAAAAATAGTCCTCAAGAGTGGCAAGCATTATATTCTTGTAATCTCCAGGAGATTAAAGGGAGAGATAAATCACCATTTACTGCCATTTACTACGACAATTTACTAGCAAAAGTCCATTAGATGCAGAGCTTCTAGGAGAATCTTCTGTGAAGTTTATCAGCTCAGTTTTGGAATTGTTTTATGGCATTGTAGACACAATCTGACTCCTATTTGTCCATTACTGAGGCTACAAACAGTTTTTCTGACGTTTTGTGTTTTGTAAAACTCTTACATATTAGGCTGATGACATAGTTCTATCATACTTTCATACTTTTGATTAAAATTCCTGAATGGATCATTAACTCATTTTCGCTCTGAAGTCCTGATGCTCTCTGGGATCGCTGGAAAGCTGCCTCAATTACATCTATTGTCTAACTAATTTTCCTTTTAGAATTAATGCCCTCTCCCCCAAGGAGAGTTAATCATCAACTAGTCTCAAAGTCACTATGCACTGTCTCCAAGGCAAGGGTCCTCAATCATAGATTCCCAAGAAGGTCCAAAGAACATGTCAGATGTGACTAGTACCATTGCAAGAGGATGACTGGCATTATTAGGTGTCTTTGATTTTGTACTAATTTATCAACACAGCTTAGCTTCTATTTGAATGGAAAAGCAAAGGTATTCCAGGTATAACACATATCTGAAGACTGATAGGTCAGTATTGTATTATACTTAGAATATTTCTCTGGTTTAGTGAATTAAGGAAGGTCTTGTACTTATTTTTTGAGCGCAGTAAATAATATAACCAATGATAGTAGATAGAAAAATTAAAATTTCTTGAAAAGATCATAGTACCCTGTGTCTACTTACTTCTTTGGGGCTGTTACTGACTCTTTTGTACTACAAGCCTTCTGCAACTATAACAAAAATGCATCCTTTATTGCAATATACAAGGAAGAGTGAAAAATAATCAATATTCTGTAAGATCTCTTGCATATTATTTATTGATATAATAAGCACTTCTTCTGTGTATTTGATGAATTCCAGAACTACCTTCAATATATCAAGGTAAGAAGCAGGGGAGGGGGAAAAAAAAAAATCACAATCTTAGTAATGGATAAGAGGATTCAGTTACTATTTCACTCTTAAAGTGGGTTGAATTTTTCTAGCTCTTCTTCTAAGGTACAAACTCTTTTGGATGCCTTGGCTAGCATGGCTTTGCTTTGTACTCTGCACAAGAAGCTTCAGTTTCAGAAGGAAATGTTTTTAAAGGCTTCCAGGAACGTATCATCCACATTTCATGAAAGCAAACAAGGCCAGTGTCTGGAAAGGGATTGTGAGTGAACTCTGACTGCTTCTCATTACCTTTTACAAAAATTTATTCATAATTTTAATTCTCTCTTTGCTAAGAAAAAAGGAATATATCTTCAAGTAACAGTCATTCCAAAACGCCCTGCTTCTGATTAGAGAAACAAAATCAATCCATTACCTATAATTTCAGTGATACAATTAAATTCAGTATAGCTGCAAAATAGCTTGCATTTGGTCCTAAGGGAAGGACAATTTTTAATTGCTTTTTCCAAATTTCTGGTTTCCTCAGAAAATAATGAAGTATAACTTCCCAAGTTAAGCCAGATCTCAAAAAGGCAAATTAACACACAACAAACCCTGTTTTGAGAAGAATTTTCACAATTTTCAAGTTATTATTCTAATACAAGAGGTGATTATTTTTCTTACTTAAATATTCAAATTAAACAAAATGACTGCTTCTAAAGCAAGCAATCTGCAAAGAATTAAAGGCTGGTAAGTATAAGTCACTATTCATAATGTGAAGAGAAGCAAAAGCTAAAAAACAAACACTGCTGTCAAAAAATGTAAACAAAGTGATAGCTGGGCATACAGTGCCAAGGGCATAAAGTACAATTCTCCATAAAGTACAAAACTGCAGAAATACAGACAACTGAAAGACTCTTATCGCAGATATACATGCACAAATACACCAAAAATGAGAAGCAATATCTTTGAAAATGTTCTGATTGTTATTTTCAAAGTCAAATATCAAAATACTGTTTCAAACAATTACAGAAAGCTCAACGAGCAGCCAAAATAAATACAAATAAAGGTATGTTAAAGGTTTAATAGAGGATTCAATTACTGTAAAAGATTGTGCCTGGCCTGCCACTTCACAATGTGAAGAATACTTTCATTTTTTGCCATTAATAATTCTTTCTTGTGTTTTGTAGTATATCCTTCTCTTCATATATACGACTCGAACGTGTTGGTTAATATATAATTAATATAATTATATATATATTTATAATATATGCAGAAAATATATTCAGTATCATATATTAATGATATAATAAATAATAAACATTACAATATTTATATGTATTATGTATAAATTATTAGCATATAGTAATATATAAAAATATTTCTTACACATAAAAAGCCAAGAAAAAGTACTATGAAATCCAATAAACAACATGACACTATTTACTTCCTTAAAAGCTCAAATCTCTGTAGTTAATACAGATGCTTAAATAATAAAACACATAATTATATTGTTAAAATTGTATTAAACTCCCTCAATATTCCCATGTTAACTTTCAACTTTGATGCAAACAAAACTACTATCCTTGTTTTAAATGGTCAAAATACCCATCTATCATTTTTTCTAGACATTTATTCAGAACTTGCTACCACATACAAGTAACAATAACATATCTTTAGAAAATAGTCGTGCATACCTATTGTATCAGCTTTACTAAATCTTCGTGTGACAACATTGTTCATGTTTCCATTTTCACACAGTTTTAATTCTGTTAGATATACTTCTACTTTGCAGTGCTTAACAAACATACCCTGTTCAACGACCTGAAAAACAGAATGGGATCAAATATCAGTCTGAATACGTTTTCATATACACACACTTCAAAATATTTTTGAGAACTCTTCAAGAAACTGAAGTTTACATAATATAAAACATCTAATAAATGCAAAAAATTAGGACTTAAAATTCTCCTATAACTTTTCAGAAATACAGTAAATTAGAAAGTATTTTTTTCCATGATGATGTCTTACCTATGTATAACACGATGACTTTCAAAGTATTAAGTACAGCAGAAATTACAAATATGCAATCTTAATCCAAAGATACTTGACCAAAACTTAAAAACACCCAAAGCTACTTTTATTTCCAAATACGTTCATCGTATGCTACTTCCTCAGAACATCAAGAACAAGTTTTCAGAGTTGAAGAGTACTCATCAAAAATATAATACACACTAAAAAAATCTGGATATCACATTTTTACAAAAAACCTACAAATCCTCCACTTACATTTCAATAATGAATATATTTATTTGAAATTTATCTACTCATTACAGCTGTTTATTTTATGTTCATTTTTAAAACAGATTACAGAATAGTTAAATATACAGGATTCTTTTTTTTTTTTTAAATAAAAGTAAAATGTAGAAAAAAATATTCAGGGTCACCTCGCAAATGTTTTTCCCTTTCATCTTCCAAAGTGTAACTGCAGTACTCTTAGTCATGTAGACTGCTCCAAAAATAGCCATCAGCCTGATATGTGATACATCTGACAAATACGGTTAAAATAAAGCCACCAGCTAATTGCTAGGAGAGATCTGCTATCTGCTGTACAAATATAACTTATATGTATGTGCCATAGGAAAAAAGATGAAGAAATTAGTGAATTAATTGCTTGCCTTAGCTTTAATGATTGTCAATCACAGCATTTAAACAAAAATGCATCTTAATTTGAGCAGCTTAGTAGTTTTCAGCTACTAGACTCACAACAAAATAGTAGCAGTAAACAAAACTATTCAGTATGGCTAAGACATTTCTAAGAATAAAAACTAACACTCTAGTGGTAGTACAACCTACTATACAAGAAGCCTTAGCATTATCTGACGTAGATTAAATACAGAATTTTATCAATTTAAAATTTGGATTCACACTTCAAAAATAGCTGATGTAACAAAGGAGATGAATGAAAAGTATAATATGTTTATGAAAAATAAGCAACCCATAAAGGCAGACAGGAAAAATAATAATGAATGACAAAAGCATTAGAAACAAAACTGCTGAAATTGAATATGTTTCTCAGAAAATAACAAAGCTATGCCAGTTTACCTGGCCACATTATACTCCATGTATTTTTCCAGTTAGCTAATTCCAAGTGGAATGGAAGTTATTCTAATTTCCTGCTCTCTCCTTCCATCTTCCTCCCAGACTGAAAAAAAATTATAGACTTTTTACTTTACCATGATGATGGAAAAGTATGCGGTTTACTGAAATCCATCTTCAAATGAAACAATAACAAGCTGATAACATACATCTTTAAAGAAGGAGAGTTATTTTAACAAATTTCAGCTCTAACAGAACTAGACAAAAAGACAGACATTTCAGGGAAGTCTCTTTAAAATAAAACCAAAAACAAAACAACTATTTTATCAGATTAGAGAAAATATTATAAAACCCTTAAACAAACTTCTGTTGCTAGCCAAATTAATTTTGAGGACCTGAAATTTCTTCTTCAGCCATATCTATCATTTATTTGAAGAGTGGACTTCAAATAAGCAGCCAGCATTCATACAGTTAGACCACACTTATGTCATAAGAAGGAAACAAAAGTTGTATTAGACCAGAAATCAAAAAACTAAATTCTAAGCTTAGTATTTTTTCAGTGATTATAAAAGAATTAAAATAAAGATCCATGTAACTGGAAAAATACACCCTAGTGGTCAATACAGAAAGGATAAATATACCAAAATGTATTTTAAAAACTAAGTAATTCAGTCTAGTGAGGATGCAACTGCAATCACTTGAAAATCTTAAGAAATAATACAAACAAAAAAAGATAGTATAATCAATGAACTGGTGAAACGTCCTATTGCCTTACTAATAAGGGTGTTATGTGCTGGACCAAACAAAAACAAATTTAAAGATGGTAATTTTTCAGTATCTCATATTGATGGAGGGCCACACTACCACACTACTACATACCATGGACTACTACTTGTGTAGAGGTAAGCTTTTTGCTTAAAAAAGTAACTCCCTTAGCAAGCAGTTGAGCACAGTGTGTTTATCAGAAACAAACTACCAATTACTCCACCAACGTTAATATTATTAGGGCTAGGCTTTTCACTAACATAGTCAATACAGTTTTAGAGTTATTTACCTAATTACAAAATCATTTGCACTAACAGCCATATAAACTTCTAATGCAAATTCTTCTTCAGATATTTATTAAGAGAACTTACTTCCAGAAAAAGAAAGTATTATATCCTTTGCATCCCCCTGCCTCAATATTACACATTTAAGCCTCAAAAATTTGAATAAAAATTAGATATCAGTAAGCAACTAAAGCAGGAGTTTTCTATATGATTATCATAGGCCAGAACTTCAAAGTCTGCTAATAAATTCCTGTGCGAGTCCTGCATATTTGCAGGACTACATCTGAATCACACTCATCCCTGCAGGAAGCTAAAGAGTACCTTGCGTGCAATTGGCTCTTGACCTTCCATCAGTGTGTACCAGCTCACTAGCCTATTCCAGCCTTCAGTTGGCAAAAGGATGTAGTCCAGCTCATCAATGAGATGTTCCTTGAGAGACTGAGAATCACCATCTATAAGAGAAAGATTATTTTCACTTGAATACCGTAATTCTCTACTGGAGTTTTTAATGTAACATTTTCCACATAAACAGCAGAGGACACAATAATGTAACCAGTATTATGGTTCAAAGCAGGTCTTCTGAAACAATGTAGGCAAACTATCCAATTCATGTTTAGCACACCTATTACACGTGGAATTCCTTTACTGTATGAGTGACAATTTATATCCCTATGCAATTATAAGCCTAGTTTGTTATCATACACCATCCTAGCTTTCAGAGGAATCAATTCATTTCTCCCACTCACTTCACACATATTCTCACATCATTATGGATACTTCCACAGCTGAAAATGAGAACGACTACTTAACTGTAGATTCAAGACAAAGTTTGAAGTCATTCACCCTGTGTCAGGAAAGTAGCATGTACAACCTTCTATTTAAAGGATCCTATGTGCTCTGGAAACAGTTACTACAAAATTTGCAGAAAAGGGGAGATGCTGCACTTGAATGAAACAAAATTTGAAATCTCTAAAGGTAAGCTGCATGCTTTTAGCTTTCCTTCAATCCTTATTACTAGCAGCTGTCTTTTAGGTCTAAGAGGTGATTCCAGATGTAAGCCATTGTGAGCTTCAAACATTTAGGGCAGCGGTCTTTCAATCTGGAAGCATCACATTGCAACTGGGAGCACAGTGTGGGGAGAAACCCACAGCTCTTCTTCAGGTCTACAGAACTCTTCACAAGAGTCATATGGGTTTTCTGCACTGATCTTATATTGCGAGAAGGTGTAATTTGGATTCTATTATCTCCTTCTAAAAGACCAACATTTCTTCTAGCATAATTTTTTTCAGAACTATCAAACTGATACCCTGGTTCTGACAACTCAGTCCCTCATGTATAACACTGTTTTCTATGATGAACAATCAGCTACTCTAAATACCTACTTCTTTGTGCCCGCTTTGACGATGTATCTCTTCTTTTGAACATGACACGTGCATTACATCACATTCGACATTTTTTGCACATGTTGAGATTAACTCAAATCTCTACCTGTTACTTTTCATTGCTCTCGCTTCATCCAAATGTTCTGGAAACAAGGGAGAAGCATTTAAGTAATATAAGCACAACATACTACTTCAGTTTTCTGGAATCAATCTTTTGTGAATTCAATTACAGGTTTCCTTATCACAGCATTACACTGCAGAATATCTGCAAAAGCATGCCCATTTTAGAATATTTTATTCTTGATATCAGATGCACACTTTCAAGGAGAGCAGCGCGAGAGCAACTAAATCATACTATGAGCCAAAGACAAGATTAATATCCAGCCATTTTCAGGGTCAGTTTATGCTACATAGAAAACCTAGTACAGAGGACTGCTGCTTTGCAGTGGGTGAATGAGAAAGCTATTATTTGCTGGGCACTAATGCTCTTAATTTTAAAACTACCTTTACACAGGAATAGTTGATGTTGGAGGGTAACTGGATGCATGGAACCACTGCCAATGTGGAGCCACAGTTTAGAACCATGCATGAGCAAAAAGCAAAGTTCACAATCCCTGATGCTGTTTATTTTGAAAGGGGCACTGGTAGTGTCAAAACAACAGAACACAGGTTTTTCAAAAGCTTTTAGGAAAATGGCTAACATGACTTCAAATTTGGACAGCTAACCCTAAAGCAAGCTTCGTAACAGTAACTGTAAATATAATCTGAACATGTATGTAGATTAAGTTATAAATGGTACAGATGAACTAACAGTGTTTGGTACAACTAGAAATCACCTATTTCTGAAAGGGAAGACACAAAAGAGAACAAACTGATACTACCTCACCGAGTATAAAAAGATGTTGCTACATCTGACGTCAGCTGACATGTATAACCTGAACACCCCCACCTCACTGCAAGATTTACTACAAAAATGAACAAAAGATCTAAATCCTCACATTTCAGAAAACAAAACACAACATTCACCTGAAGCAAAAAGACTTTAAAGCTTCTGGGTGGATGAGAACATATAGATGTATATGACAATACAGCACCTTCTACAAAGGCACGGGTCAGTGCCAGACATACACACTGACAATTAATACAACATAGTACAAGAAGTTTTATGAAAGACACAATCATCTTTAACATTTAATTTGTAAAATAATGAGATACTAATTACAGAAGTTTTGAATTACGAAAGTCAAGAGTTCATCATAAACCCCGTGAAGTTGGAAAAACTGGTATTACTACGTGTCAATAGAATAAGCAGTATAATTACATTACCTGTAACTGCAGAGATGAAAACCAAATATCTGCTCAATTTTGTATCTGCTGGATTTTGCAGATTAAATATTAACAGCTTTAATGGTATTTTGATACTGGACATTAAATACAGAATTTGATGTGAAGATGAAAATTTGTGGGAAAGTATTCTGAGACCTGAGTTCACAAATTTTGCCACAGTTCAGCAAAAGTCAGTTGCACCTGAGTAACTATAGCAGTGACAGAATGTAACATCCTATAAGACCATAAGGAAAATAGGAAATCACCTTCTATCACTTCATACAACTTAAGTCACTGAACTGAAAAATACCACATCTTCAATTGTTCCAGAGCTAAAGGGCAGGCTTGGGGCTCATTTATAGAAATAAGTTTTAGAGCTCAACTTAAAAATCGTATTTTAAATCAACCAATTTGGTTGAACTACAAAAAAACCCAGGGAAATCATAGTGCACTCAAGCTACCTTTTTGTCAACTTGATTAATTTTCAGCTCTCAAGATAACCCAAAATCTCATTATAAACCAGGAATTTGTACATTACATATTTTATTACCATTACAAAGAAGTTCCAATAATTGCATTTATAAAATTGTGATTTATTAGGGAAATCTATTTCACTTCCCTTGTCATGGTCCAAAATGAAGCCAAAATTTTTACCTTTATAAATGCTGAAGTTCATTTACACTGTCAACTTCAAAAGATGAACTACCTGTAACAATTTTGCATTTAAGGTACTATTGGTTTATTCTACAGTGAGAGGCAGTTACCTTTGAGAAGTCCAGAGTTATCAATAGGACCAGGATACACATTCTGATCTCCCATCTGGTATTTGTCCCAGCTGTCAAAACCAACATATTTTTTCCACTGTTTGAACCAGCGACTATCCACTAGATACCTTAAAAGGCAAAAGACATACATATTAATTATTGGCATGCTACTACTTCCTACCTTATTCATGATAATGCACCAGCATTCATCAACCTTGTGAAATGACAGTGCTGTTCTCTCTGTTCTGCTAATCATTATCAGCATTCTCCTACCAGCAAGGACTTTAACTGTGGTCAGTTAAAGATCTCACTAACAGCACCACCGTACAGTTTTGCAAGACTGCCAATACAACGTTGCAGAGGCTGAAAAATGGCAAGCTGGAAAAAAAAAAACATTTCCCTTTTTAGCACAAATGATTGTCACCTTTGATTCCTGTTCTTGATTTTTGAATTCAGGAGACTCAAGTTAAATCTCTATTATTAGACAGCCATTTAAAAAAGTGAGAGAGATCTTTCAGTAAAGAATTGTCTACTGCTAGAGTTTTATTTGTAACACGTGCAACTTAAACTTCAGAACTCTGATGCCTCGTCAAGAGAGCACGTTTTCTTCCTCCGAGTCAACATCAACACAAACAGTAAATACTCTGCTTTTCATAGAAGCCTAGATGTTCCTCCTACAAATAATTATCAACAGTACACTTCCATATAAAGTGATTATATCTCTAATCTCAGCTCTACAGTACTTTTATCCAGATTAAACTGTTGTCACAGTCTTACAAAGTCCAGTGATACCAACATTTTATACCTTTTTGTCCAGAATTTCTTTAAGATCAAGATGCCAAATTTGTTCAGTGATGCTCAAATTTTTATTCATTTTTTTAAAGATACTATATGCATTATTTCTCCTTTCTAAAAGTATTCATCTTCTTCTGCCTGGTCTGTCCCAAATCTTTTGCTACTATATTAGGATGAAACTGAATTCGATTAATCTGACATGCCCTTGCCTTTTGCTTTATACATTAAGTTTTCATTCTCATGAACGTACTTAAGGCCAACAGCATTCTCCCCTTTCTCTTCTGCTGTGGCCATCCACCTCTATTCCATAAGAGCTGTGGTTATGTGCATGGTCATGAATGCCGTCACCACCAAACCTTGTAGCCCTGTTCCATTGGCCTCTACCTTCTTAACCTAAATTTGAATGAACTATGCATCTTAAGAAGGAAAGATATCATTTTACGCAGAAGAGAAATTGCCTTTATATTAATTAATGCTTAAGAAATTACTGCTCCTGAAGAATCTTTGTGTTAAATGTCTTATCACACCCCAGTAACAGAGTGATCAACACAAATTTTTGATAATAAAATTTAACAGTGTGAGAGAGCTTGGGGTCCACTGTTCTAGTTTTAAATGTTCAACACCATCTATTTCAACACTTCATCAACTTTCTTCTCCCGTATCTGATTAATTTTACCATAACCAAAATTTGCTGTGCAGTATCTCTTTAGGGTCCTCCCTAAAAGAAATGTAGTAACATTGCTGTTTCCTAACATGAAGTGAAAAAAAAATCTTTCATCACTTCCTTTCACATTTAGGAATTTTGAATTTAGAAATCTTTTCAGGCTCAAATAAGAGCCTAATATTTCTTGTATAATGAAAGCTGAAAGGCCACTTATGAATCATGCAAGTATGTCAGTATGGTAAGAACTAAACAGCACAGTCAAATTCCTTTACCACAAAGTAGAGGTAACATGCGTTACATAGAAAAGAAAGGTCTATTGAATTTATTTAGCCAAGAAAATAAATTTGCATATAGAGATTTCAAAAAATGCTAGCAGACACTACAGATGTGAATTCTTACAGCAAATTACTGGCTACAGGCATGTATGTACATGTACATCTACGTTTTATACATACTGGGCCTTTTAATGAACATTCTGCTACTTTTGCTTCAATAGCAATCTGGTACAGGTGAGAAAAGCTATTTTGAGTTACTATTGAACAGTCACAGTAGCTGTAATCTCTCTTATCCTGGTTTAAGAATGGTATTCCTCAACTTAGTACTCTGAATAAAAAAAAAAAACATAAACTGCTCCCATTCCCCCACCCAAAAAAAAAAAAAAATCAGAGATTACAGGCTGAGATAATAACAATTTACTGGAAACAGAAATGAAACAAAAAAAAAGAAACAGTAACAGCAACAATATTAAAAACAGAAGTGTAAAAAAGAGGGTGATTTACATGCAAAATGCTCATCCTGGGGAACAATGAACTCCCACCATGCCTTTTCTCACCCTGAAGCCACATCTCTCTTTTCCCAAGCAGGAGCCCCTGACTCCCACCCCTTGGGGTGGTAGAGCATAATAACCTGGACATGCCCAGGGCTGGGCTCCAGGCTCCATTCCCTCAACGTGGAAAAATTAACTCTATCCTGGCCAAAACCAGAACACCCCATTACAAGAACTTGCTCTTAACCAAGACATGAAATACAACTTTTCCAGTAAAATTAGGGAAACCAGAAATTTGCATTCAAATGCCATACACTACCCTCATTTTATGCAAGAAGGATATGCCACATTAAAGATTATGCCAGGGAAAGGAAAAAAAAAAAAAGGAGCATAGTTACACCACGCTCAGTTTAAGGTGAATCAATCAACCTGCTAAAGCACTTCTGTAGCCAAAATCCAGACTTCTTAGCATTAATGGGAAAAGTAATAATCAGAGATTTATAACTTAAAGCTTTTGACTCTAAAAACACATTCAATATAGCATTCTCACCACGATCAACAAGACTACTCATCTGCACAAGAGAAGGCAAACCATTGGAAGACAACTTAATTCATCTTTTCATCAGTGTTATAACATCCATGATACAATCAACCACCTGAAAACTAAGTATTACCTATGAGGGACATCCAGTAATTTAAGAGGAAGCTCAAGTAAACAGACCTACATCTGCTAAACCCTCATTTCTTAAATGATATTTGATCCCTTTTTAAGGAAAAAACATTAAAAATTTTGGGGTATGGACTTGGACCAGATACACTTCCCTGTAATGTGTGTTGCCCCAGATACAAAAATAGCATACCATGCATTAGTAAAACAGAGACCAAAAAATATATATATTAAGCTTGGTACAATGTTTTGCTTTTATTTTTGTTACTACTACCTCATGCAGGAAGGAGTTGTTCTAAATGTAGTAGTAGTTGTTTGAACTGCGGACCTGACCAAGAAGGCTACTCCAGAACTCCCCATCAAAGTTAAAAATGTATGGCCTATCTATTTTTTAGAATTATGATTAAGAAATGTTTGTTATCTGATGGAATCAAGATTTCACTCAATCAGGAAACACAAATTTTGCTCCCTGGCATGTCATCAGTTTAGCTAGTGAGCAGTATAGCCAACCCATGTTCTGAGGTAAAACAAATCTGTAGGATATGAATAAAGATTAAAGTCAAGAACAGTCTTAAATTTCTAGATATTCTGCTTTGAGAAGCAAGCCTTAAAAACTAAGACAATTCACAGCCAAATGAACCAGTTAAATCTAAAACAGAAGATACCTGACATTTATAGATATTTCAAATAAATCAGTAACCTCAAATTGTTTGAAGAAAATAGTACAACCAAGTCACTTGGAGCCAACTGGTCGACAACACAGAACACTGAAATAGTCCCAAACCTTTACCTAAAAGTAAGCAAAAACATGATTATATCATTTGCTGAAAATTACACTCAATTAGGGAATTTGCAGTATTAGCAACACTGGAAGTATTTGTACAGTTTAAGTAGCTTCAGGAGTTTTTTCTTGGTTATATTATGTATACTTAAAATTTTCTTTGTGCAAGAAGAATCAAAAACTACAGAATATGTAAATATGTTCTCAGTCCAAGTCTGGCCTACTTCATTACCCAGGATTTACTTCTGAGTAGAGCATCAGATTGCTTCATAAAATGTATCTGCCCTCTTCTGTAAAATGTTGCCTGTCTGGATTATCATATACAAGGGACAATTTAGAGTCCTCTGAAATGCCAGATAATGGAATAAACATGAGGAAATGGAATGAAGCTGCAACAGGGGGCATCATCAGAAGCCTGAGAGGGTGGCTGGTCACTGGAACAGGCTCCCTAGGGATGTGGCCACAGCACCAAGCCAGTCAGTTCAAGGATCATCTGGAAGACACTCTTAGCCATATGGTTTAGCTTTAGGCAGTCCTGCAAAGAGCAGGAAGTTGGATTCAATGTCCCTTATGGGTCACTTCAAATTTGGGATATTTGGCCTTGGCCAATGGTCAGTCCATCTGAGGCCAGCTGGCATTGGCTCTGTAAGACACAGAAGAAGCTTCTGGCAGCTTCTCCTAAAAGCCACCCCTGTAGTAACCCCGCTACCCACACCTTGCCATGCAAACCCAATAAAATTGGGTCACCCAGTTAAATTTACCAGAAAAGACCATATCCTCATGCATGACCAAAGGATCAACTGTAGAGACTCAAGGCCGCCCAAAATAGGATTACTTACAGCCTTTGCACATTAACTTACAAGTACAAAAAATTGAAGCTATTACAACACTTGTAAATACACCTCCATTTCTTAAATAAAAACACTACATATAATAACAGTCAATTTAAAGAAGTTTTAAAATTTCACAGCTGCATGACTACATGGACATTGTTCACTGGACAAAGAAAGTACTATCAGGAAACTTACTAACTGATTTCTAAAATTCTCCCACGGTTTGTGACTTTTTAATGTAATTCAAGTTCATCTGTGATTTACTACTTATTTTGACTCAATAAACCTAATTAACATAATAGAAACATTACACAAGTACAACTGCATTTATTCCTTACCTCAACATCCAAGTTGACAGAAAAATATCTGAATAGTATGACTAAGATCTTGGTATTTCCCACTGCTGTCAAAAGCATTCTGAATTCTTGTGACCACTACATATAGACAAAATTAAACAACATGTAACCTAGATTTATCTATTTTGACTGATACATTAACTCTTTGAATTCAAAATCAAACCAGAAAACTTTAATATGCAATAAAGACACTTAAAAGAGAGACACTCATTCTGCACTATGTACTGCTGGGATATCTTCTGAACAGAAGCTGTTTCACTTTTAACAGTAAAACTGTGCAAATTGTCCAGAGAGATAGGTGAGGATTTTTTTTACTCTCCTCACTGTGCATGAGAACAGATTAAGCAATACAGAGGACAAAGTGGAACAACTGTTTTGCAGAAAGCAAATTAGGACTCCTGCTTAAAGGCACAGCATCTGATTTGTGTTCTTGTACAACTGCAACTATAAAAATAAGAATGTAAGAATGGGTTTGTATCTGTATTTCTACTTTGATTAAGGTGATGAAAACTGCTTGACCAAATACACTCACAATTAATAGATGCCTTCAAATTTCATTTTCTTTCAGAATTAACAAGTTCTTCAAGTTCAAAATGGTGATAATTATTCTACTCTATCACAAAAACCATACCATCTTTTTATTCAAAATGTAGGTAAATCCACAAGAAAAAATGCAGGTGTCAAAGTAAAAAAAAAAAAAGTAGTCTACCTCCAATTTTTAAGAAATCTGTCTAAGTATTCCAGATTCCTCTTCAGAAATAAGTATTTAGTTCAATAAAATGCACCAAGATTTCAAATCAACTAATCAAATTCTCACTACAGCTTGCGATATGCTCCACTCCCATAATGTGCTGCAGTAACCTAAGCAGCACATTCTTCATCAACATTACCAAGAGGCTGACCAAAAAGTATGATTCAGCCAAAATTAGTGGAGGGCAACTTTGTGTTAAAATTTCAGTGTGAACATTATATTAACAACCATCTAAGTGTTTTGTATAACCTTAGAAATTTTACATTTAAGTAAAGACTTTCTATTAAAAACTAATCTAACAAATCAATTTTCTGCAAAAAGCTTGGAACAAATATGACTTTAACATGTTCTCACCCCACCGAATCAATTAACAAAAGAAAAATGTATCTGCTCATTTCCATTGTCCAGAAGAATTTAAATCTTGGTAAACCACTGGTCACATGCAGCACCATTCTTTATGCAGTGAGAGAAACCTAACACCAAACTTCAGCCACAAGACTTATAAATCAAAATCAGCAACTTAAACCTCATCTGAAAAACAAAAAACAAAAAAGCCACCCATCCAACTTTTAATCTGTCCCTGGAATACTGATATAGTGTTCCTTGTTTCTCATTTCATGAAGTTATCAAAATAATTTAGAATACCATACCAAATATTATTGAAGCGCAGGTCCATAACATCTCATGGCCTCAGCGAAATCAAGTAAAATCTTCCATTAACATTCAATCTAGGTTCTGTTCATCTACAACACGATGATGGGTGATGTAATGTGGGAAACACTTGAGAAGACAGTACTGAGAAAAAGGTACACGGCCTATCTCTTGGGGATATCCTGTGCTGGGCTGAGTTGGACTTGATGATTTTTGTAGACCCCTTCCAACTCAGCACGTTCTTTGAAGACCACAGTGTAAAATACTATAAAAGCTAAGCACTTCAGCATCAAGGCTGTCATCAATGATAGACACTGCAGGGTTTTTAAGTAGGGCTACAGATGTCTGTTCATCAAGATTCATGAGTTTTCACTGCAGCCAGAATTAAAACGCTTTTATGTTCAGTAGGGAAATTCACTTCTGGAGAAAAATCCTTTAAGGTTGAACTTATCAGATCTACTGATCACTCACTCGGAAGGACTTTCACCCCACTTCATTTTTACTTACTCTCTTCAGTGACCAAGTATTACAACTGAAAAGGCAATGAAATTCCCACAGGTTAAGAAAATAATATTTTTTTTCACTGTCCAAGAAATGCACTGTATGGATAATAACAGTACTCTACCTAGACTCAGCAGAACTTCAGAAGTGAGATGTATCAGACATTTCTGAAAACTAAAAATACTATACTCCTGTGGTTTTACTAATTTGCAAGTCTTAAAAACCAAGAAGAGATTAAGAATCTCTCTCATCACTCTTGTGAAGTGATGACTGGCACCAAAACTCATCGGCTAACAGGGCTGAAAATCAACATCTTCCTTCTGGCCTAAACCTGACTAGCTTCAGTTTACACAGTGTCTTAAATCTTTATCTGCTTGTCTAAAAATCCTTATCCTAGAAGACATCTTCCTCTTACATAACTATTTCAGCACGTGACTCAAAATTCTAGAAAAACAGACTAAGGTTCTCCAAGCTCTTCTCTGGAAGACAAGGCTTCTGCCTTCCCTATTAGATTTTGGAATGTCTGAACTCACTCTAAATTAACACCTTCTGTCACATGTGGACACCAGAACTGGACAGTAGAATGGTTTCACTAATATACTCTGTTTACAGTACATATTTGTACTGCTACTAGGTATTCCCTATTCAAACATCTAATGATTGCATTTGTTCCCTTAGCCACTAAATAAACTCTGTGTGATAGTTTTTGTCCACTGTAACTGTCAAGTAACTTCTGTATTCTCATCAGCTCACAAATTGTTAGGGCAAGCAATAGATGAAAGAAGCACAGTGGAGAAACTCTATGAGGAAGAGAGAGAAAAAGTGGTAAAAACTGATTGCTGAGTTGTTAGCTATTTTTAAAACACTATCACACACTGCAAGTAAAACATTTATTGGAAGGTGATACATAAAGGTGAGAAATGGTGTTACACATATCCTAGACCAAGGAGTGATAATATGTGCAAAAGGTAGCCAAGAGTATGCAAGCATTTGTAATGTCATATCTGAGCTACTGAGACAACGTTTCAAACTAAGCCACAAAAGAAGGAACTACAGGGAAGTCAGGGCAGAAAGTGGTTTTAAAGTAAAATCAAGAAATCACACTTTGATATGGGGAAGAAATTACAGAGAAATCCCCCAAGAAGTCCCCCTCAGAAAATCTGATGGTCTTCCTCTCTATAACAAATCTGTTCCAAGATCAATAGGTGCCAGTATTGAAAACGGAACTTCCGTGATACTGTAAACACAGAAAAACTTGGCAAGGTTCTCAGGAGTATCACTGCAGCTACAAAGGCATTAAACGACATCATCAAGACCAGTTGGTCACACAAGTTATACTGTGCCTAAAAATTTGATGAACATCAACAGTTCTTCAATTTCTGAGAGTAGAAGACATTGAGTGAGTTCAGATCTGCCTGCAGCTGTAATAATCAATATTTTTTGTCATTCTGAATGAGAGGGTAAAATCTCCTCAGACAATAAATTCTCCTCACTTGTCTAGCACCAGTAGAAAGAATATCAAAATACTGAGATGTAATCACACTGGATGCTAAAACTGCAAAACGAAATGCAGCATTTTTCCTTTTCCTAAGCAGAAGTCTAGGTCTTTCAACCACAGAAACTGAAGATCCTTTGGACAATACCACAAGAAGTAAAACTTATATTAATTCAGGTTCTGTGGAACAAAAGTGTAGTTTTTGTACTGACTTTACTGAAGAAAGTAGACAACATTATTCAAAAGAACTGATAAACAAAGGAAGCTCTTCTTGGAAAAATCTGATGTTTATTTAATGTATGGTTGGTAAAATAAGATAAATGGAGAGATGGAAGAATCCTCAATCTCTCAGAGTTCAATCATTTATTAACTGGTCATAAAGAATGCAAAAAAGACCACTGGGAAAAACTAGCCCAAAACCTTTTCCCTGCAGCTGAAGCAGTTAAAAGACACTAACCTTGCCTGCCCATTGGAGCAATACAGCATAATGCATACTATTCCCAAGATACCCTTAAAAACATCTAATGGAACAAACTCCACAGCTTACTAAACCACCTAGTCAACCGGTTTCTAATTCTAGCAATTCTTCTTCCAATACCTAACTCTAAAAATGTTGTATTTCAAGTCAATTTTATTTCTTTCTCTCTGCAGTGTACATGAAGAACTAATGAAGAAATTAATCAGCCACTTCATAGATGCTTCTAAGATTTGTCTCTTTGCCTTATTCTGTGGTTGCTTTTTTCTTAGAGAAAAGCCCCAAAGCTCTATACTTTCCATATATAGCTTATTGTTCTCTCCACTCTAAATTTTGAAGAGATTGGAAAAGACTTTCCATGTATAAGCCAGCATTTTTAAAAGGACTGCATTTGAGTGTTTTAAAGTACAAACAGAACAACCTGGTATGGCTCTGCTGAATTTTTTTCAGCAGTATTTACTACTGAATCAAAGCAATTCTGAATCATGGCTTACAGTACTTTAACTGTTGCTTCCTCACTGATGTCCCAAAAGATCAAAAAGCCATTGACAAAATACCTTTAAAAACAGTTTGGACTAAATGTAGCTTTTAATTTGTGCAGACAGCTGCACAGTCTAAGTATAAATCCTATGAATGCACAAGCATACACCTTTATGTAGCTCAATTTAACAGTTCACAAGTAAAACTTAATGGGACTTTGCCATAGCTTATTCAATTTTAAAACACATGACTTAGATCAGTGTCAATCACAGCTGGTTATATTTTCACAGAACATTTAAAAGCTTTTCCCACATAATTAATTCTTCCGTATTAAAATATCGAATGCACTAAAAAGCACAGTAAACTTACTGTTTTGGTCATGCTGTCAACTAGTCATAAAAGTACTATCACTCTGAACAACATTAACTGCCTGAAACATCATTTTAGTAACTGGGAACTACCCAACAGAACCATAAAAAAATAGTCTTGAAAGACATCAAGCCTGAGCACGTGTTTACTACCGCTGGCCATTTTCAACACTATAATGTGAATTAATTTCCTTTTTCTAGTTTCTTACACTTTTTCAGTTTCAAGAGCAGTCTGTTCCTATGACAAAACTGAACATGTACTCAGCAGTATTTGAATAATGCATCAGAATGTATGCTTCTGACACATGCTGCAGTATCAACACTGTTAAATATAGTCTTTTATAGAACTGGAACAGTGAGTGATGACAGCTGAAATGAGGTGGGCTAGTTGTACTTCTATGTGTTCACAGTTAATTTTCTTTAAGTTAATGCTTCAGCCTTTGTCTTTGGGTGACAGTTTCACACAGGAAGAGATGAAGAGGTTGAGTCGTGGAAGAAGTGTTAGTTCCTTATTTTTTCCCCTCCTAAAAAATAGTCTCACTTCCTAGCCTCACAGAACTACAACTACAGAAGCTCAATTACCAAATACACGCCAAAAAGAGGTGCTTATTTAACCTAATTATTTTCAACCGTGGATTATTCTGTTGACATACTAAGAAATATTTTACGACTGACCAGAAAAACATATTTTTCAAACGTTCGTTGTGGAAAAGATATAAGGTCCGTTCGCACCTTCAGGGACTCTTTCTCAGGAAGCTAACGCGTTTACAGTCGAAATAAAATCTAAACTCAAGGCTTGCCACAGCCACGGACGAGCATCAGGGCAAGCTAGGCCAGGGTATAGATACCATTTCTGATAACGTGAAGGTGAAGCCGGGGCCATTTCCGCCCGGATAATGGAAGAAACGCTTGGCAGCAGGGCCCTTCTCCCCCACCTCAACACCCCCCGCAGGGCCAAAACAAGCCCCCTGCGGGCTCCAGGCCCGCCATCGGGGCTGCCACCCGGCAGGGCGCCCCGCAGCCGCGCCGCTCCCCCGCTGCCCTCCCCCGCAGGGCGCTGACCTCGGTGCCGCCCGCCGCAGCCCGGGCCTGGCCGAGGCCCCGCCGCGCCCAGGCGGCCGCTCCCCGCCTGGCAGGAGCTGCGGGAACCGAGCGGCGGGAAGCGCGGGGAACAGCACTGCCTCCCTGCCCTTGTCACCCGCCTCCACCTTCCCGGCAGCGGGAGGGACGTCGAGCCGCCCCCGGGAGCGGGTGGGGGGGGGCGAGGGGAGGAGGTCGGTCCCTCCGGCAGCCAAGCGGCCCCGGGGGCGGGGGCGCCGCCCGCGCCGGTCTGCCCGAGCCCCCCCGCTCCTCCCTCACCAGGTGTCGCCCTTGCGGAGGGCGGTTTTGAGCAGCGCCGCGACGTCCGTGCGCTGGGTCTCCAGATCCGCCGCGCCTCCCTCCGCCATCTTCTCCGCCCGGCAGCGGCAGCGGCGGCAGGGGCAGGAGCGCGCCGCGCTGCATGCTGGGAGTGACGCCTGCGGGGGGCGGCCGGGCCCCGCCCTCCCAGAGGCCGCGGGGCGGGGGCCGGAGCGGGCCCGGCGGTGCAGCGCCCCCGCGCGGCCGGGAGGTCCTTCGGGGAGGGACGGCGGGGACATTCCCTCAGCCTCGATTGGGGCGCCTGCGTAATTAAATCCCTATGCCTCGCTACCGAATCAGTGGTTTGGATCGCCGTAATTCATGTCTTGTGCAAATACTGTGGCGGGTTCGGATGTTCTGTGTGGCTCACATTAGCTTTGCCAGACCTTTGCAGAAACCAGCGGATAATTTGTTGGGTTTTTTTCAGTCGCTCTTGCCTGAACCTTGAACAAACAGTGCAACCTGTTGCTTGGCATTTCACACACACAGGAGAAAAAAAAAAGAAAAAAAAAAAAAGACCACGTACAACACTACATAACCAGCCAGGCCCTCCCTGTCTTCACCTTTGTATAAACATTTCAAAGAATCCGGTTGGTGTGGGAATTTAGGGCTGGGGTGCTGGTTATAAACATTTGAAAAGAGTTTGTTGTGGTAGATCTGGCTGGTGTGTGTGTAATGCCTGCCATCGAATATCTAGCCCCTTCCTCCACCTGAGTGGAGCCACATTGTGTGACCAACAGCAGCAATGTATCTTAGGCTGCCAGATAAGTATTTTAAGCTATTAGGCATTATTGGCTAATTAGCCCGTAGAATCTGGTAGCATGTAGCTGTTACAAACAGCACTAAAAAGTGCTATCTAGATATGTGCAAAATAAATGGAAGCAAGGCTGTTACGGTAGTACAAACCTAAGTAAGTATTTTGTCAGGATTATCAGTGAGGATGAAGATATTGAAGTAAAGGCAAAATTATAATAGGAAAATAATATCAAATATGTAAGAACTCCCAGGAGCTCAGAGCAACTGGTGACGACATTAATGGCTTCTCCAAGAGCAGGAATGCGAAGTTTCAGTAGGAAGGGAAATAAAAGATATTAAGTATTAGGGAGAGCTAATGGATCTAACGGCTGCATTTAATGAGAGAAAACTTAACTGGGCAACAAGAAGAAGGTTCCCATTCACTTCAAGAATAAATTTCTGGGTTAGAATCTCCAAGTTTAGAAAGACCTTTGACAAGTTCCCACCCCACACACACCAGGGCTTGGCAGATAAGAATAGTGTTTTACACTCTGAAAGTTAGCTCTCTGCCAAAATTGAATTTATAGAGTAATTATAATTTCATGGAAATTTTGGGGAAAATATTTCTCAATCCACAGTGCTGGAAAACATCTTTATTGTTCTTCAGGCTGTAGCAGGACTATCAACAGCTCACTTTACCAGAAGGATCACCTGGAGCCACCCATGCCTCTGTGATTTGTGTTACATAACTGCAGTTACTCAGTGAAAGATCTGCTATTCCTGAGTTCAGTCTATTTATGGTACAGAAACAGATACTAGACAGATATTAGGTGCTACAAATAGAGACAGCAAAGCATACAATCTGCCATTTGAAGCAGAGCTTTAAGAATTGCCAAGGAGAGACAAGAGTAAGACTCTTTCTGGGGCTACCAGTGCTTCATGTGAAACAGTTGTTTTTCATAATGGAACAGTATGCTAAACTTAACTCACATTCATGGAAAATGCATGTTAGTGTTAAATCTGGGGGTTTTTTTAAGCTTTATCAGCGGGCAAGGAGTTATTTCCAAGTACCTCTGTCCTAGACAGTGCCTGAGGATCTTTAAATTTTAAACCACCTGGTAAACAGAAACACCACTGGAGATAGAGATGAAGGACCTACCTTATCTAATAAAACCCAGGCATTTGTATACAGATTTGTATCTTACTGCTTGTGATATAAGTTAATGCAGGATATTGTAAAGCTAGCTGAGGTGGCAGGCCTTTCAGCTATCAGTGGACCTTCATCCTTGCCTGATTTCATTGCAAATGGATGAATTTTTGTAAACGTGGTTTTGTGGTTCTAAACCTTGATCTTGAGAAAGGATGCAATTAATACAGTGTATAGCAGCACTATAGCAAGCAGACATTCAGCAAGTGAGCTGGAGATAACAAACTGTGTAAACTGATGATTCTATTGATTTCCAATACAACAAAAAGTTTAAGCTCTCAGTTCTTGTTTTCAAGTCAATTAGTGGACTTGGCTAACAAGGTTTAAAATATGACTTGCATTTTGGGGATTTGAGAAACTCTGCATCTCAGTAGTAGAAACTTCTGTAGTAAATTCTGTAAAAATAACAGACAACTGCAAGTCTCACTCACAGGTAATACAGAAAAATTAACTTCACTGCTTTTTGTTTTCTTTCAAGACCACTGTCGTGCTTTAAGAATGGTACTTCTAAATTTAGTGCTCTCACTGAGACTCCAAACCACCTGCTGCTCACTCAGTCTCCCTTCCACTCCCCCATCTCTCCTGCAGCATGGCTGGAGAGAAGAATTCGAAACCCAAAAGGTGAAGATCATGGTTGATACAAGAACAATTCATTGGAAACAGCAACGAGCTAAGAAAATGGACAGTAACAGCAACAATGTTGATAACAAAAGTGTTCAAAAGAGAAAGAGTGATTCACAAGCAAAACTGCTCATCAAAGAGCTGGACCTGACCACAGCCACACCACCCTAAGCACTCCCTCCATCCCAGAACCAGCAACACAGCACTGCTCCCTCTGCCTCCCTTGGCTGGCCAGAGGGTATTCCTTGTCCCAAGAAGAGGCTCCCTTTCCCCCCACCACTGGCAAGGACGTGAGGTGGCACAGGGTAAGCACTGGATCTTGGCCATGCCTCCTCTGTAAGAGGAACCCAGTCCCGGTCGGAACCGGGACAGCCACCTACACCACATTTGGGAGTTATGGAGGGGAAAAGAGGGCTTCAGATACCCCTCCCCAGTGGTCTATCGTGAACTTACAGCCACTGGTGACTGCATGAATTTCCTTTTCAGTTTGAAGCTGCATCAGACACAGAGTTTGACATATTAGAATGTATACAATGAGTGTATTTTCTATGTAGTGCTCACACATACAGTTAGGAAAAGAGATAATTTCACTTTTGGTTGAGGAATCTTATGGAAACCCTTGTAGAGCTAATTTTATTAGCTGAGTATGTTTTTGTGAATTCAAATTGGAGCAAAAAGTCAATTACTAGTGCCACCACTGCTGGTTTTGTTCCCTATAATTTTTTTTACTGTATGGAAGTTGTTAAATTTTAAATAGTGATGGAATTGCAAGCCTCTTTTAAATAGTTCAGTAGAAAACCCAAGAAAGCAGAAATAACTGTAGAATAAAGTTAAACAAGACAAAGCAGGGCTTCTGAAAGGTAAACATGAAGGGAAGATACAGGAATAGAAATTCAGTATGTAACAAAATTGGGGGAAGCCAAGAAAGCAGGAGCTGAATGTTGGACAGAAACAGATAAGTATATATTTTTTTTTAAAGAGAGAAAGAATATGCAGGATAAATTTGACAGGCTGAGAGATGGAGAAATAGCATATAATTAAGATACTTATTTGTGCTCCAGACATAAAACTATGACTGCACTGTAGGTTTGAATCCTATTCCTAATCTAGTCTGTGCATCACCTACATCATTCACTGAGGCTGAACATAGCCATGTTAAACTCTTATTTCAGCTAGATGGAATTGAAATAACTAGCTATTATTGCAATAATACACTTTTGATGGAATAAGAAAAAAGAGGTTTAAAAATGTGTTGGTTTTCTATTCAGTTGATTTAATCAGTCTGTCACACTTTTTTTACATTTTTAGCAATTAGTATTACCAAAATTATCTTTCATATGAGAGAAAAAGACTCTTGAAAAAGGAATGGATAATTTTTAAATGTATATAAAGCTATATGCATAGTTTTTCTTTTACCTTCTCGCCTTCATGTACTAAGTCTAGGATCAGACGTGCTGGACAGATTAAGTCAGAAAGATCATAGATGTAAATACAGAGGAATGATGATAGAAAAAGTTCAGTGAGATTAACAAAGGGTGTTCCAAGAATATTCCTAATTTAATGACAATGGAAGAAAAGCCAGTGTCTTCCATTTTCTCCAGTTTTGAATTTTTTAAATATTAGAAAGCATTTCTTTTTAATTTTCTGAGGAATGGCTTCTAATAACACTATGAAGAGAATTAAAAGAAATATATTCTAACTATGGTATGTAGAAATATTAAAATAATGTTTTACATTAACAAATATAGTTAATAAATTGTATTCCTATTGATTAATCATGTGTTTAACATACACTTAAATATATGTTAAATTCTAATGGCCTAGGACTTGAAATAAGAATGTCTGAAAAATAAGCTTTTAATGATCTGATCAGATATTAATGTTAGCAATAATTACCCATTTTCCACAAGATAAAATTACTTTCCATTTCCTTAATTCAATGCTTCTTTCTACACAAAACCCTGTCTTATTTTAGATTGCTATGAATTAGTTAGCATTTGTATGTGTCTTCAAAAATGTTTTCCCTTTAGGAATTTTAAGCCCAGAAATGAATTTCAAATGTATGATGGTTTTAGCCATGGTTGTCTATATGTCAAAACTGTTATCAATTCCTGTATTTGATTTGCACATCAGAATGAATCTAAATTTTTTCTTATGTGGTTGCTAAATGAACTGTTTGGTTTTGAAGGCAAGAGATAAAATTAAGTGCATTAATTGTGCCCAAAGCTTGTCAACAATATAATTCAAGAGCCATGGTTTTAAAAAAATGACTCATAATGTAGGCTTTAACCACTAGGTGTTGGAGATACATGAAATCTAAATACAATGTAGAAGTTAGGTTTTGTAAGATTTGCACAGTGTATGCTAAAAATAGACTGCTATTCAGGAAAAATAATTGGTGCTTAAGTGGAAGGAGATAATGAGATTTATAGCAGGACCTAATACAGACAACAGAGAAGTTGCAGAACTAAATGTTGTTGGCACAAGTAAAATTGCTTCAGTATATTTTTACTGTTTGGCTATCTAAAGTATGAATTCAATTCATTAACTAAGTATCACTGAAATCCAGCAAAAAATGCAGCAATATACCAAATGCAAAAGAACAACTTCACATTTTACATGCACAAACATGTGTGCATGAATGACAACCATTAATGAAATATCTCATTGAAGGCATATTTTTTGTACATGGCACATAAAATTACATAAAGATATATTTTAATATTGTACATTTTAGATATGTGGTTTCTGCTTTCCTTTTCTAAACCTCTTTTATAATAAAACATTACTGTTACTATGGAATTTGGCTAGACTTATTGTAACCTGAAATTATATGAGCATGATCTTATAAAGCAAAGAACTTTCAAAGTAGAGTGTCAGTGCATTTGTAAAAGGAAAAAATAAAATATTTTGACTGAGAAATAAATATTTTTAACAAAATATCTCAGACACAGAGAAGTTTTAGAAGTTGAAAAATTCTCGAGTTGCTGCTCTTGCATTCCAGAAGAAACTGCAGGAGCTTTTGGTGATTGGAGAATTTTTCACAGAGTAAGTGAAAACGTATATTTGTTTTTATGAATGTCAGTGTTGTCCCTTGCTGTGTGCATGCAGGAGTATAGTGAGGGGAAACAATGGCAAATTGTGGTACCTACATACCTCCCAGTCATCCTGGAACCTGGTGCACAAAAAGCTGCTTTCACCTTCTGCAATGGGATCAAACTGCCTCTTGTAATAGTACATGGGAAGGTGATTTCCATTGAAGTACTTCAGGGGATGGTCAGTCAGTATAGGTCATACTCATGCCTTGTTCAGATAGTGACAAAATTTACCATTGATGTTTGGAATGACCTATAATGTAATAAAAAAAATCCACTGATTGACAGTCAACGCTGTAAAATTTATTTCCTTTGAATTTGCAAAGATCTCCAAACAAATACATAAAACATCTTGTAATTTTTTTTCATTTTCTCTTTTTTTCCTGAGGTGATGATGAAGAAGTGGTTTCAAAGACCTCTAGGTCAGAGCTGCCACATCCCCCAGGCCCTGGTGTTGCCCCGATCTACCCCACACATCCCTGTCTTTCTCATTCCATGTCTCTGCATCTAAATACAAGTGTGCTGGAGCAGGACAGCTGCTGGAGAGACCTGGCCTTTGCACCAGCAGCAGGACCTGGTTTTTGAGGTGGGTGAAAGTCAGAGTCACAACGCACTGTTATCACTGTCCTCCAGCTTTTGTGCTCATACTCACGTTTTTTATTTTACAGTTAATATGTGCATATGAAGGGACACAGTTTTCTACATTTCAGAGAACTTTCCTTGTTTGTATTGCCATGCAAGAGAGTGCTTTGGCTGAAGGGGTTGGCTGTGCACAGGAAGGTGTGCTGTTCTTGCAGGACCCACCAGAGTGATATGAGACCATTACAGTGAAGTTTCACTGGATACATTTTTATCTCTTGAGGTGTCATTTTCAGCGTATTAACCTTGTAGGCCTCACAGAAATTCTATTCTTTCTATTTGGGGTGATCTGTGTGAATATATAGGAAAATACCTGGTGTGAAAAGGTACTTGAGGCTAAAAGCAATTAAACTGAGGATGAGTCTGTGGTTTCTTTAAACTAAATGTGTGTTCAGCCTTTTGTCATCCACACTTCTGCATCCTGGTCCTTTTGGTACGATTCTGTATGACATTATTTTTTTCTGAGAAAATGGTAAATTTCCATCTCCCCAGCTATTTCCTCCTGTTATTGATTCAAGCAGGAATACTGGATTGTGATCTTCCATGATCTGCCCGGGATACACACCCAAACTTCAATTAGATTTAGCTGGATCCAACAGCCTACAGAATTACAGTCATTTGCTTGGCATAACTCAGTGTTGTTTATATTCAAGAAAATACCTGAAGATTTGGATTTCCATGCACTAGAAAACCACTGTAACTTGTGTGCATTGAGTTTGGACTGGATGAGATAGCTTAAGTTTTTACACTCCTAGGAAAAAAAAATTTTCTTGACAGTTTGTTCTTCCCTCCTGATCTGTGACAGCCCAAAAGTCTTTAGTTTTAGTTTGTGCTGGAAAGCCTCTTTCCATCATTTCTTGTCCACCAGTTTGTCTCTTTTAGGGCCTCTTTGAGGGCAAGTGGGAAAACTGCTTTTACACTCCAGAAACAATTCAACTTGGTCTGACTTTTCTTTAGAATAAGCTGGATATGCATTTGGAGACTAGTATAAGTATTTTAAAAATATTGTCTCATGATAAAACTATGACATTAAAATTTCATATATTCTGTCAGTGGTTCTGTTGATTCAGATGTCTCCATAAATCGACTCATTGGCCTAAAAAGGTGTAATGAGAGTTTGTGTTGCCCTTGATAACACAGGAGAGGAGTAAAAATGAAGAACAAGCTTACCATCACTGATAGAGCTTGCACTGGGACAGAGATGTCAGGGTGGAGGTGAGCTGGGTAAGCATAAGCTGTGACAGTATGCAAAGGGGTGAAGAGAAGGCTTTTATTGGCTTGTGTTGATATCACATTGGTTTTAAAAAGTCACCAAAACCCACAACCCATAGCCAGCACACCCAAAACTAACTCCAGAAAATTAATAAGGTGTATGGACTTTGGTTTTGGGCAATTGTCATCATCATTCTCAAACTTGTTTCCACTAAGAGTAAATTCACTTGCACTTACCTGTATGTGCAATTTCTAGGTGTACCATTAAGAAAATTTGCTTACTATGACTACCACAGCTGCACTAGTAATCGTACAGTTGTGTTACCAGATGCTGAAATGGCTCTTAATCAGTCTGCTGTGGATGATATTTTAAATGTGAAAGTGATAAAATTTAACACTTCAGTCTTGTCAAAGTTTAGTTTCTTATTTAGCTACATCCTAAATTTTCACAGAACTGCCCCATCTCTGTAAAAATAGCTCAAAAGGGATCATTATTATAGATGAACATAGATGACTCCACATGACTATTATTCATGCTTCATAAAAATTCTATTTAATTTTGAAATCTGTTGTTATATGTTTATGATGCAATATAATCTCAGGTCAGGAAGGATAAGTAACCTTTATAATGCAACAAGAAACAACTTCACAATATAAAGGTATTAATTTAAGGGTCTTAATTTAAGCAATAGCTAATAAAATCAAACTAATTTTATGTAGATATTAAAAGCTAGACTAATCAAAACTTAAAAATATGATTGACTAATAAAACAAAGCCCATTAATTTGGCATAGTAAAAACACATATAATCAAAAGAGCTGGAATAAGCACAAGCTTGCATTAAGAGAAAAGTGCCAGGCATTTAATCTTATTCTCCCTGATATCATTGTAGAAATTCTGAGTAACTCCAGCTGGAAGTCACAGGACACCAGTAGAAGGCAAATCTGCTTTCTTTCACTGTTATTAATGACGCCTGCTTGGATGTGCTGGAGGGATGTGGAAATGATGTACAGGATAGCATTTCATGCTACCTACTCTCTGTTCTGGAAAGAAGGGAAAAACAAGGGAGAAGAGGTAACCTACTAACATGTGGTCACAGGAACAAGGTTTTAAAGCAAAGATTGATGGTCAATCAGACACATTTATGTATATTTCATAAATTCATAATCTGGTAGGAAAATGAGGAATCATCGGAATACTTAATGGAACATTTAAATTGCCAGTGAAATTTCAGGTGTTTAAGTAATTCTAGTAGAGTTATACTGTGAAATAAATGGCCTCATTAATCTGAGTCTGTAATAGATTAAGCTGTCCTTGCATTTTCTTTTGCTACGTTTCCTATAGACGAAAGCTTTGTGCATTTTGGAGCCCCCTGTGATTTCAACAAAATTTGAGAGATGGGTAGTAGTCTTAAATTTATGCAATTCCATTAAGGATGGATGCCTGAGAAGAAAAGAAAAAAGCCACAGAAAGATGTTTCAGCATCTCTCTGAAAATCTGTCCCTTGGGATCACCATTACACAAAAAAGCAAAGATTTGAAGTTTCACAGCATAGGAAAAGCTTCAATAAACCATAAGATAAAATCCATAAAAAATGAGACTTCATTAGTTCCAGAGCTCACAGAACTTGTTATCATTCAGCTTGTTTAGCAACTTCAAATTTTAGGCAACTTTTTTTCTTGCATATGTGACGTGAAGCTTAACAGGGTGTTGGATCTTCTGTATCTGTGTAAGGCTCCAATGAAAACAAAAAATCCCCAAGCCAATGTTCCCTTAATGATTTTCTTTCTGTGTGATTATGCATATATGTGCCAGGAGAGAAGGAGTGGAGAAGGCAGGCAGAAGAAGCATCAAAGGACCGAAATGTCATTTTCAGGATTTGGTGAGGTGGTGTGTTATCTGCGTTCTGCCTTCTGACATCTGCTGGCAAAACCTCTCCATTGCAATGCTTGCTCTGAATTTTTTGGAAATCCCTCCCCCAGAACTCGATGGGATTCTCTGACATTTGTGGGTGTTTGATGGCACTGAAAACCAGGGCACTTGTGGATAAGGAGGTAATTCTGATGGCTGTCAGGAGCAACAGATATGCCATGGAGCTTAAAGTGGGAGGAAAGCGAAGAAGATTGATATCGTGGGTTTATCACGTTAGCAGCAGCATCTCTGTATCTCGGGCTATGCCTTCTGTGTAGAGCAGAGACATCTGAGATACCTCTGAACTGCTTGGAAAAGCAAATGTTTCCACACCAAGCTCTAAGCGCTGAACGTGCTTCCACTTGCCAAATGCCAGCACACCTGTCTGACACTGCAGCTACTATGGATATATGTGTCCCTCAATCACAAGCAAAAATGCTAATTTTGCTCATTGTGAATACTGAATTTCAGGACCACAGTGCACACAGAAAAGACTGGTCTGCAAATATATTTTTAGAAGAAAATTATACATGATTAATCATTGGTCAGAATGAAAATGTCAAAATTATGCTCATGACCATACAAGATATTTGCCCAAGGATCTAGAACTCCCTCCTTGCTTATCATCCTTAGATTATATTTGGGCTGCATTTTGGAAAGTGAGAATTACACACATCCAAGATCAATCCAAGATGCTTATGCTATGATTACCGTGCCCTGTGGGTGAGAAAGAAATGGAAATTTGAACTGACTTGCTATGTGAGGCAATCTGGCAGGTGGTGAAGTTCGACAGCTTGGCCAGAAGTGAGGCACTCAGTCCCTCAGGGAAAATGTTTTGGCAGGATGATGAATGCCAGGCAGGGCAGGCATGTGCAGGAGTCAAGAGGTGTCTTTTATGTCCATCCACAAGTGACTGTTTAGCATGGGTAACAAGAAACTAATTTCACTTTGGTCAGGTGAGGGTGGACTTCATTCTAACACTGGAGAGAGGAACACATGAAGACTTCTGGGCACCGCCACAGGATCACAGTGCTCTGCCTTCATGCAGTACAAGGTCTGAAAAGGCTGTCTACTGCTACCTTCAAAGGAGTCTGTCAATGAGACCCATAAAAGCAGAAAAATTCAAAGGCACACATCCTTTAGCTTTTCCTGCCATGTGTATGATGAAGGAGGAAAGGCTTGAGATGGAAGGCAAAGCTCAGTCAGTCAGACTTTCTAGCCCTGCACATCCTAAGATCTAAAGAGCTGTAATTCTCTTTAGGTATATATAATTTTCTGCCATATTTACACAAGAGAAATTACTTATATTCAGACTATTAACTATGTAATCCATTAGCTCCACGTTTATAATCTCATTGAAAGGTATAGCAACTCTAAATAGATAATGTAATCTTTTATATATATGGACTGGGTTTTTCTGGGCTCTGTATTAATCAGAGGCATTTTTTTTTTCTGAATTGATAGCTGATTTTCTTCAGCTGAGCTGAAATGCTCTTTAGTTCTCTTCTCTAATAAAAAAAGAGAAGTGTTTCCTTTTGGTCATGCTTTTGGAAATATCTTGAAATCTGCAATTCACAGCATTTAAAAATGATCACATTCTATTCATGTTTTTGTCCCATCCTGTTCTCCACTGTTCACTTCCCCTCTTCAGATTAAGGCTGTTTTGGAATAAATGTGGTAATATTCTAAATAATACTACTTATTTTGCTCTTGACTCTTGAAAAGCTCTACTTTGCCTGCACTCGGTATGCAGAATGATGATAAAAAAAAATCATCTTTTTGCCTTACTATTGAAATATTATATAATGCAAAGACTTCAACAACCTTTAGGCCATCTTGTAATGTTTTTTAATGCACATACACAAGCCTGAGTGCAATTTTTTTTCTTCCTTTATTAAAACATAGATGGTTAAAACTTAGAGGAAGAAAGATTTAAATTTAGAAAGAAATACTGGGGAACAGAACAACTTAGTCCTATTTAATTATTTAATGCACTTTACCTTTCACTAAACTTACTTTCTGAAATTTGGATTATACTGTTTAAAAAGTGATTTGTAACTATTAAATAGGGGAAAAATAACCCTGGTGACCCTTTGTTTTTCAGCAAACAACGTATCTGACAATGCCTTAGTTTATCTCCAGCCTGGAAAGAACTGAGTTACTGGGCTAATAAGTTTTGACACCTTTTTTACCAAAAATTGTGATGTTTGTTTTTGAAACAACACTGCGCAGATTAGAAAATGCTGCATCATGAGGTAATAAATGGCACCATAAATGTCTACAGTGAAGTCTAATCCTTCATGTAGATGAGATCACAAGTCTGCCAAAACATGTTGCCCTTGGTAAAGAGGTTTCAGACAAAAATAAGTATGATTTGTTTTGTTTACTACTATTGGTCTGCCTAACCTCCTATTTTCACAAGATCTCATTTAATATAATTTAATTATGTAAACATAACTCATGAAAGTAATTCAACACATATTTTTGAAAATAATTATATTTATTTTAAAATTAAATTTAAAATTTCGTTAGGTAAGAAGGTCTGCTTTGTTTCCTATTTTGTCTATAATGTAATCTTTAATGTAAAATCGTAACAAAATGTACTTATAACCAAGGATAAAACATTGATTCATTTTGGATTTCTTTGTAGCACAACTGCTAGAGTTGGTGCTTTTTTGATACACAGGAAAATAGGAACTATCATATAGTATCAGATTAAGAAAATGCATGCACTAATGACCTCTGTAGTATAGTAACCCAAATGTAGGCCAGATGTATGCGAATACTTTTGATTTTATTTGTTTGCTTGTTTTCCTTTCTCTGGATGCCTGATTTAGTAGTTGTTTCTATTTCCTGTTTCAAGTCCCACAGATGCAGGTGGAGGGATGTGTTAGAAGAAAGCTTGTTGGCTTTTTGTAAAGAAAAAAGAAGGGAAAATGGCTAGTATTTTCCTCTGGAATAG
Source organism: Cichladusa arquata (assembly GCA_026413545.1). Taxonomy (NCBI): domain Eukaryota; kingdom Metazoa; phylum Chordata; class Aves; order Passeriformes; family Muscicapidae; genus Cichladusa; species Cichladusa arquata. Next base: position 31,411,760 of record JAOTQP010000870.1, on the reverse strand, counting down.
TTTTCCCAAACATGTGAGCAATACTTACTCTATCTCAAATAAGAAGATGGTGCTACACTTAATCTTCTTGTTATTTACAACTTTGCTGTGCAATAAAGCTCCGTAGGCACCCCCAAGTATTTGGCCCGTGGACTTTTCCTCTTGGTATAAAAAAGCTCAGACCTGTTATTTATGAAATATATAATATAGGTAAGTCAATAATTGGTTACAAAGAAAATTTAAGACTAAATGCAAAAGGTGAAGAGGCCAGATATTGTTCTACTTTTGATCTGAATTCTTCTGGTGTTTTTTTTTTTTCTGCTTTTTGCAGGGATTACAGTCTAGATTCAAAAAGAAATGTAGAAGCCATGGCATAAAATACTGCAACTCCTAACATTTTTGTATGTGCTTCACCCAGAGCAAGATTCAGAAGCTATGCCTGGCAGGATAGGGTCTCAAATGCATAGAGAAAGTAAGGTGCCTTATGATAATACATAAAAGATCTAAAAAGTTCAGTAGTGACTTGTCAGGAGGTAGCAAATGAGAAATGAGGAGTGCAAGTTTTTAAATCTTTCCCCTTTAGGGAGCTTAGGTGCTTTACAAAATATAAGGAAGAAGCATCTTTGTATTTCAAAACAGCTACAGTTCTCACAGTCTGGGGGATTTTACTCTTTTTGATGAAACAGCGTAAGACCTGATCATATGATATTTCATGGGGTAAGTCAGAAAAACAGCATTCATCTGAGGGTTTCTTTGTGAGTTTGGGGGAGTAAAGTATCACCCCTGGTAGGAGACGATCAACAGGGACTATCCAAGCAAAGTGGACATACAGTAGTCTGTGGGACCGGGTGTGTCCAAATGCCCTGAGGGAGTGGGCTAATAATGTCATTATGAGACCACTCTCTAACATCTGCAAACGATCACGGTGACAGAAGAAGGTCCCAATTAATTGAAAAATTGTAAATATGTCCGATTTCAATAAGTCAAGGAGGAGGATGTGGGCAACTGCAGGTCATTTTGCAGGAAGATTATGGAGAAAATTCTCCTGGAGGTAATTTCCACACTCATGAAGGGCAAGGACGTAATTTGGAATAGCCAATATGGATTTAGTAGAGGCAAATTCTACCTGACCAACATAATTGCCTTCTACAATGAAATGTCTGGAGAAGAGCAGTGGGTGTTTATCTTGACTAGTTAGGCTTTTGACATGGTGTACCACAACATCCTTATAGCCAAACTGAGCAGACCTGGGCTGGATGGGTAGTTTAAAAAATGGGTGCAGATTAATTGAACTGCAAGGCTGGAAGAACAGTGGCTGGTCACTTAGTGCCATTTCCACATGTTCAGTACTGGAGCTAAACTACTGACAGTCCTCACTAACAACCTGGATGACAGTGGCAAACTCTCCCAGCAGGTGATACCAAAATGGCAGGAGCTGTCAATACACTGGAGGGCGAGGCTTCTGCTCAGAAGGCTGAAAACAGGATGGAGAATTGAGCTCATGACGTTCAAAGACAAATGCAGGTGCAGCACCTGGGACAGAATAACCCTATGCATGGCACTCGCCCCAAGCTTGGCACTATCTAGCAAACACTCTTGCAGAAAAATGCCTGGAGGTGCTGGTGAACATGTCAAACAGGAGTCAGCCATGTGTCCTAGCAGTGGTGAAGGCATGACATACGAGAAAGCTGATAGCTGTGTTTGCTCAGGCCCTTTAAAGAAGAGAAAGGGGAGAAATTAGTGCTGTACTCAACTGCAAAAGCATGGTTACAGGGCAAATGGGGCCAGAGGCTTCTTGGAAGTACATAGCAAAAGGTTGGGGCAACTGACACAAAAGGCAGAAAGAGAAATTCAGAGAAATTTGTTTGGATGTAAGGAAGCGAAACCTTTCCAGCGAGGGAAAGCTGGAAAAAGGACAAAGAGAGTGGCAGGCACGATCTTTGTCTTTGGAGGTGTCTGAAATCACTGGACATACACCTAAGCAAACTGATTTAACTTTGAAGTCAGCCCATGCATGACTGTGATTGGGATCTTCAGCCCAACCAGACTTCCAGAAATCCCTTTCAACGCATTTTCTTTCTGATTTCCATCCTTCTCTCCTCTTGAATGAATGCAATAAAATCTCATTTCCCAAATTGCCTTGAATATACATATATCTGCGCGCTGTTGGTTTTTTTCCCCTTTTTCTTTGTTTCTATTGTTACTGTTTTTGTTATTGTTTTAATCTTGGAAGATGTCATTACCCTGTAAGCAACATTTATGCTAGCATACATAAGGATACATGATTTATATCCTAGGAGAATGGTTTTAAATGGTAAAAACCCCAAACCATAGTGTTTATCTGTATAACTTATAAGTTGTAGAAAAGAAGGACTGGTTACTTCTGTTATTGTTTTGCAGTCAGTTTTTCCATTTTATGTGAAAGCCTTGAAAGATCAATGATGATTCCAGCATGCTAGTTAAAAACCTTTTTTCCTTCAAAATGCAATAACCAGCATGATGTTAGTAAATGCCTGAGGGAGACTTATTAAGGAACCCCAGAATAACTTTGCTCCATAGCCTTTTTATTTCCATCAGCTTTGCAGGAGTCAATGACTTTTATTTTGTTATGTGAACATCTGAAATGTAGCAGAGCTTTCAAAGATCTTAAATTTGGTGGACCAGATTCTCACCTGTGATAAAAACATGATTGTGTGTCTGTATCTGTACACACATTTTAAAGGGGACTTGTGGGCAATGTTGGACTGCCTCGGCTCACACGGTGTTGGGATGATAACCACAAATAGTTTAAAGCAGCTGACATTTGAGATACTTGCTCCTTCTTCCCCAGTTTTATGGGATGGCAATAAAGGAATGCTGTAGGATGCTGATGTACATCAGGCTCTATGTCACTATATATGTCCTTACACTGAGGTATTCCTGGTGAGCACTGTGGTCTGAGCTGCTGCTTATGTGAAGCTCAGTATTAATATAGTTTGAAAACCCAACCAAAATCCTAATATTTAGGTACAAAATGAGAAACCAAGAACCTAACTGCTAAAATGAAAAGCAGTGCCAAAACTGGCACTTTTAGCTAGTTTAGATTAGTAGCATGGTGAGTGGTGGGAGGAGAGGAGTCTCTTCAGATGAATAAAGAAGCAAAACTGTTGGTAGGTATTAATGAACAGTACTGATATTGGTATCAATTCTTAGAAACTAAATTTACATGTGGCTATCAAATTATAAATTTTTCTCTTTTTCTCTATTTAGCAGCTCAGAACATGCATGCTTCTGAGTAAAATTAGTGTTTAAAAGATATACACACCAGATCCAGATGTAACTAGTCAGAAACAAGCTTTAATTTCCTGATTTTTATGCTGTGCTATTCACTTTGAAATGGAATTGCTGTTGTTCCAAATACTACACTTGTTGCAAATGCCAATGCTCATTTTCATGTTTTATGCTTGTCTTTTAGCATGTGGAAGAGACCTAAAAATTGACAAAAAGTAAGAAATAGTGACACTAACTCAAAAATGAAACCAGTTGAAGGAATAAAGAGAGGACATTCGTGTAATAATTGTGGTTCATAACTGCATTGTGTTCTAAGGCTACAGTATTCAGCTGTTGATTTTCCAGACAGAAAGATATAAATACAGGCTGCATGAGACAAAGACTGCCAATCTGGTGTTTCCAGAAAATGGTAAATTTATTATACTGCACATGTGCAGCATGTACAAAGGCACCTTTGGAGATGAGTCAGACTTACCAAGTAAGCATCTGTAAAACCAGCTGCACTCTGTAGTTGCAACAGATCGTTTCAGCTCTTCCCAGGAGTGTTGACCATACTGTGAAAAAGAGCAGAGCAGCTTTCTGAAAGCATGTCTTTCAGGACATGCTTTTGTATGCATGGTGTCACACAAGCTGTGTGTGAGTACTGCAGATTTGTCCAGATTTTCAGGTGTTGTACAAAGAGATTTGGAACTGCTCATGCACAGCAGCATCATGACATAAACAAAGACTACATTTTTCAATATTTTCACTGACAAAATTCTTGGGTTTTAAAACAGGTCAGCTTACTTACTGCTTTGTCTGCTTCTTTTTCTTTGGTTGTTTGCATAGGACTTGTTTGTTTCAACATGGTAATAAGAGTTCTGTCTCTTCAGATGTGTTTACCAGATTTCTGCCACAGCAGGACACCAACATGAAACTACCAAGTATCCTCTGCTCTTAAAACATTTAGTGAACTTGAGTGTAATGGTACATGCAGGTAAAATAGGCATATGTGCTCCCATAGTAACAAGGGGTTTGCCACATCTAAAGTGCAACAGTCTCTGTAGCTGCTCTAGTTGTATTTTTGGTGTGCATTTACTACTTTTAATAGAGTAGCAATACCTGTGGTCCTACAGTGAGGCAGGGAGCTGGAAAGATTACCCTTTCCACTATGTATTCAGGACCCCATTTATTTGGAATTGGTGGGGCAGGAGCATCCGACCCCTGTGGATCAACTTTAGTCTGGATCTATCTCTCTTCCTGAAATTGTGGTGCTGATAGCAACACAATCTTGGCTTTTTCCAGTTCCCTATAAATTATTTTTTAGCTGTCTGCAAATCTAGAAACATGGTTACCGAACAGGGAAATTCTGAAGTTATTATATCAGCTTCCAATGAATCAGACAAGACCATATTTGTCTTTACAACCAGCTGCTTTTTAATTTGGCTTCAGTCAGCATCCGACATGTACTGCAGTGCTTTCTGCAACAGTGCCTGTGACAGTCACATACCAGACTACTTTTAATTTGCCCTTTCAATACTAGCCTCTTTGTATTTTATCCTACAGCTGCATCACTGCATGCAGAGTAGTCAACATTAAGCCTTCATTTCACCTTTTTGGTTTTTTTTTGACTGCATGGATCTCTAGGTCTGCTTTGAAAAAAAAAAGAATTCAAACATTCTACAGATGCTTGCTTGCATGGAAGAACTCTAGCACGAACAATAACAAGAAGTGAACTGTTTCACTTCTCTCTTCTGTTTCTGACAAAGTTGATTATGAGCATCATGTAAGATGCAGTAACAGTTGAGGACTGAGCAAAAGGTTCTTTTGATAAAACTGGCCATTAAACTAGCCTGTAGAATTACATAAAACTCCAACAGATGATGAGGTATATCAGTACTTTTCAATGCTGCATACATTCATCCCCATTTAATCCAGGAGTGGACCAGAATTACAGGACCAAACTGAGAACTTGGCTCTGATATCACTGTAAAAAACAAGATTTCTTTCTCCCCTTTTTTAGCTCTCTCCCCTCCACTTCTCTGCACCACCTTTTGAATGGCAAAGAACACAGCAAAATAAAATACAAAACTCTGCTTTTAATTATCCTCACTCAGCAACATTTCCTCTTATTAATCAATAGTCGCGGCAGACGACCACAACCCGCCACCCGTCTGCCTTATGACAAACGGGAGTCCTTCAGCACCTGATCTGTGCTACCTGTCCCTCCTGCCTCTCGAGCGCAGGGACACGGACCAAGCTCGCCGCCCTACCGCGCAGGGAAGAGGGGCCGGGCCGTGTCCTCGGCTCTCCCGCCGCCGGAGCTGCCGTGCGTGACTCCCTTCTCCCTCTGGAGGGAGACACAGTCCAGCGTTTGGCTGCCGCCGGCGCCGCCGCTCCCTCCTGCCCCTGCCCCTGCTCCGGCAGCCGCGCCCCCGTTCCCCGGGGCACCTGCCCTGCCCAGCCCGGCTGCTCCCTCCCAGCTCGGGGCTCCAGCCTCCCGCCCCAGCGGCGCAGGGGTCCCGGGGGAGCGGCTCAGCGGCCGCGGGGATCTCCCCGGCCACATGCGCCTGTGCGTAAACTTCACACGCCCGCCCCGCTGCTCGGAGCGGAGAGAAGGGAAGGGAGAGCTGCGCTGCGGAGCGGGCGGCGGACGGAGGCGGCCCGAGCCCCAGTGCGCTCTGCTGGCTGAGCCCCGCTCCTCCGTCAGACAGAACGGCGGCCGCTGGGACCTGCTCTCTCATAAGGGCTGGGGAGGAGAGCCGCGAGTGGCCGGATAAATACGGGGGAGGAGAAGAGCGTTTCTCCCTCTCCCCACCTCCCTCCACCTCCTCCCTCCCCCCCGCCGCGGAGGGCGCGCTTGGAGCTGCCTCTGTCTGTCTGGGCGCCCGGGGCGGCTCCGCGCCCTTCCGCGATGCGGTGCGCGCAGGCTGGGCGCGGGAGGTGCTGCTGCTGAAGGTGAAGCTCTCGCTCTCCAATTACTTTTCCCAAGAGACAGAAGAAGGCAGCAGGAGGGGGAAGTCGTGCTGTGTGTGTGGAAGGCACACCAATCAGAGATGCTCTAACGGAGGGACTGCTGCAGGACGCGCCGGATTCTCCTCCTTCCTCTGCCGGCGGGGCTGAATCGGGACCACGCGCAGCTGGCGTCGGGGCCGGAGCCGTACTAAGCTGCAGGACTTCCCCATCTCCGCTTTTTCAATAGCTCAACCGTACTTCGTCCTCTTTATTGTTATTATTTTTTAATACTCCGAAATCGTGCACAAGAAACACTCCAAGTCTTCCCTTCATTCGCAGTTACTTCACCCTTCCTCTAGCATCTCTTAGCCGGATTCCTGGTGTATTCCCAGAGAGGCCGGGGGAGAGAGCCGGGCCCCGCGGACGGCGGCTGCCCAGCCCGGCCGAGCCGAGCCGAGCCGAGGGAGGGAGCGCGGCACGGCGCCGCTCCATGCCCCGAGCGCTGGCGGGGCGCGGGGCGTGTGCCGGCGATGCCCGGGCGGTAAGGCTGGAGCTCCCCCCGGACGGGAGGCGGCCGATCGCTAGGCATTTCTAGCAAGAATCGGGACTGCAGGTAGGTGAGCGGAGCGCTCCAGGGTCGTGTGTCTGTCCGTGTGTCTGTCCGTGTGTCTGTCCGGCGGGAGATACCCTCCGCGGGCGGCGGGTGCAAGCGGCCGCGGCGGGGTCAGGTGTGGTGTGCGGAGCGGCTGCCGCGGGCTGCTCCCTCCCGTTGCCCGAAAGTTGGACGAAGCTGGATGTAAAGGAGAGCTGCTTTGCCGTTCTTCTGCTGGGCACCTGGAGCAGCCGGCTCCAGCCTTTCGCCGGGCGATCCTCAAGGCTTTTGTTTTCCCTTTTAATTTTATTTGATTTTACTTAAAAGAACAGCTTAACAAAGCCGAGAGGGGGGCGTGGGGAGCAGGGGAACCCACCTGGTTTTCAACTTTTATGGAAAGGGTGGCCGCTAACTCGCAGAACCTTGGGGCGCTTGGGGGTTACTCTGCCCGGACGCTTTATCGGCCGCTTTCAAGAGGACTGCTGAAAGAGCGGGTAGTCGCTTTATGCGTCCTCTAAAACCAAACCAAAACAAACAAAAAAAAAAGCGATAAAGGGAATATTCTGGCTCGGTTTCTCGCTATGTGTAGTGCTCTCCAAGTTGTGGATATATGGTATGAAACATACCTTGTCTATCCACGTTGCTTACTTGGCATCTCAGTGAGCTTATTTACCTGCTAAATATATTGCAGGTTCTGTATGCCACAGTAAGAGGGCTTTTCCCTTATTCCATCCCATGTCTAGTTTAGCAAGAGAAAGTTTTAAAATAACCTGCTTTATTCCTGTGGAGCTGTAGGATCGGACACCAGATTATCAATGCAAAAAATAAATAGCAAGAGCTTGTGCTGTCCTGTTAGGAGTTGCCACGCATGGTTCTTCTGTACGTTTCATTCCTACGGGAGTTAAAATCATTGCTTAAAGCATTTTAAATTACATGTGTAGTTACAGTTCTCTCTTTCCAGCTTTTGCTTGGAGCTTATCAGTATTTTTTTAAGTACCTCTGTTCTACTACCCTCCCCCCAGCAGACACTGGCTCAGTATTTAAAGAACCGTGCTTTGACTCCTGCAGAACTGTCAATTTAAATAATAAACATACTCAACTCCTATCTCTGAAAACCCCATAAAGGATTCCGGGTCGTAGGGTCTTTGCACCACAGTGGATACATTTAAATTACTATTGACTAAATGATAATTGTTATCTGGTTTCTCTGTCTTACCAACTAGTTTCAGACTTTAGCACTCAGCCTACTGTATGTTTAACACTTCAAAGCTATTTTATGGGCTAATTTAAGTCAAATTGAGAAATTAAGATTCTTTCCTGTAGTGTTGGGTACACACTCGAAACGTAGTTCAGTGATACTAGGAGGACACCTTAGCTGAAGTTAGGAAACAGCATACTAAGATATTTTTATCAGAGTAGCAAAGGGTACAAGTTTCATTATTCTTTTTCACAGTAATTGTGCTGTCATCTCATACTGATGCCTAAATTGTTTTGTGAGTGTATAATTAACAGTAATAAAGTAATTACTATAAATTTCACTACTAATATTTTATTTCACAGAGCTGATGCTGCTGAAGCAGTATTGAAAACCATGTGGGTTTTGTTTCACATAGTCCAAATTTCCAGTTATTCTTAGAAATGTAAACTACCTAAGTACCATAATTTCAGTGGAAAGCTTTGCCCAGTTGATACTGCAAATCAGATTTACTGGTTCTGCATATTTTTTTGTACATAGAAGGCCCTTAAAAAATGTGGCATCAGTTTTAGATACACTGATGGTAGTGGGTAACTGAGATAAAAATCTTGATTCTGTCTTGCTGTTTTAATCAGAGATGATGACTAAGCTGCCAGTATCTTTAATCATACTGGACACACGGGGTAACTTTTTTACCTGTCTCTTATGATCTGAGGGATCTCAGCTTTATGTGTAGGTGCCTCTAGTGTACTTGATTATTCTGGTGGGAATACATGAAGAACTTGTTCTGAATGAAGGTAAATAGATGTGTGTACAGATGGATATTGGAGATTGTTTTACTGGCAGGTTGCAAAGTGATGATTCATTGAGCCCTATCTAGATTTACATAAAGCAAATAATACTTTACACTGAATTGTTGTGGCAGAGAAAAACGTAGCAGCCAAGAAGTTTCATAATTTCATCACAGATGATGACAGACTTGATGAAGGACATCTTTACAAATACAGACAGTATGTTTTTGGTAAGCAAAATATAACCATGAAGTTTTTCAGATCTGAGCATCTTCACACCCAAATTTATTGCTGTCTGTGTTGCTACTTACCAACCAGTGTAAAGCCTAAATAATGTACTAGGAAGATGTTGCATTTATTATGTTGTATGTTTTGCTTACTATAAATAAATAATGCAACAGTGCTAACAGTGCTAACTAGTTATCTCACTGAAGGAAATCACTGACTTGGAAGACAGAAAAACACAATATCTAATACTCATCTACACAGAAATGTGATCACCATCTTGAAAAATTATTCTGAATGATACAACTATAAGTTAGCAAGCGGTTCTATGCCTCTGTTTTATCTTCTGCAGGATTTTATTAGAAATGCTTCATTAAGTCACATTATTCTGCAGCTGTTTGCTCACTGAAAATTAAAATAAAAATCAGGAAATTTATCCAGCAAAGCAGTAATATTTCCTTTGTTAAGTACTGAAAGTTCAAATAAAACAAAATCCTTTAGCATCAGTGTGCCAGAAGCACTGAGTACATCCTATTTTTGTGATGTATGGATGGCATTTACAGATGTAATTCATCAATGTATTTATTAGTCAAATGTCATCAAACAAAGAAGATAAATGGCAGTAAACAAAGACTGCATGGTAATACAGAGGCTAGAGCAACAGTAGACCCTACAATCTACTTAATTAATGTTCAGTTTCATATTTCCATTCTGTATTTAAACATCTCATTTAAATGTCTTTCATCATTTCTCTATTGCGTGTCCAAGTAATTCAGGTAGCAATAGCTTTTTATTGGCAAATACATTCTTCATTTACCTTTTGAAATGCTGCATTTTGGAGGCATTGAGGCAAAAGTTGTGTAAGGATGAATATAACAGAAGGGTCCTATGCCAGCAGAACTGACTACTGACCTGTCCCTGTTCAGGATCATTTTTGTGTTGAGGGATATCCCCAGCTGATGTAGACTTCCATTGCTCCCTTGGAGTAGTTGCAGCTCTGACATTTTAAACCAGCTGGAGTATTTGCTCCATTATGCTTAGATCACTAAATTAAAGAGTGTGTTTAGAAGGATTTTGCTCGTGCTTTTTAAATTTTTTAATTTTTTTTTTAAAGCATGAGAAAACAATTGCATAGTATACTCAGCTTAACAGAGTCCATTGTAAGCACGCACTTTAATATTTGAAATATTTTTTAAAAACACAAGTTCACTCTTAGGGCTATTTCAACAGGAAATTTGGCTCAGTGATTTGGTTTTATAAACTGTTAATACTTACTTTGAAGCACTTCTTCTTCTGACTAAGTTCAGACATATAACATTTACCAGACATAGGAATGAATGTAGAAACATCAACAGTAATGTTGTTCATTTTTCCTGGTGACAGCTACAGAGCTATCTCCTTTTGCTCTTGGTAGAACTTGGGAAGATAGTGGGGTTTATGCTTTCTTTCTTTATATAGCCAAGCCAGCCACTCTTGTTTGCCATATGTAGTGAGTTTTTTATCAAAACAGATAACAAAATAATAATGGCCACCTCACATGTGTTTTCATACTACTAGTGCAGATCAATCACATTTTTAAGATAAACAATTCAAGGCATGCTCATATAGCTTCTTTCATGTTGTATGTTTTAAAAAACACTTTGGAGATAGAAAAGACAAAGTAAAGACCTTATGCTTTACTAGTTATGGTAGTTAGCATAACTACCAGGTATGGCATGACACTACATAGTTAGATAAAATGGAATGAAGTCATTGAAAAAAGCTTTCTTAGCTTTTTCTTCTGTCTGAATACATCAGTACAGTGATTTGTAGAATGCACTACAGCTGTAGCTGTTGCTTGAAGTAGCACTGGAAAATGCTTTGTATGGATTTGATCCTTTGTCCTTACCCAAACACTTAGAGGAGAAGCTCCTATATGTTTTGTGGTATGGAAGAATTGTTTATATAGCTGCATGTGTAAAAAGTTAGAAAATGTTTTTTTTCCCTCATCTTTGAAGCTTATCAAACCTCCTAATCTGTACTATGTTCATAGCTTCCATCTTCTAGTTGCCTCACTTCGCATCTTGCTGATCTTGTAATAGGAAACTTGAACACAGGTCTCTTGGCACCAGCACAGTGTTGTACACAGCTGCCTCAGCTGTGAGCATCCCTTTAACAATGCCAAGGGAAGAGCCATGATACAGGGTAGCACTCAGGTGAAAGCACACATACTTTTTTTTGACTCCTGGGTGTTTGGTAATCTTCTTTGCCTATATCATAAATCGAAGCTAATGCTGCAGAGGGTGCTTTACACTGGCAAACTTCACAAGTAAATAATAAACAATCACAGTACAACAAACCTAGCTTGTTGTATAAATAGCAAAATATTAATAAATTAGTCAGTAAATATCAAACACTTTCAAAACAGATACATTTTAAGTCCTGGTTGTATGCTGGCCTCTCTCTCTGTGGAATATTTCTTGCCTCCTTTGTTGCTATATTAAGGTCCAGTATTTGAAGATGAAGTACTGGACCAGACAGACCACTGTCTTGATCCAATAAAGAAATTTCTTTCTTGAAATGCAAGGAGGCAGTATTGCAGTACTGCATATTTATTTTACTTACAAGAACCAAGCTTCAAGAACCAAACTGCAATTCCTTAGTGTACTGCTTTTGCTTTATTTTTCACTTTTAAAAACAGGATATAAAACATTTCTAAAATAAGTCTGTCAGTAACATGCAGTCTCACACCAGCTCTTTTAGAGAGAGGAGCACAGACCTGACTAGTCTCTCACATTTGCAGTGATACTCTCATATTGGATTTCTTCTACTCCCTCACTGCATTTTCTGCATCACATATTGGTAAGGCAGAGCTGTGACCTCTGGTCCATCTTGCTACAAAGCAGTCAGTTATGTAGGGTGCTCTCCCTCATATCTGTCTGACAGGTTGTGTCATGGACGGAGGATGTGGCTCCGCCCTTGGGTCACCCAGTGGATTTTCATGCTCATCTGAGCATCTTTATACAGAACAGTCGTCCTGGTTACAGGCTGTCCCTGCCTTGCCCCTCCTCATGTGAAACTGCATATGAGAGAGCCTCTACCAAAGCCTTTGACGTGCAGTCATGCAGTTTTAGGATAGGTGCTGCATTTGGCCTCAACTGTGCATTTGGGAGAGCTGTGAGCACTGCATCCAAACTATGTACTCTAGATCCTCTTTCAGTTGAGACTTTCAGTGTTTGTTCCCACCTAAGATATGTTTGGCCTTTCAGGTTCCAGGCTCAACCATGGTTTGTCACTGGCTGTTGTGTTATTGCATTTAATGGCACTGCAAAGTCACAGAATGGCTGGATGGCTCTGAGGAAAGCTAATGTGTTTCTGTGCCATTTGTATGTTGTAAACAGTTTGAAATGTGGATCTTTTCCAGTAAGGGATGAAAGTTCTGAAGCTTGTCTCATGGTTTATCTAAGATAAAATAGTAGTCTTAGTTCAGTTTGAACTGTAGAAGTGTCCAAGTCCCAAAAGTCATCACTGGGAAAAATTAGGATGTGTGTCTGCTGTGTGCAGAGAGGCAAAACTTGAGATCTGATCATGTGAGACATTTCAGCTGGTGTGGCTTCAATGGGACCAATCAAATTTATTATGTGATTTAAGTATTTTCTGAAGTGAGCCTGAATAAATATTGCTAACTGCTTAGGGTGATCTGTGCTGAAAGCATGTAGGTGGGGTGCTGTTTTGACAACTATGTTTGTGTCTGTATTCTGGGTATGAATTTAAGACTTGAGCTTTATTTCAGTGGTTTACCACTCCTACACCTTTTATGAAGCTTTGATTCTATTATATTCAGAAGAGGGACTATATAGCAGCGAGTGAATTTCAGAAAGATTCTCCAGGTATATGATTCCTCTGTATTATAGAGTTAGGGGCTACCATTGCAATAATGTAAATTTTCAAATATGGTGTTGTTGGTGTGGCACCAAAGTAAAATATCACTTTCTGACTATATCAGTCTTTGGTATTAGTGCAGCAAATTAGGTCATGTTTAGAGCTCATTGCAAAACAAAGGATCTGTTTCAGCACCACTGAAAGAGCAGAATACCCTCTCTGAGGTATATCCTCTCTTGAGACTCTGTTACCTGTGCGAATTCAGAGTAAAAAAAATTCAGTCTATGCATTGCAACAAATAGGCTATTATTAAACAAGATGGGAAGTTTTATCTTATGACCTGGTAACAGCAGCAAATACAGAGAGATAAGTTCAGTTCTATGGGCTTGCTGGAATCAAGACACAAGAAATATTGTATTTATATGCTAACATAACATGCCATAAATTTAGATATGGTATTATCAGTCACTACACTGACATTTCTCATTATTATGATCCTGCTTTTTTTTTCTGTTCAATCTAGATTCACGAGGGATAAACATTGTGTTGGAATTAAGGTAATATTTAAAATGCATTACTGCCAAAGTGTCCAAACCTTCATGAGGAAGGCATTAGGTTGGTATTTGTGCAGTGGATGTTCAAATAAAGAAGTGGTCACGAATCCTGGGTGAGCTTCTGATTTAGGAAATGTTGGAGGTTTTTTCTCTAATGCAGATTAATTTTTCCTTTATGGCAATGAGATTTTATTATTTTGTTTATAACCATTGTCATTGTGCTTGTTCTGGTTGAACCCCAGTAGGCAACTCAGCCCACTCAACCACTTGCTCACTCCCTCACAGTGAGATGGGGAAGAGAATTGGAACAGTAATGGTGAGAGAACTTGAGGATTAAGACAGTGTAATAGGCAAGGCAAAAGCTGCACACACAAGCAAAGGAAAACAAGGAATTCATTCAGCAATTCTCATTGGCAGCAGAGGTGCAGCCATCTCCAGAAAAGTGGGGCTCTGTCATGCACAGTGGTGACTTGTGAAATGTATGCCAATTCTTGCTTCTTCCCTGTAGCTTTATATGCTGAGCATGGCCTCATATGATATGAAATATCTCTTTGGCTAGTTGGGGTCAGCAGTCCTGCACCTCCAATCTTTTCACTGGTGGAGCAATGTGAGGAACAGAAAAAAGGCCTTGATACTGTTTAAGCACTGTTCAGCAGTATCTAAACACATCTTTGTTATCAACACTGTTTTGGTCACAAAGGTAAAACATGGCAACTTAGAAGCTACTATGAAGAATATTAGCTCTATTTCAGCCAAACCCAGTACAATCTCTACCACTTACTCTTACAATCACACTTAGGTCTCATGTTGTCCAATATCCTCTCATTAACCACCCCTTTTCCCTTCTCACTCTCTAATATATGCAAATATTTTTCCTTTAGACTATGGCCCACCAGTGTATAATGTCCATAAAATGCCAGTTGAGTTCATCTAGTCCTTGACTTGGATTCTATTTGTTATGGTAGTCAGTCAGGAAAGGAGAGGTGGCTGTTGTGTGGAGTTACTGGGCACAAAAGCCGGCTCAGGTTGGGTCACTGCTGCGTTTTCACTGGTTGTTGTAAAGCTTGTCCTCAACTGGTTTGGATGGTTCTTGTTGTAGTACTTACTGTAACGTGTCACTCAAATCATGGGTTATGGCAATTAAGTCTATTGCAGTCTCCATCCCTGGTCCCTTTGGGACGCCACAGGGTTTTACATTGCAGTGAACTTCTCTGCTTGCCCCTGCTCCAGCATGGGTCTGTCCATAGATCACAGCCTCTTCAGGGGAATATCTGCTGCAGTGTGGATTAATCCACAGCTATGGTCACTCTGAAGTGTGCTCCACTGCTCTGGTGTGGTCTTGTCCTTGGACCACAGCCTCTTCAGGGCTGTACCTGCTGTGTTGTGGCCTTATCCATGGCCACTGTCTCCTCAGGGTCACAAATGTGAATCACAATGAGCTACTATTAAGAAAGGTAACCATCCCAGCTAAAGCCAGTACATTGATAGAAGTATTTTTGGTGATTGTATTCCAGATTTTGTTTTACCACATAGATCAGCTTGTGACCAAAGCCTAACCATGTAAGAGAATGTAACTCTGGGTGAATTTCTTCCCCTGTATCCTGCTTTTGCAGATGTGGTTCTGAGCCCACAGCTTGCAGCTCTTTGCATTACCTTGGGCCTTTAGATGTCTCTGTGAGGTTTTAGGCAGCTTGAGCCCTTCTGTTTGTGCAGGCTGGTGTGGCATGCACCTATTTGTGTACATGCAGTGCATAGCTGCCTTCTCCCATTCTGATCATGTCTGTGTCCCCTTGGGTAATAGTTGAGGTCACTGCTTATGGAAAATGTACTAGGAGAAAATTTAAGCCTAAATCAGCTGTTCTGAGCTTCTTTCTCTTTGAGGCAGTGGTATAATGTTTTAGAGTTGAGGATTTTTTGACAGCTTAATTATTCTTAAGTATTTCAAATAGTCTTTGGATTTCCTCTGTTTTGTTGCATTAAAATAAAGATACATTTGACACTGAGTAAATACATGCTTACTATGTTTATTCATTGGAAGAGAAATTTTAAAATTGCTAATTATTCAACAAATGAACCCTCCATAAAACCCCTCTGTGAGAAAAATGTTGACCCAGCTATTGCTATAGCTGCTTGAATACTCCAAGTCTCTTTAATATGACACCTTGTTCCCATTTCCATTTAAAAATTGAACACCCAATAATGACACTCATATTCTCTCCTTCCTCATCATGCCTCAGCTGCTCATAACCTAACTTTTTCTCCTCTGGTTCTCCTTGCCCTTCCTTTTCTCTTCACTGTTCACCTCATCTGCATTGGTGTCATATGATCTTTCCGAATGTCAAGTAAATGCAGACTGCAGTCAGCATTACCAAATTGCTTTCCTGCCAGAAAAATCTCTTTTCATGTGCATGACCCATCATCTCACAGTTAGCTGCAAGTCATTCTGATTCCCAAATTTACAATGTATTTTCTATTTAATGAGCTATTAGACATTATGCACTTTTTAACTTCATTTTTTTCTGACTAACTGAATTCCTCCTGATAATTATAGCTTTAGAAAGAAACAATTAATTTGAAACCAATTCTGCAACAGAAGTGGCATTATTTAGATAGCATTCCTCCATCTCCATGCACTAGGGATTATCTCATTAGGATTAATTTATATTTGGAAACTCCTGGAGATCACTATATCAGTCCAATATCCACCATGGTGTCATCAATAACATAGACAAGGCTGCTGCATATGCTCTTTTAATAAAACACAAAATGAAGGTAGATACATGGCTGGCTGAGTAGTTAGTTTTTGCTTTGTCTAAATGAAAAAAAATTAATTTATATACTTTCTTCACCCAGGAGAATGCTTTGAGTAAACCTAAACACAAACACAAATAATATTCCATTTTTATTGCAAAGATTTGGACATTTTTGAATTGGTATGTCATTCTCATATATTCTTTTGGTAATGATAATATTCTGTTTGAATTTCTTAATTCTTCAAATTAAGTGGTTGTCTAATAAGCTGGTAAAAATTGCAGCTGACTCAGTTACAATGAAGGAGTGAGTTCAACATTTGTGGCTCACAGGTTCCCTTATATCTGTGTATTTATTAAATCCAACAATATATACTAATGCAGGCTATATAATCTTGTTTTTGTCATTGTGCTTGATTATATCTAGCTAATAGATACAAACTAAATGTATATGCAACTTGTCAAAGGATTACCTTGTGGTAAATCCTAGTAATCTTTCCATGAATTCTAATGTTTTTGTTTTTTGCTACTTAGAGTTCCACTTAAGCAAAATATGGAAATGATTAACGGAAGGAAAACTTATCCATGACTCTGCCACAGAAGTTGGTAGAAATGTCCCAGCTGCTGTAAAACAAAGTCCCTGATAGGCTCCCTTGGTTGGCTGCACATCAGGGCTCTTCCCCCATTCTCACAGTTACTTTGTGGGAACAATATTGAAAATGCTCCTGTGAGAAAATTTCCTTTCTCTGAATCCACAGATGTTAAATGCAGATCCAAAATGAATACAAGATACATATGATTGAAAAATATGCTGAGAAGTTTTGGTATTACGTAGAATCCTTGTCACTTTTGTAGCTGAAGGGTATGTTGTGTATTCCCTTCTGTTTTGGATACTGTATGATCACAATTTACCTGTGCCTTATGGACCTTTGCAACCCTGCTTGAGAAAATAGCTAAGTATAGACGTGAGTAATTAGTCAAGCAGATAGCTTTACTTCTCCCCTCTTTTATCTGGAACTTTTTGGTTCAGCACTGCTTCTGTTCAGTTGCAATCTTTTCTGGTTTCTTATCATAGTAACATGACAGACCTAGTTCTGTCAGCTGAAATAATAAAATATTTCTCACTAGTGAATGATTCAGGTGATTCAAAGCCAGATTTTTAAAGCAAAATATTTTTAAGTCTCCCAAACTTCCTACCCATTAAACAAAGAGATAAAATAGTCGACATATGCCAAATCCTTCCTAAGATTTACTGTTTTACTGGAAAAAGTAAGAAGTTATGATTTCATGCTTTGTCCATGCTACTCTATGAGCTGCACATTTCAGCCTCCGTGTCTTTTTCATGTCCTCAGCAATTGTTGGTGATTCATGGCCTCTTTCCTAGAGAGATAATTTGCAGTTGTCTGGTTCTTCTAATTTCTGTGTGTATTTTGGTCTTGACCAGAAGATCTGTATAACTTTTATCTAACACCTGGAGAGAACATTTTTCCATTTACTGACCAAGCCATTATGACTTAAAATTGCTGTCCCTCCATAGATATAATTATTATTCTTTTTATTTACAGCTGATACTTGCCTTTGCATGTAAAATACATTTACATCTCTGTAAGTATAACAATAATTTAAACATTATGTACTGACTGTATATGAATAGCTATGTGACAGTCAACATTAGCAACTGAAACCATGAGATAAACACACATTGCTTTGCTCTATTTGCAGTATATTCCTAGATCAGCAGTGGGCTGTGGAGTTCAGACCCACAGTGATGATCATAATAGCAATGAGACATTGGAAAGATTTCAAAGTACATCTTTCTCTGTTCTTCCACTTTTGGGGTTGTTATTTCTTGGCTAATTAACATCTTTAGAATTGTGCTTTGCCGAAGAGTGAATCAGACCTACTGTAATTTTTTAGGTATTGGACTAAAGATAGTTTTGGAGGTAGAGGGAAATAGATGATGGAACTCTCTATGTAATGATAAGTTAGTTCCCGCAATATGATTGTTTCTGGTAGAAGTTTTACCAGAAGGTAGTAGTTATTGTTTGAAAATCATTGTTTGCTTTAGTTTCTCCTTTCCCCTCAGATCAGGAGAATTCTTGAATTTAATTCATTGTCAGGAAAGAAGTGATTGGAGCCCACTGGAAAAGGAAATAGTATAGTGGACAAACAATTTCTCTGTTTTGTTTTTGTCAGCTGTTGCTGAGGCTCTCCAGTGAGTCTGATCTTAGTAAAGACTTTCAGTTTTTATCCATTCGATCTCTTTTGTGAAGGAGAGGAGAAGTTTCTCTGTTAAGGTACTTCAGTAATGGCCAGAGTTGGAGAACAAGTGGGACTACAATCTAACAAAAGAAGGAACTGAGAATGTAAGAAGAGTACTTCTTTGTACTTTGATGAATGCTTTGTCATATTCTTTCTGCTGGTTAGTGGCAGACTCTGTTTCACATAGCACTGTTACAGGACATATGCAAATTTGTTCAGGCTCTGAGTAGTTGTTTCCACTTTGGAGGAAAGAAACTGTATCTGGCCTCTGCCTTTTCTTCTATTTTTATTTTATGCTCTTTTCATATTTTTGGAAGACATTCTATTAGTGTTTCTCAGAAATGTCTAACCATGCATTGTAGAAAAACCTGTCTGCCTATGACTTTCTATGGGAGCCTGGTTTGTAAGGTATTTTTAACTATTATAAATGCTTTCTAGCATTGAAAAAACAAAGCCATAATTGGGGAACAGAAGAATGTCCATGTCCTTCCTTTTTTTTTTAAATTTAAATAATCTTTAACTTAGGCTTCTGCCCAAGAAATACTTCCTTTGGAAAATGAAATCGAATCTATTGTTCTACTAGATTTTTTTGGTAGTTTTTTTTTCTTTTTTAAAGAATTGTTATTGAATCAAATAATGTCTTTGATTAGTAGCAACATACGAACAATTAGGAATTTCACTATACCTATAAATACATTCTTCTACAAAAATTTGATCTCTAAATTAAATACCCCTCACTCCTATGAATGAATGCCAATTCCATTAAGTAGTGCTGTAATAAAGGAGTACAACTCCTTCGTTTTCTTTTTATCAGCATAATAAGTTATAGCAGTAATTTTCTGTGAGAGTTTTAATTTTCCAGTATAATATCCAGTGAACTTGTAATGGTTCCTGAACTAGGCTAATTTTTATTCCCCTGTCTTTGCCATTTGAGGGCACTTCCTTTCAAGCCTCTAGCCCTTTATCTGTCTCTGAGCATAGGTAACATTTTGCCATTCCACTGGCTTTCAGCACCAGGCTTCCTTGGTCAGTCTAACTGATTAGTGGTCAGGGTTGAATAAAGCAGACAGAAACATTTAAAATCCAAAGTTATTTTTAATATTAAGAATCAAATATAGCAAGCATAAAATGGATTTTAAAATACAGTGTGCTCTTTCTATCTTGCACTTCAGCTTACCTCTTCCATTTAGTACCGAGTTGGTTTAACTTCTGCAGTTGCTCAAAGATCTGTGTTACACAGTAGGTTTTTCAGAAAAAGCTAAAGGTCTTCAGCAACAGACACTACTATCATTAAAACTGGTTTTTAAAATAGCATCATATCCCTTCATGGTTAGCTTCATGTGTTCAGTTTCTCTGCTAGCCCTCAGTACTATAAAGCTTTCAGACTGAGTACTGCATACCTCCTTTTTAATTTCAGTCTCAGAGGTGACGAAGGAGGTTTAAAACCTGCTCAGATGGCCTAGATCTGTCAGAGAGAAGAGAGTCAAGCCCTTCACATAACCATTGCAGGTACTCTGAAATTCACTCTGAGAATCTCACATAATAAAAGCTCTTTGGGTGGCTGATTTTGACTGAAAAGGTGAAGGTGGAGCCACCTCTCAGCATTTTCAGCACTAATGAAACTCGTGGTTGGAATTTACCTTTTCACTGATATTATTATATCTAGAAACTGGATAACAGCTACAATTGTGTTTTACCACCCCCTTGTGCTACTTGATTGGCCTGAATATCTTTTTCCAGCAATTAAATTTTGTGGCTTGGAATGATACAGCTAAACGTAGCAGTCTCACAGGTCTCGTAGTATTATGCTTCCTTGCCTGTTTGAACATATGGTAGTAATTTTATTTTTTGAAGTTATTCTTTCTAATCTTGAAGCCTCTGCTCAAAAATGTATTAAACCTCCTGGTATTTGGAGAAGAGTAATAATGCTGCATCATCAAATAAAATTCCTGAGCCAGCATACAGGACCTGAAAATAACACCTTTATTTTTAGTTTAATGGTAGAAGAAACTTCTTCTTTAGAGACTTCAGTGTTCTGCAAAAAGTAAAACACTTTGTATGTCACCTTGCTACTGTTTTGTGAAGTTTAAAGGAGTCCAGTACTGCTTGGCTTTAGGTGTTGGAAATTTGATCATAACCTACCAAAAAGGGCATTAAAGGCAGGATTCAGTTTGAGATTGACACCTAAAATAGGTGTCCAATTGCAATTGGAGGTAAGTATTTTAGCTTCACAGTCAAGTGAGATCCAGGGTAGGATTCAGGTGTATAACATAATTTAAAACTCTCTGAAGCATCTTCTCTGGCCTCCAAGTTGGTTCAGATGGTTGCAGAGCCCGTCTGAATCAGATGCAAAATGGCTTGCATCACATCTGCTGATCCCTTCTCTTGGGCATTTCAGATGGTTCTGGATGGCTATGTTTGGGCACTTGAATCCTGTTGCTTGTCAATAGGCCTAGAAAGTGATTCTACTTGCTTTAAAATACTTTGAATGAACTAAATTGTACTTCAAATCACAGCAAGTTGGTTAAGTTGAATAACTTGCCTTAAAGGTAACATTTAAACTATATGTAGTGAATATTTTAAATGTGGCAAAATATTTAAGATATTTGGATGGACTTTATAGCAATGCACCAGATCAATAACATGTCAAACATCATGTTTCCCTGTGTAGTCACCACTGGTGAAGCTGCCCCTTGAGGACTGTGTTCAGTTCTGGGCCCCTCACAACAAGAAGTGTACTGGTGTGATGGGCAGTGAAACTGGTGAAGGTCTGGAGCACAGGTCATATAAGGAGTAGTTGAGGGAGCTGGAGGTGTTTAACCTGGAGATGAGGAGATTCAGGGGAGGCCTCATCACTCTTTACAACTGCCTGACAGGAGCCTGTACCTTGGTGGGGGTCAGCTTCTTCTCACGGGCTACTTGCGACAGGACGAGAAGACAGAGCCTCAAGCTGTGCCAGGGGAGGTTCAGCTTGGACATCAGGAAAAATTTGTTCATGGGAAGGGTGGTCAAGCATTTGGATGGGCTGCCCGGTAAAGTGGTAGAATCACCATCTCTGGAAGTGTTCAAGAAATGACTGCACATGACAGTGCTGTGGTTTACTGGACAAGGTGACGATAGGGCAAACATTGGACTTGATCTTGGAGGTCTTTTCAAACCTATGATTTAGTTAACTGAACTGAGTACCTATATTTCAATGCCTAAATATAGGTGCTATAATCCTGAACATGTTGGTACCTATTTTACTGATAGAGAAAAGTAAGAATAGTAGCATCACATACAACAGTAACAAAACTAATTAACATTGGAGGCAATTTCTGCTAAAACTTTTATTTTCATTTAATTTTTGTCTGTTTAGTGATGTAGTCTAATACAAAATCCTAATGTATGAAAAACCCTCTACTACCCCTTGAAAGCCTGGATATTAAGCTGAGGTCTGAAATATCTTACAATTATAAGCCTGTTAATCAAACTCTTTAAGCTAGATTTAATGTTTCTGATAATCCTAAGAGAAATAAATAATTAGAGATTTTTAATAATAAAATAATATATAATATGTTACACATATTATACATAGATGTATTAATAAGAAAGAAATAATCAGCTTTTAAAAGTAGGTCTGGAAAGGGTGATTCCAGCTTTCCTTCTAGTTTACAAGGAGCATGACATCAACTAAATTTTATTTCTCAGATCAGGTTTTGTTGCTGAGACCATCATCCAGAAGGATAGTTAATTTCAGAACAAGCATTTATTGGACCGTGATGTAATGGGGAAATGGGAGAAGAAGTTTCCACGAGAATGAATAACCATATATTGAATGTGTGTAGGAATCTACTTACAGAGTTTCAGAGCAATAAACCATATACAAAGTCCTGAAAAAGGCATATTCTGTATTAAGTATTTTTGTGACACTGACACTTAGCATGACCAGTTAAGACTGAAGTGCTAAACAATGATAAAACAAAACATTTTTCTCTCCTTTACTTTGGTTTATTTACAAGACTGATGCCTGCAAGAAAATCTTTCAGTCCTTGGTCCTCACTGCATCTGCCTGTCATTATGTGTGCAGCTCTAAGCCATAACATTGTTGTAGCTGTGGCAGTGGTCCCTGTGTCTTGGCCTATGAAGAGTGGGAAGGATATAATTTCTGACATCTACTAATGTTTTATCAAGCTACTGAGGATGTTATAAGCTTTTCTTCTGGAGTTTTGATTTTCTAATGAGCAACTTGAGTGTGAGTCATTAAGCTCCTCTAGTTTTGGCTCTTTGTAGAATATAGGTCTACTGGCATCAGTCCCCAAACTCCCACTATGCTCATTGGCACTGAATAGCATCAATCTATGGAACTGGAAAAAGCAACCAATGTAAAGCAAAGCAGCTCTCCTTCCTTTGTCTAATGGGAGTGAGTAATATAAGAAATATATCTGCTTTGCTACTTCTTAGAATCTTAAACTCTTTACTACAGAATTACAGACAATTTCATACAGAGGAAGTGCTTTTGTTTATCATTTGTGTGGTGAAGTGATTCTTAGTGGAGGCAGCAACTGTGTAGAAAGTGGAATTCACTTAGTAAATAAAATGCCTGGGCCCAAATTCTGATGTACCCCTCCCTTCTCCCCATGTTGCCCTTTTGTTTGTCTTCCCCAGAACTACTCTTTTCTCAGTAAATGCAAAGTAATTTTTGTTTGTATTTTTATTTGCTGAGGTTCTTCAAGGCTTTTATGAAGAACCTGCCTTGATTCCTCCCATAGCTGTATTTGTGTAGTTTTTTTTTGCAGGACATTTCCATTAGCAGAACAATCAATCAATATCTGATTAATTAGAGATTAAATGTCCAAGCAGTATTTATTAATGCAGTTTTCTAACTTCCTAATTAAATGCAAAACAGGAGAAAATGTTAATTATGGTTGGAAAGATCCTAAATACCATTTTACCATTTTTTGCCATTTAATTGCAAGAAATTATGCAAATAACCAAATATATAGCATTTGGAAAAAAAAAGAAAAAGGTTTCTCATGCTACTTGTAATTCAGACATAAAATGTTTTATGGTAGTTAAAATTGTATGCTCCTGCAGGAATTTGAGGGTTAGAATTCTCTCAGTGAATAAATATTACCTTTCTGCCCTCCTTTATAAATGTCCCCTTAAAAAAAGTTTTTTAAAATTTTGCTTTAGAATATTTATACAAATTAAAAAATGGTGGTACATTATTTGTGGTATCGTATGACAACTGTAATTCCAAGTTTCAAAACCAATGACCTAATCTGTCTTAAAATGTTAGAGTGGATAGATATACATATATTGATGGATGCAGTTTAAAACCCTAGGGCCTGTCTATAATAGAAAGAATTAGCATCAGCATTTTGTGCAGCTGAACTGATGGTGAGTACTATTTAGGTAAAATGAACAAGGGATGAACTTTGTTCTGCCCTGGTTCAAGGCACCATTACGTATTGGGCCAGGTTTTGACTGAGCCATGAGCCTGCATATGGCTAGAATTCCCATGAGCTGTGTGAGAACAGCTTTGAAACAAGATATCTGATGGTTAGCCTATTTTTAGGCTATTTACATGGTGGCTTTTGTAGGACCCATATTAATCAGGATACAAATATATTGTGTTTGTAGTGAATATCTGTCAAGAGTCAGTAAGTTCTTTCTCCATAATGCACAGATTGCATTATTAAATTGAGGTCACTGTTTACATTAAATTATAATCTTTGCTGTTGTTAACTTTGGGCAGATTTTATTTTGATTGTTATATAGGTGTATTTATAATCAGTCTCTATTCCTATAATAAAATAGGAGAGAGATAACAGAACTTTGCACGTTCTTCTGAATACTTTCACCTTTCTTTTCCTCACAAGTCTCCTCAAATGAGTACCTCAACATCATGTCCCAGAAAAAAATTCTGCTACTCTTACTTAATTCTACATGCAATTTTATTTCCTTTTCACAGCAGCACAGAAGAGAGCATCAGAAAAACTAAGTAAAATCTTGACTTTCATTTTACTTTTACTCTAAATGTAGACCATGAAGTCTGCTTTTTGGGAAGTCGGGTTTTTTTTTGTTTTTTTTTTTTTTTTTTTTTTTTTTTTTTTTTTTTTTTTTTTTTTTTTTTTTTTTTTTTTTTTT
>JAOTQP010000870.1:31369380-31380141 GCA_026413545.1 Cichladusa arquata | reverse complement strand
TAATGGGCATATGATTTTGATGGGCATTTTGTGTATCTCATTCAGTGTATACCAGAAGATATCTAGGTGAAGGAATTACCTGTACTCAAGCTTCTAATGCAATCTTGTTTCCTCTATGTAGGGACAAATTCTTGAGAGTGTTTTTCAAACAGAAAAAGATAAATTGTCCATTGTAGGTAGGAGACATTCCTCTATGATATAAATTGACAAGAATTCCCAATGAAAGTTGAAAATGTAAAAAAGAAA
The DNA here is from genome assembly GCA_026413545.1 of Cichladusa arquata. NCBI lineage: Eukaryota > Metazoa > Chordata > Aves > Passeriformes > Muscicapidae > Cichladusa > Cichladusa arquata. Next base: position 31,379,895 of record JAOTQP010000870.1, on the reverse strand, counting down.
TTAACCACTACCAGAGAGTATCAACTCTACTTCATTTTCATGCTTCTGGAAAATGTTATTATTCTGATAGGGAACTGAATAGAAGCCTTTTCGTTTAAGTTTTCATCCAAAGTCAGAAATCTGTTTTGGAGTTCAACCTGAAGTTTTTGAGAGAACAGGTATGGTTACTAAGGTGGCCTTTTGGTTATGGAAAGTACTTAATTTTGACTTGTGTGTGTGCAATTACTCTGGAATGGGAGGCTGCATAATATTGTCAATAAGGCATTGCAGGAGAACTTCTACATTCCCTGGCTATCTCCTTGCCATCTGTCTGCAGTGTTGTGACCATCTCTAGTTAATTATTCCTTCAGGCTCTCAACAGATCCTGTACCTTCCAAGGTGATGCCCTATGGAGGTTATGGTTTTCTTCAGGCACTTGGCAGAGCATGTTCTCTTAGCTGGGGATCTCACTCAGACTCTGATAATTGAAAATAATGTCACGACTCCTAGGTGTTTGTCTCATACACTTAGCAATGTGGGTTGAAGGGAATGTATTACAACATGCTTCCAGGATTCTTTAGATTTTTTTGAGTGTAATTGATAACAGATTTTTATTCAAGGTGGTGCTATTGATCTCTGTTTATCTGAGCTTGCATCTTAACTATCTAGGAAACCAGTAAGACAACAGGTGCATCAGGCAGCAAATATACAACCCAAATCAGGTGGTACTGTGACCTAATGTTTCCTTATGTAACAAAACTAGAGAACAAGATTATTAGTTGTAAAGATGGAGATCTCTCTTGGGAAGAGCCCTGAAATGTTCTTGAACTCAAGGTGAGTATTACAGGCAAGTGGCATATGTAATTCATAATGTTTGAAGGGTTCAATATTTGTAGTAGATCAGCTGTCTTCCATGTAAAAGTGATCAGTTAGGGATCAGGAAATTTTGAAGTGCCCTAGGTTGGACAGAGTGATGGAAGAGTATGAAAGAAATCCCAGAGTATGTATGGTGGAGGAGAAAGAGAACAATGACAGGTCTTGTAGAGAGGCAGAGGACATTCTTGGCATGGTTTGCAGAACTGCTTGCTGCAGATTGTTGTGAGCTCCAAAAGCGTACTTGACTCCAAGAATGGTCACTTCCATGAAGAAAATTCCACAAAGTTCTTATGAAAACTAAAAAACATCCCATCTCTGCCTCAAGAATTAAGTGAGAAGCAAATTGCTAGAAGGTGTGAACATGGAGAAATGATCACTGCATGTTTACCCCCTTACAAGCTCTATAAACTTCTTACAAGGCTCCTGCTTCTGATGACTGTTAAAAACAATTTATAGGAGGAGATGTACTTTCAGTCTCGTCCTGTACAACTGTTCTCATGAGCAGGCAGACTGGATTTCGAGAGTGAGACACCTGTGAAGAGTAGACTGCCCCTGGCAGAGAGAAGGACTCTCCTGCGTCTGCTTTCTGTGGATCATGAAGTAAAAGTCCTCAGAAAAGATTTGAATTCTGTAGGAACTCTTCTTAAAGGAGTTGTAAGCTTGCTAATTGGGAAAATACTAGGATAAAAAGAGTTGTACCGCTGTACTGGTTTTCCAGTTGATTCTCTTCTACTAGAAGTTAATCTTGAATTATTTTAAAAGAATCATAACAAATGTTTCTATAAAATACTGAATTTTAATCACAGTTTAAGATGTTCATTTAGACTGTCAAAACCTTGCTATTTCTTAACTGTAAATGTGATTAATGTTATTTACAAATTTTTCAAGTCTTTGCATTGATCTATTTTTCATGGTTCTGTAACTGGGATGAAAACAAACTGAAATGAAAAAGTAACAGTGACAATGGTGGGAAAATCTCACACTCTAGACAGGAGTCCCACTTGAAAATACAAGAGGAAAACCAAATTTTAACAGAGTTTAGCTAATAAAAGGTTATGAGTCTCAGAAAAGGCCTCACAAGCTTACGTTTAAGCTTCTGTTCCGCTCAGTCAAACATGGACGGCACAAACTTTTCAAAATTCTTATTCTTAGTGAATAGGATTTTAAACTTTGGATTAAGTTTCAGGTTTTTTTTTTTCATTGTATGAAAAACTCTGCTTTTGCATTGTGTATAGTTTGTCTAAGTACAGATCTAAGATTTCATTATACCTAGTAAGACTCAAAAGTAAGCAGTCTTTAAATACTTTGAATGGATGCATGAGATTTTTATTGCTGTGTCTGGGATTTAACCATACAACTCTTATGGAAATCTTCCAAGGGACTTTGGAAATCAATACCTCAAGAGTGACCAGAGCATGAAGCTGTGCCTATATGCATTTTTTATTTATGCATACTATGACAGTCCTACTGGGGTGGAACAACTTTTTCCCATCTCAATCTGCCAACTGTGAGTTCCCTTCAGAGCTGCATCAGGCTGAGAGTTCTGTCCAGTCCTCTGATGTCTTTAATGTCTTTTAATAAGATTGCCAGTGAGGTTCCTCTATAGATGTCATCACAAGAGTTCTACTTACATGTGAGCATTTTGCTAATCTTTTATTAATCATTACACTTGTTTTGACTTTCTCTCTGTATAATTTTTGCAAAAGAGAAAAATACTGTTAAGCATAATGTTTACATCACTTCTTCCACAGCCCTTTGCTCACAGTCCTTTGGAAAGGGAATGGTAGAAAAGATCACTGAACAACAGCATGAAATAATGTAACATCGACATTTGGAGACTGTAATTGACACAGGGTAATCTTTTTATTTTACATATTCTGAGATACATTTTTACTTGTTTTACAGGTTCAGTGATGTGGTAGGGAAAGGCTGAAATGTGAAATGGGTTGCAGTCTGGGAAACAGATTTGGTTGGAGATAAAAAGGGATTTTTGAAAACATAAAAATGTTTTTAGGTTTTAGGGGAAACATCCATGTATTCAAGCCTACACAATGTTCTACTGTTTTCATAGAAATGAAATTACTTGAATTTTACTTTGAAATGACATTTTTCTTTTGAAGTGACCTGAATTCTAAAGTGATTGAAAAGCGTGACACCAAAACCATAAAAAATACCCTTTTGAGTCAGACAAAACTAAAAAGTTTAAATAGAATTGTTGTATTTCTCGTTTGCTGAACAGAAATCCTTTGTTTGTTTTATTCTATCTTTTCCCCTCTTTATTGCCTCAGCTACAAACTCCAATGTTTGTACAGATCTGCTAAACTTAAGTTATGTGGGGCCGGGACTTTTTATATTAATTTAATTAAATATAATAGGATTCTTTTTCCACATATGTGAAAATAATGAATAAATTTTTTGTACTTGTTGGTAGTGAGGCAGTTGCTTGGAATCTAGCTTATATACACTGGTGTTACTTTCTATATGAATACTCTTCCCAAAGAACTGAGGGGTGAAAAAAGAGGTTTGGGGAACTTCTCTTGTTTCTTTTCATTCACTCTGCAGATGGGTTTGTAATATGTAGTACCTTACAGTGCACAGTACAGCATTTCCATCAATGTCTCATTCAACAGTTATTAAAAGTAGATATATGTCATGACACTGTACCATGCTGCACACCTATGATCAATCAATCATCTTACCCTCTAAATTCTTTAGAGTTTCCCATACAGTAAGAGTAATGTGAATAGTTCAACCCTGATACACAGAGTTCTATTAAAAGTACTCCTAATTCAAATAAACCAGATTTACCAAATCAAGTCACTTTGTAGAGTCTAGATTTTTTCTTAACATGGTTTTGGATTAAAGCGTGTTCTGAAAATTTTATGAAAAATAATTTTATATAGTAATATTTTTTATGTGATCAGTAGTATCTGTGATTCCATTAGAAACAGCGCCATTGGAGAAGAATTATTTTTAAAATCATTTAAGAAGTGCTAAACTGATTTTGTGTAATGTATTTTCAGACAATAGTATTTCAGACAGTTCTTCATCTAAGGCCTCACAGATCGTATTGAGTTGGAAGAGACCCATCAGGATGATCAAGTCTAACTCCTGGCTTTGTGAAGGACACCCCAACAATCACACCATGTGCCTGAGAGCATTGTGGAAACACTTACTACAAGCTCAGTGCTGATAGATATTGGATGTGTAACTTACTTACAGGGTGCTACATCATCTGGATTTGAAAATATCCAGCTTCAGAGAATTTATATCAAATCTAGAAGAAATTTAATATTAAGTTATTTAATGAGATTGAAGCTAATAAAATCTACTTACCAACTGAAGACTTGGTCAAATATCTCAAATTGCTTCCAAGCAGACATACCTTACCATGGAAGCTTATGAGTCCTGTAGATAGCACGTATTTTATACAGATTAGCAGAGAGACTACAGATCTTTCACTTCTCTATGTTCATTGCTTCAGCCCAACTCATTCCAGCTTAATATGAAATGGCATAATGTACTGAAAAACTGTTATTATTTTTGGTGAGTGGCATGCTAATTTTAAACACGGCTGTAGGCGGGAGTATTTCATATGGTGTGCATTGGCCAACCTGTGTTGCATGTTCCTGTCATCTGCCTGTTTTAGCAAGTGTCTCACCTAAGATTGCTTTGAGCCTGGAAAATTTTATGTCAGACTCCTAATTTTCTTAGTGTATTGACATCCCCTGGCTTTAAGCTGAGCTGCCACTCATTATGGATTACTCTTGTATTCTGTTTACAGAGATGATGATCAAGGAACACTTATAAATTATACCTTTTTTAAAGTAAGTATTTAAGTAACCTCAGTGCTTAGAGCTTCCTCTACAATTATTTTCAGACATACTCATGAGTGTATTTGTGAATAGATTTAGAAAAGGTTCCGCTTGGATACTTATATTTACTGAATGACAGAATGAGATGGCTCAGTAGATGAGAGGGGAAACCAGATATATTCCTCTGCAAATTATTCAAGCTGACAGAAGGATCACTGAAGAGACAAAACTTGTCACATCCTGTATGATTTAGACTGATATCTATTTGACCCATCTGCACCCATATCTGTATTAAATGATCCATAATACTTATAGGCATTCTGTTTCTAACTGATCTGTCTTCAAAGCTTTCTAGTTCCCTGTTATCTAAACTTGCAAAATTCTCTGAATTATCCTGACATAATCCTAGACATTTAGAAGAGTATAAAGCTGTTCATTACAGAAGCTGTATTCCACTGCTCCTTTTGTCTACCTTTGTATTGAGGCCTTGCTGCCAAACCCTGCAGAAATATGTTTGTAGTTCAGTACAATAGATGAAAACTATCTGTAGACTAATGTTTTTCTATGATAGTTATGATATTGTTGTGTCAGCATTGCTATTCTAGCATGAAAGATAATCTCATCTTTCCTGAAACTTCTCATGTATTAATAAAAGCAAATCAAGACAAAGGAAAATTTATTTACCCTTCAAAAGGCTCGCTCTATCTTATAAATTCAGTTAAATTTATGAGACAATTTGCAAATAAAACACAATGCACATCTGTATAGACTAGTCAAAGAGTTTTCAAATAGTGTTCTTATTTACAATAGATCTGCATAGTCTGTGTTCCCTTGTTAATGTAACCTGATTGTACTTTTCCATGGGGGCACAATGATTGTTAAAAACTCTTAACATCTGAAGTTGAATTTTGTTATTTAGGGTATGTGGTTTAAGATTATTATTTTTCTCTGTCAGGTTGTTTTTTCACCTTCCTCTCTCCTTAATTTTTCTGGTTTAGAGTGTGGATTTGCTGCATAATCTCATGTTTCACAAGAGTATGGAAAGCAATTAAGAATACTTTTGAACTGGTTTGGCTCAGAAAAGCCTTCCCCTGAGATAATTTCATGCTGAAAGCAAACTCTGATTCTTGGCAGCAGAAAGAATTGAACCTTTTAAAAAGCAGACTCCCAGTAAGCACAATTAAGTTATTCGACCAAGCGAAGGTTGAATTTAGCCTCTCAAATAAACAACTCTGCCAGCTGCATCAGTACTGCACTGGTCCCAAATTCCCACTTCTTTGATCTGGCATGGCAAATTCATGAAGAGGAAAAGGTGAGATTCTGCATTTATTTGATAGTCTGTCAGATGGAGTATAGCTGAGGCCCACCTCCACAGTTCTCTGTAGTGTCAGGGGGACTCATGTGGAGGTCATGGGGAGAATAAAGAATTTGTCCCTAAATTTATTTGTAATTATTGTCACTTGAACTCTCGGCATCTTGCCAGTCTTCCTGCCTTCTGCTTGCTCTGCATTAAGACTCCCTTCTTGCACACCTTTGGTGTTGTTTCTACACCCTTTTTCTGGACTAGCTTGTGAAAGTATTACAGGCTGTGCCTGTGTGACACTTCAGAGGGAGAAGTGAGATGAGTCACTGAGTCACGGTTTCAGCTTGTGTGCAGACTCAGGAAGCCCAAGCTGACGTGATGTACATGCTTTGCTGGTTGTTTATTATAGGTTCAGAAGAACAGGAACCTGGGTGACAGTGTCCCTCAGTGCACCCTGAAGCACTAAAAGCAGGCAGAAAAGATGCACTGCTGTGTTGAACTATCTCATTCTGAATTTTATGGCTTCTGATAATACTGTGATCAGTATTTGTGTGGTATACATAGCAAAAGAATGGCTATGAATGAAATAGGGAGTTTGTGCATTTAGTGTTTCTCCTGATGGCAAATTCTCACTAAATAATCCTCACACATAATATTATGTCCAAGTGCAAAAGAATTAAGCAATGCTGAGGCTTGCAAGGCTGCAGGAGAGTCTTGGTTCTTCCTTGGCTCCTTTCCTCCTCCATAAGCAGCACTCATCTCGGAAAAGAAACCTCATTTTAATTTCAGCTAAAGTAGGAAAAGGAGAGATAGAGGGTAGCTAAGAAGATGAGGAAAACAAATCTTTATTCTGAATGATAATCTTAATAACATGTAGTTACTTTAGTGATTTCGTGATTTGGTTCTGTACCTGTTTCCCAGGAAAGCTGCTCATTTTGCTTGGGCACAGTGTAATGACAAAGCTAGGTCTGAGTGAGCTTTCCACAGAGGAGGGTATGGCAGATCTATGCTCCTGTGTACTGAAACACCTCTGTATATGTTGTGCTTCTAAAATGCTCCTTGAGAAGAACAAAAATTCAAAGTGTGTATCAAAGGTGTATCAAAGTTACTCAGAACCACAGTGAGAAAGTATGTCAGTGCAGCAGATGACAAATTGTTACTGACTACTTCAGAAATCCAAAAACCATTATTTTCTTTAAAATTTTTAATACTATTCCTTTGCTCTGGGTACCTATCATAGTCCTCCTATGACCTTTCCTGTGTCAATGAGGACCAGCAAACACATCCAGAGGATGTGCAGTTCAGAGCATCCACCTTAGGTGCTTTGAGACATCCTGCAGATGATCTGTACCTTAGCCTTGTTAGTCTTCAAAAGTAAATCTTTCCATTAAAGGGGTCTGTTGAAAATGTCTTAAGTTTTGAAGAGGATGTTTTGTGTCAGCTTTGTGCCACTCTACCATAAAGATCACTTCTCTCTCTCTATGGGAATGTTCTGTGTTTCAGTTTTCTTTTGCACATGGAAGAGGAAACCCGAACCAAATAGTCAAACTTCTGCAGAACAGCTCTAAACAATATACCTGTGGATTCAGTGTTTTTCTGTAATTCTATTTTAGAATCAACCTACCTTTGTGTTAAATAATAAAATTAACTTTGTATTTTTTGAGCTTTGTGGTTAAGTTTTAAAAAATACATCCAATTGAAACATCTCCCTTTGTATCCTTGTAAGATGTACCAAGTTGCAAGCAGAAAATAGAGGTTCTGGTAGCAGCTTCATATTTCATATCTTTCTTGTTAGAACTTGGTATTACACCAGGCCTCTGGGGCTTGTTTTGTTTTAGTTTGATTTGTCTTGCTTTGGTTCTGGTTTTGTCTATTTTTTTACACTTGCTACCTAGATCAGAAAATGCAAAGATAAAAATTTTGGAAATTTTTATTTAATTCTGTAAAAAAGTGAAGGTATGTCACGTGTAGTAATTTGTAAGCTTTATTTCAAGTATTCTGTAGATGTTTTGTTCAGAATGGAAGGCCATCTTCTGATGGGACATGGAAATTCATATTTAGTGGCCTTAACAGAGCCACTGGTATTTCCATTTGATTTCCACAGCCCATAAAAAATAAGCTGACCTCATTCTCTGTTCATCTTCACGACAGTGTCTCTCTTGTGCTCTGAACTGCTGAAACGACTGTTACAGGGATGCTTCAAGGACACAGGGCAGAACAAGGGAGAGAGATTGGATACTTTTCCACTAAGGACAAGGATGAGGTGAGAGTTTCAGCAAAAAGAGAATTGAAGTAGAAGATCTCTCAGATCCTATGATTAGGTTAATGGACCTTGCTAGCAACTTGAGAAGGACTAAGAGAAATATTGCAAATAATCACTTTTTCCTATGGCACCTCTTCATGACAGCATCAGATCAGTCCTGTGTACTTGATTTGAAGCATCAACTTGTACATATCACCTGTTCAGGAATATGAGAGGATCTCACATTTAAGCAGTGTACCATGATGAGAGAAATGGAAAAAGGTGAGGTTTGAACTCTATTCCCAGAATACATATGGTCCACATAAAAGTGCTTCAAATTGTATTATGTTTGTACTTATATATTTTGTGTCCAAATATCATTTTATTCTTTGAATTTGTCATGGGGATAAATGTTACACAGAGAAAAGCATCTTCAGTCTATTGGCTTAGACACAGGTTGCAAAGGTAACAGTGTGCTGTAATGTTCAGTTGAGCATGGCCTGTGTTAAAAAGTCAGAACGTTCCAGAGAATGAGAATAAGATTTGAGGTTTCCAGGATGAGTGCATTTTTTTTTCTCCAGGAATTAGTGAAGATTGCCATAAAGCTTACTGCAGTTTATGTAGAACTAGTTTCTTAATTGCCCATATATAAGATGTGTAGTGGGGCATATAATGCTAACATGTGTTCCAAGAATTCTTGAAATTTTTGGTTGCTAATAAATGTCATAGTAAGAAAAAGCCCAAAATGATTAATGAAGTAAAATCCGTGGTGACTAATCTTTATGTAAATAATTAAAGAATAGTTTTGGTCTGATCTTGGAGCAGAACAGATGTGCATCTTGGTAGCACAAATCTGCATGTGTATTCTTCCTCTTCTCTTAGCTGAGAAAATAACTAATGTCAGCAGAAAAGGGCATCAGTTTCTTTGTGATCAATGAATCCTCAAACTCTGAAATATCCAGATGGTTTTGAGAGTTATTATTACTGTGTAGCTGAAAAGAGCAATCCATTACCTGCAAGATTGTTTTCGAAACAGCAGCAAAACTTCATGAGGATTATTTGGCAATGCATAAAATGCCAAAATGGAAGTATTTGAACATTGACAGTAAAACCTTATTGTATTTATTAATGCTAATTTTGACATGGGTAGACATCAATCTCTTTTCATACTAATGGAAGCTATTTGCTTTTAGTTAATTTACCAGCATATATGCTGCATCCTATAGAAAGATAAAAAAGAGATAGGTTGTCACTTTGTCTTAGGGCCAAGAGATCACAGGATAATTCAGGAGAAGGGACCTCAAAGTCCACTTCTGCTCAAAACATGGTCAGATCTGAAGTGAGACTGAATTGTACAGAGCTTTATCTAGTCTTGTCTTGAAAACACCCAAGAGGAAGGGCTGTACAGCCTCTCTGAGCAACCTACTCCCCTGCCTGACTGCCCTTAAGGGTGAAATTTTTATCATTAAATGTATTTGGAACCTTTTGTTTCAGGTTACATCCATTGTCTCTTGTCTTCATCCCATGAAGATCTTGGCTCCATCTTCTTGTTAACTACACTGTAGGCATTGGCAGGCTGCTGTTAAATACCCCCCAAGTTTTTTTAGGTTAAGCAGGCCCTGGTTCTTTCAGTCTCTCATTGTAGGGAAAATGCTTTAGGCATTGTGGAGACACTGTGCTGAGCTCCCTCCAGTTTCTTCATGTCTTTCTAGTACTGGATACAGATGAAGTCTAGTGAGTGCTGAGTGGGGATTAAGGAAAATGATTTTTTCTCTTGATCTGCTGGCTGTGCCCCTACTCATACAGCCCTAGAGGCTGCTGGCTGTCCCTCTGGCTAGGGCACAGATCTGGCCCATGCTCAGCTGCCCCCCAGGGCAGTTTCTGCAGAACTTCTTCCCAGCCTGTCTCTCCCCATCCTGGGCTGCAGCAGGGGGGCTTCCTTTTGTAGGGCAGCACTTGGCTTTTCTCCTCTCTGAATTTCTCACATTTCTTTTCAACACATTTCTCTAGCCTGCCTTCACCTCTGAAAGACGGCTGTGCCTTCCAGCATATCAACTGGGCCCCCTCTGTTAGGTGTTAGTCTGCAAACTAGAAGAGCTTGCACTCCACCATCTCCTCCAAGCTGGTGACAGCAACATCAAGCAGGACAGGCCCCAGGCTCGAACTCTGCAGTACTCTATTTCTTACTTGCCAGAATCTTGCACTCCTCTATTGCATGGTCAGTGCAGCCATGGCTGCCAGCCACTATCCCATCCCATCCCATCCCATCCCATCCCATCCCATCCCATCCCATCCCATCC
>JAOTQP010000870.1:31350651-31360897 GCA_026413545.1 Cichladusa arquata | reverse complement strand
TGCTCCTCCATGGGCTGCAGGGGCACAGCAGCATCACCATGGGCTGCACCACAGGCTGCAAAGGAATCGGCTCCAGCACCTGGAGCACTCCTGCCCCTCTTTCTCCTCTGACCTTGGTCTCTGCAGAGTTGTTCATCTCGTGCATTCTCACCCCACTCTCTTCTGGCTGCAAGTGTATGTGCCATAACATTTTTTCAGATTTCTTAGATCTGTTATCACAGAGACATTACCACTATTTCTAAATGGCCCAGCTTGGGCCAGTGGCACATTCATTTTGGTGCTGCCCATGATTGCCTCTGCTGGACATGGAAGAACCTTCTGGCAACTTCTCACAGAATCCACCCCCATAGCTCACCCACTACCAAAACCTGACCATGGAAACCTGATACAAAGGTAGAGAATCCTTCACCTCCCTTCCCAGGGAGATTGAAGGGAGCTGCCTTCAAATTGGATCTCATGTTTGCAGCATGGCCATTGAGTCAGCGTGGAAGGCCAGTCACAGGCTGGGCCCCTTTGCCACGTTCTTCCTCTCCCACCATGGACTTCATTGTTCACTTTAGATCATCTGCCAGATCACCTCTTGGGGACAGCTGTTCTCATCAGTCCTCAGTGGGAGTGTTGAGCAGAGCGTGGGCAGTACCCAATGCCACATTACTGTAATTTAATGTTGCCAATTTGTGCTGGGCATCAGATAGGCATTGTCCATTCTGTTTATTGTTCCACTGCCCAGTTTAATCTCCTGTGTGTCACTCTCTGGTGTCATAGGACTGCAAAGATAGGACTCCAGGGACTGGACATGCCAATAAATCTATGATGAATTCCTTTTTTTTTTTTTTCTCATGTCAACATTAGTTCAGCATTGGCATGTTTTCCTATGGATGACTTTCCTTTGTCATAAAAAGATGCCTGCTTCAACTCTCTCTTGAACTTCCAGGGCATAAACTGTATTTTTAAATTAGATTTGAAGATAAAGTGTTAAATGGTGGAAAGGCAAGGGGAGAAGGCCATTGATAACATTTTAACAAACAGGAGAATCAGATAGAGAGGTTTTCTCAAGGTCTCTTGAGTCATGTTATCTATGCTGGCCCAAGATAGGATTAACTGAACCTAAAGAATCCTGGACCATATTTGTGCAGCCTCTTTGTTCACAAAAACTTGGAGTATTTGGGTTGGGCATTTTTCTTAGGGTTTCATTAGCCTTTATTATAGAAAATGTTCCTCATGCCAACAAAAAGGGGAAGGCAAACAGCAGGGTGGCTTTCGATAGTTTAGACTGGAATCTGAAATTTTCAGGCATGAGATTAGTACTGAGTTGCTTGATTGAAAAATTATCCCGTTATGAATAGAAGCCCAGAGGAGCCCTGATTGTGGCTGTAGATAAATCAGCATGGGAGTATCTGGATTTTGACAGTTGGAAAAAGAGTGGGATTCCCCTGGAGCCTGCATGCCATGGCCATCCAAAGCAGATTGGGAATGAAGCACCATAGTGTGGTTCCTGACATATAACATGGCACTGCTGCCACTCCAGCCCCTTCAGGTGGTGGTGTGGAGCTTGCTCTTTCTCTGGGGACTTCTTTCCCACCCATCCCAATTTTAGAAAATTAAAATGGTATAGCTGTATTATATTCTTCTTGCCCCTCTATCTGCTCTGCTTTTCTAGGTGTCTCCGGGGGGGGTCCTCTGGTGGGCACAGCAAGTGAGGGATTGCCCACCTTGGTGAGGGTGTCACAGTGATGTCTTGTGTGTGTGCCCACAGTGGTGTCTGTGTCTCCAAAGTTGTTAGCTGGATGGAGAAGTCCCAGGAAGTGTTACACAGATTTATGCAGCACTAAACTGCTGAATTTTTCAGGAAGGCAGGAGCTGGAGGATGAGGGTAAACAAGCTCTTTACTTGTAGTCTGTGTTGTCAGTAAATTTTTTATAGAGTTGAGATTTATTCTAGTGTCAGCCTTGTGTGGTTCTGTATAGTGGGGGAAAGATGGAATAGCCTGTTTAAATAAAACTTTTGGCAGTGTTTAAAGCCACCCTTCTTTTTTTAATCCTTAATGGATGTTTTGTCACTTCATACTACTCTTTCCTTGTTAGCCCCTTTCATGCTGTTGTTAAGCAGAGCAATCCTGTGCACCTGTGCACGTTAATTTTTCGTAGAGGGAGAGAGTGGGAGACAAATATTTAGTCAGAGCTCCCTTTGTTTGGCAATGTATAGAACCAATGTGTCAGTTAAGAGAGAGAAACATTTAAACTACTGGTTCCTTGCTATGTTTTTTTTTGTTTTTTTTTTTTTTTTTTTTCCCAGAAGGCAGCTAGAGAAAAGCCAACCCAGCCATTAGGGTGCTCAACATGCTCCTTGGCATGTGTGGTGGTACCTTCCTGCTCCATCCGACAGCCTGGACTGGAGGCAGCATCAGTCACTGCTGGGGAGGCAGGCAGAGCTAAATGTTCATGTGGCATCCCCTGGCCACCAAACAGCAATGTGTGGCTCCTTCTCACCAACAACATGAGGCTGTGCAGGGAGTTTCTGCACGCTGGCAATTGTAGAAATGATTTCTTTTGGTGTGCAGCCCTTCTGCTGGTGTACAAAGACTGGCTGAGTAAAACCAAGATGCTTAAGAATTATGGCAAGCCACAGTGCAGCACAGAGCTTTCCTTAGTACTTGAGATAATACAGACAAAATGCAGAAAGCAGCCAGGACTGTCCGACTGTAGAATCTTCAAACAAGGAGGGATGTTTGTACATAATGAAGTCAATCTGCAGTGTCAAATGCAACCAGTGATTTTGAAATGTGTTGTAATGTACAAAGTAAAAAATCCGAGATTTTGAAATATTTTCAGTGTTAAGTAGGACTGCATAAGAGTAGACATACTTTGTTTCTCAAGAGGCTTGAAAATTATGGCATTTCTTTATGTTTATTTCAGATTCTCTGCAGAGAGCTGCTGTGACAGAAGGTAATACATAGTCAACTTAAAGTGGAATTTAGTAAGAAAAATAAAAAACATTGAAAGTAGAAGGGCTTGGTATTTTAGTAAGAAAATCTACGTACAATACTACCAGAGGCAGATACGATTTCCCTAGAACAAGAATTTGTTTAAAAAGAATTTAAAAGATTTTTTTAAAATACATAAGAGAAAAAAACTATTTTACTTAATTATTTATTTAACTCTTTTATTTATTTTATTTAGGTTACAATCAGTATTGTGCAAGGCAGAATTACAAACAAAAAACTGAGGGAAAATACCTTGATCTGTTGAAATCTAAAGGGAAAGTCATTAGCATAACTAGCATTACAGTGATCTTTTAAATTATCCACAGGCTTCCATAAACCGAATTATCAGCTATGATGTTAATAAGAAAAAATGGCAAGCTCTGATTAAACTGCGTTGGTGCTTTCTCTCAGCCCCACCTCCAGAAAAAAATCTAGTAGTATGCTAGAAGGTATCCTCAGCAAATGTAACGAATTTTTTTCCTTGTTTGTGTGACCAGAGGATAAGGTCTCGTGTTATGTGTGTGTGCAGTGTTTGTGTGCATATATAAAATAACCATTTCTTTTATATAACATTGATTTTTCTCACAGTTTTATGATGATCATAGCTTTTATCCCTGGCAAAAAACAGTCTGCCTTGCAGAGTCAGACAGAATACTGTGTCAAATAAGATTTATTTCAAAGAATATAAATGCAACTGCCTTTACTCACACAAAAGTAAAGGCTTAAAAAAAAAAAAAAAGAAAAGAAGCTTTTGCAAACTCCTTGTGCTTGCTTTCTCGCTTGACCAGCTCCAAGCCAGTGAAAGACTCTCAGTGATTGAAGCAGCTACGGAGGCTAAATGAAGTTTTTAGGTGAACACTTTAAATTGAAGCTGGCTAGGAGGTTCATGAAGTAATTTGAACTCTCAGTGTGTGCATGTGTAGAACAGAGGTAATAGTATTTTCCCCATTATCGGCCAGAGTCTGTCTATGAGCCAGGGTCGATACAGGGGTATACCTGTTGTGACACAGACTTATCCACAGCCACAACCACTTTGAGGTGCACCTTGTTCCAGTGTGGCCTTGTACATGGGCTACAATCCCTTCAGAAATAATAAATGTGCTCCAACATGACTGACCCACAGCTGGAGTCCCTCCAGGGCTGTGCCTACTCTGTCACGGGCTTATCTATAGCCACACACTTTGATGTGCTCCAGCATGTCCTCATGCACAGCCACAGATGCTTCAAGGGGTACATTCTCCAACACTTCCCCTCCAAGGGGACTCCAAGGACTTCCCTTTGGGCTGAGTCCTTTTGGAGGTACACCTGCTGTGGCACAGACACAGCCATGGGCACATGCACATGTCCACAGCCAGATTCTTTGAGACATCCTGCTCCCACGGGGACTTAGCCATAGGTCACAGTCCCTCCAGCTCGAGCTCTCACTGGAGTTTCAGCCTGTCCAGTACAGCAGTACAGAAAAGGCAGTGATGCCTTCATGATCTGCCAGTGCACGGGCACTGCTGGGGTGAAAATGTTCCCAGGCACTGTACAGTAAGGTTATAAGAAGTACAGCACTACCAAAAAAGCAGCCACTAACAAGCACTAGACTCTAATTTACAGTGAAGCAAGCACAGGAATCTGCCAGTTAATAGATAATAGATACACATCAATAACAGCCATAAATCCAATCTGGCACATTCCAATCAAATCTGTTGTTATCTTGAAGCTTCTGAGCCCCATTTTGGGTGCTGAAAAGGACTGTTTTGGTGTAACCCCAGCTGGCAGCTCAGCACTACCCACCTGCTTGCTCCATCCCACTATGGGATAGAGGAGAGCATCAGGAAGGTAGAAAACTTGTGGGTTAAGGCAGTTTAATAGGTAAAGAAAAAGCCACACAGGCAAGCAAAGCAAAATAAGGAATTCATCCACCATTTCCCATGGGCAGGTAGGTGTTCAGCCATCTCCAGGAGTGCAAGATTTTATCAAACATTACAGTTACTTGGAATGACAAATGCCATGACTCCAAATGTCCTCCAACTTCCTCCTTCTTGCCCCAGCTTTTATTGCTGAACAGAACACCATATGGTATGCGATATCCCTTGAGTAATTTTGGGTCAGCTGTCCCAGCTGTGTCCCCTAACAACAGCTTGTGCACCCCAGCCACCTTGCTGACAGGGCAGCAGGAGAGGCCCAAAGCTTTGATGCTGTGTCAGCGCTGTTCAGCAGCACCTAAAACATCCCCATGTTACAACACTGTCTTCAGCACAAATCCAAACACAGACCTACTCTAGCTACTGTGGAGAGAAGTAACTCTATCCCAGCCAAACCCAGGACACCTGTATGTCCGGATTTTCTCAGCTGTATTCTCTAGAAATCTTGGAGCATTTTGAATACTTTATTAATGTGCCTGGGATTTAGGGATAGCTGATAACCATAGTCCAGATGCCCCTGCTCCAGCTGCTGCACATCAGCATTTCATAGCAGTCCCATCTGGGACTCTGGACATAGGAATGATCTTACTTGAAGCCTCTGGACGTGTGCTGTGTTGTAGAGCCATGCATTATAAGTTTGACACCTCTGAAACGTCTTCCACATCTCTACTATCCATGCTGTCTATGCATGTACAAGGGTTCTGATCACTCTGTGAAGGCAAAAGCACATGCTTTGCAGTGCACACACATTTCAGCCTGGTAAATTCTGTGCATGGAGGTTGATTTGGTTCCCATGGAGACCTCAGACTTCATTGTCAAGTTTGAGGGTCATATTCAAGTATTGTTTTAAACAATACTTGTTTAAAGTTTCAATTACTTTTCAGGAATAAAAATGTGGTTTTTTTCAGCTTTGTCTTTAATTTAGTGGGGTTTAGCAATCCTGCTAGCTGGGCACTCTGGTTAACAATGGAGTTTTCAAATAAATTGTATTCAACATAGCTTATACCTTTATGTCTGTAACTGAATTTTCTTTCTGGTCAGTACCTTTCAGACACTTAATCCCCCTTCCTAATATAAAACTGACCCTTGTTTTATGGTAATAAAAAGAACTATCTTTTCCCTTCTTAGCCTGCCCTAAGTGACCTATGGTTTTCTTGACCTGGAAAGGAAACTGAAATAAAAATATAATTTAACAATGAGTTAATGTGCTGTGGATTCATTACTACTTTTACAGAAGCTATTTTCACTTCATTAGCTTGCTCTCCCCTTACACCCATTTTTATAAGAATTACTATGAAGCCAGAATTTGATTAGTCTTACCTTTTTCAATTCAAGTTATTAATGATTAGTTAATTCTCTCAAGAAATCTATTTTTACTGTCAGAATTCATTTTAAGCCATTGAATCTCATGTTTAAACATTTTTAGTACATACTTTTCAATTATGTAGTCACAGTAGAGTAAAAAAAACATTAAATACTTCCTTACAGGTGACTTGTGAAGCAGGAATGATTTATGTCTGATTTTCACAGCTCTAAAAATAGTGCCTAATGTTACACAGTGTATGTGATGCAACTCATGAGCAAACTATTCTTATATTCTAGTCTTGGCTTTGAATATCACTTCTGTAAAGGAACAGAAACAAGTAACTTCTTACTTAAAAAGAAGCTCATTATTTCTTCACTAGTAGGGGATGTGCAAAGGTATTAAGGTGATTTTCATGTTGATAATCTAAGTCTTGTCAACATTTTCTCAACTCTTCATAGTGTTTGAAGAGACCTTTTCCTTCCAAAATTTGCAGATAAGAGTATCAACTGTATGTCTAGCATGACCTGACCTGGAACATAAAAATAAATGTTCTATTCTAAAAATGACTGGAAATATAAATATAAAGCTGTGGGTACATGATGTAGGACAGAGAAAATAGGACAATTGCTGGTTGGGTTGTCTTTTTCTTATATCCTTGTGGAACTACAGTAAGTAAGAATAAACAAGTAGTGTGTGCTTTTTGGAAGTTTTAGACTGCCCTATTTGCACTTTTTATACTGTGTGTGGATGTTGGGAAGAGAGAAATCCGAGTTTCCTACAGAATGAGCATGAGGATATGCATCAGGTCTCCAGGGAGTGTTTGTATGGCTGTAGGAACAAACTGCGCGTTCTGTGGAGGGACTGACTCGTGTCTGAGGGAACATTTCCTTACCAAGCCTTTCCAGCTCAGCACAGCAATTGCAGAAGTGTCTCAGGAGGATACTGTGCAGATGAGAGCAGTTGGAAGTGCCTGTGCTCGCCGTGCTAGGGCAGCCACCTGCCAGCCCTTTGAGAGAAGGTACAGCTGCATGGGAAGTGTAATGAGGTCTCTGAAAATCTGCAGAAGACCCATTAGCTCTTAGGCAGCCCAGCTGAGTAAAAGATGTGGAGACAGAGCTGATGATGCCCCAGAAGCACCATTCTGTTCCCTTTCTCTGGTGGCTTTGAAATTTCACCAGAGCTGAAAGCCCCAGCCAGGACTCTCTGGAGACATTGTTTAAGGACACTCAGCTCTTGAGCTCCCTCAGTTGGCTCCGTGTCTTTTTTTAAAAAAATCTCACACAGACAAATTAAATAAGAAATTAAGTGCATATTTTTAGTTGCTGACTTGCAGGATCAGATCATAAAAGGCTGCATGCTGTTTTAGGAGATTGTCTGCTTGCTGGTATTGTTAAAAATACTTGTTTTCCACCAGTTTTTCAGGGCTTCTCACATCCACTCTAGAAGTTGCATGTTCACAATTCCACCTCATATTTTTTCATGAATTAATACTCAAGATTATATTGCTGAGAAGATTTGCTGGTCAGATGAGGAGTGGATTTGTAAGGGTTCTCCAGACACAGAGAGTATCATTACTTCATGGGCTCAGAGGCTGGTAGTATTTCCACTGCTTGTAGACTTTGATGTCAAATAATGGTAGCCAAATTAACACATTTCCCTTCTTGCCACTGTTGTACTTCAATTTCTTATCTAATTTTCTGCACCGAGTTTTCTGCATGTTTTTTGCTATTCACATGCAGTGTATCTACTATGATATTTCTTTCATTTTGTCATATTAAACGCTAGTTTGTTTAATATGCCTGCTAGACTCCCTGTACAAGTAGTACTTTTGGTGGAATATTTGTTATAGAATAGTGGTGAGATGTTTTTAAATTTTTGGTGGCTTTTTTTTGTAAATCCATTAACTGCATTTAGGCAAACTTACATTGTGTTGTCACTTTTTGACAGCATGGTGCTAAAACGACTGAAGCTGGATTGACTGTTTCTGAAGAGTGGTTCCATTACTTAACTGGGCTCTGGAGACTAGATATACTGAATGGCATTTTTTTTCTTAATTCATTTCTGTTTCATAGTTGAATAGACTATGTGCTATTGAATGAATTCAGATTTTCTAAGTATTCCCAATATGCTTTTTATCAATAGCTATGTTCTATAAAGTTATCACTGCTTTTTAACTGCTTCATCACTTTCTTCCTGGTTATTAGTTTGGATAAAGTTGTTCCATGTTCAGGATTTTTCTTGATTCTGTCTCCTTTGTAATGGTCTTTGTTTTTTTTCCCCTAATCATATTTTTTTTAAAAAAATTCTTCTTCTCCTTTCTTAACGATTAACTAATTTGATTTTAGTTCTCTCTGTTCATTTCTCTTGTGGCTATTTCACAACTGTGCAAATCATTGTATATAAATCACCAGTTCCCATTTTCAGCAAGGTTTCTTTTTATCCACAAACCTCCAATCAATCTCTCTGATGCTGAACTGGCTTTCTTGTTGAGCTCTTATAAAATAAAATCCTGCCTCAATTGAATTCAGTGGGAGTTTTGTCATTCATGTCAATGACTTCAATGCTTCACTCACAGTTAACATACATTAGGTTTTAATTATAATGCCTTTTAGGCACCTCCAGCCTTCTTCCTGCTTTATGGCTTTTAATTACTTCCCAGCGAGCACATTATTTACTCTTCCTAGTTCCAGTCAGCTTGTTTTCTCTTCTTCTAAGCATTTTTTTTCTTGTTGCTTGTCAGTACACAGGAGAAGGATGACACCTAAGGAAAATAGAAATATAGTCTAAAGGGAATTAAGGTAAATGTTCAGCATTAATCATTCTTTAAAGGCAAAATACCTATTATATTTATGGGCTTCATTGGAAACATGGACTTCTGCATACCATTCAGTGAAGGAAAATGGTCTTGCGGAACACGATTATCACATCTCAAGCACAAAGTGGTAATGTGTTTAAGAGTAAAGGAAGGAAAAAAACCCTAATTGTCTGTGACACAGCTTGTGGTCCTATGATAAGGAATTTGTAAGATTTTTTTTCCCTGGAGATTACATGGTAACAAAAATTATTGACAGTGACTGCATATCAGAGTAAGACATACCGAATTTATGGTAATCTACTTTATCAATTTGTTAGTAACAATATAACGTGCACTGAGGTACTATGGCTTTCTAGTCCTTATTGGCTTACTTCTTTTTAACCTTTTGAATACTGGTTAGGCAATTTTGCTAACTGCATTTGTATAACAGTGTCCCATGTCCAAAGAATTCATGATCACATAAACTCTTAAGGAAATAAACCTGATCACTCTGTTAATTGCAAATTTTCTCATGGCTGGTCTACAGATCTGGAGTTGCAGATTTATTAAGCTATTAAGAGAAAGTTGATTTTCCATGGTCACCTATGCATGTCATGATCATATATGGCTTTTTTCTTACAAGGGATGGTATCTGTTATTTGCTTCAGGTTTGTGTAACACCTTGATGAATAAGGGCTGGTCCTACTCATTTCTGTATGCTCTGACCTTCAAAGCTCCTCCCTCTTTACATGAGCCAGTACTCTGTTGGGTCATGAAAAGGACAGTAGTAATGGTGCTAAATTTCTTTGAGCAAGATGTTCTACAAAGACACAGAACTACTGGAAAGTGCAACTCAGTATCATTACTTACAGCTTTCTGATATGTCTTGGAAAATGTAACTGGTAAGTAGTATCCGGGGAGAAGCTCTATGTGCACCTGCAGGCTGCTGAAGGGGAGATGATCTTACTGGTCTAGATAAGTGCATGAGTTCCTTTCATGGTGGAAGCACATGAAGTGAAACACCTCATCATCAATCAAGTGCTCAATATGTGAGGCCTAAATGCCAGCATGTTTCTTCAGGAATAGTGTCATGGTGTGACTTGGGTTTTGCCAATTTTAATATATTTAATTTCTTTCAGAGATAGGATTTAGGAGTAGAGACAAGGCAGACTCAAAACTTAAAAGGGTATAAGAAGAAATTTATTAATAACACAAAAAGAATTCAGAATAAGATTCCTAGATTGTTCCCT
>JAOTQP010000870.1:31245541-31350551 GCA_026413545.1 Cichladusa arquata | reverse complement strand
ATCCAGGCATTAAGAAGTTAAAATTGTATCCAGATCGTGAAGAAGCCACATGGGCAGCTGGAGGCCTCTTCTGCCACATGGAGAGCCGAGCGGAGCCGAGGGCCAGCAGGGCTGGGGCCAGCGCCGGGGCCATGTGGCCGGTGGCCAGCGCCGGAGCCATGCGGCTGGTGGCCAGCAGGCCAGGGCCGGGGCCGCCCAGAGCCCCGGGGGCTGCTATCGGCCTTGCGGCCGGAAGCCGAAAGAGGGTTAGCCAACTCCATCCACTGTGATTTGTGAAAGCGAAATAACTTTTAATTGGTTTCCCGAGCTGTCCATCACCAAATCAGCTCTCTGATTGGTCCCCAAAGCTCACAGGGGAGGCCCTCAGAGACGGGGCAGCCCTCCTACCCCCCGGCCTCGTGCGGCTTCCCTCAGGCTGCTCCACCCCTTCCCCGTTTCGTGTGCAGCCAGCACAAATAGCATTAAATAAAATTCCTAAGAGCAGAGGAGGAGAATATGTTGCCTTTGAATGTCTAAACAGGAGTAAATGGTATTGTCTTGTAGTCAGATAATAAGTATAGTATCAGCACACATCACAGTGTGGTGATGTTCTTGTTAGACAACTGATCAGTTTCAAAAGGTTTTGTCAGGATCAATCCCAAAGAAATGAGGTGCTATCTAAAATAAGCATATATTTTTCAGATTTCTGAATACAGCAAAGTAATTCTTGAAAAAAGTATTCTTGCATAATGGTGAAAGCAGCTATCCTCTCTTAGAATTATTTTTTCTCTCAGAAGTATTGCTGATGACTAGAATCTCACTGTGTGCAGCCATTCCATTGTCATGCCTATCCTGTCCCTGTCAGCTGCACAGTGGAAATAGACAAGAAATTACTCTGGTCATTCAGTCTAAAAATAGTTTTGACAACAAAGAGGTGAAGATAACTATAGCTTAGCAGTGGGCAGAGCAAGAGTGCATCCTCATTTGTTTCTTACCGAGGTTGGAACTCCCATGGCAATTCATTTTTTTTAACAAAACAAATCCCCCTTTTGCATATAGAATTTTGATTTTGACAGTCTTGAGCCATCCATCAATCACTTTGCCTCTTAAGTTCTAAAACATCAATATTGATAGTCTGAACTTTCTGCTTTCTCTTTGATGTCTTTTCTGATTGGTAACTCAGCTGAAGTCATTCAGCAATAAAAGATAGAATTAGGCCATTGAACAATGTGTAGATAGTGTTACTTTTCTAACAATTAAACAACTTTATTTCTTATTTACCACAGTATTGGTAACAGTACCTTAACCTCTTCATCCTTCTTTTTAAAACCTAGGAAAAACAATCCTAGTTTGCTTGAGGCCTGTTTCCTGGTAGTGAGACCCTTGCAAAGAAGTTTGAGCAAAATATAATAGCAAGGAGAATAATGTTAGATCTTGGGAATTGATGCTGCTCTTTGAAAGAGGTCCAAACCTTTTCCGATGGCAGAACAGGCTGCTGCTAGCACTGGCTCCTTCAGAGTAGTTGTAGTGACACTGGAGGTGGACAGACTTTTTCAGAGTAAATACTTCTTTTGGTAATGGTAAGAGCATTCCATTGAGCAGTTGCCTTATCCCTGCCTCTTACATTCTGTCTGGATTTTTTTCCACCTGCATCAGAAGAGTAGTCAAGAGAAGCTTGGACTGTGCTGTTGTGACCAGAACTTGCTGCTCTGTGCTCATTTGTGGAAAGGATGCTCTTTTCCATCATGGTGCCAGCACAGAGAATGGGACCAAACCTCAAAAAGTCTTGTTTGCTTTGAATGTGATGTTTTTTTTCTGAAGTGTTTCTCATGCAGCTTCTCTTTAACAGGCAAAAATATCTTGTAAAGAAAAGAACCTCCCCCCAAAAAAGCCACTAACTCAGCAAACCTCCATCCTGGCAGAAAATAGTAATGTACTTCCTATGTACTTAGTTACAGCTAGTGCTGACTACTTTGGGAAAACAATTCTGAGGCTTTGAAACGCCTGTGTTTGCTTCTGTGATCTTTCAGATATCTGCAGTAGCTGTGTGTGGTAAGGCAAGATGCAGATCCCCTGTCCTGAAAAGATGTGTTGAGGCTTGGGAGAAATAGGAGAAAACTTAGAGCCTCTGGATGTTGTTCTTTGCTTTAAAGAGGTCATCTGGTCCTCCATCGCCAGGTGCTGGGGGCTGTGTTTGGCATAGGGGTAGCAAGGGGGAGATTCTAGAGTGGTAACTTGTTATTCACAGTTTTTGTGTGCACTTTCTAGAGTTTAGGCCAACGGACTTCTTTGTTTCCTTCTCAGACATGAGAATTTCAGGATACTTTCTAATTAATGAATTGGCTAGAAGTAGTTTTCAAGAGTGGGGAAAAGTATTTATCAGTTGCAAAGAAGGAATTTTGTACACAGACGTGAGATAGGGCAGGTATAAACTAACACTGTCATTAAGTCTAAACTCCTGTAATCACTGCAAATTATTACAATTATTACAACAGGTGTCTTGTTCAGGGGTTCACACAAGAGCTGCCTCATAGAACCTGATGTTTAGAGAACATCTGCTGCACAGATAGTCACATATCATCCATTATAAAGTGATTCCTACTGCTCTGTGACAAATGCTAAGACAAAACAAAAGTATTGAAAGGCCAAAAAGAGACTACAATGTCACAGTAAAGCAAATAAGAGAGATTGAGAGACAGGCGCATGTCCTATATCTCTGAGATGTCAGGGATTTATCCAGCTACAGCTTCTGAGTAATCTCATGAAGCAATCAAAAGTCCACTGATCTCCATTGAGTCTTCTGAAGGAAAAGTTGAAATGCATTCTGATGTGAAACTGGAGAGTAATTTGAAGTTCAAGTGAGACAGCAGCATCCATGGTGCTGGATCCTCTCTTTCTTGCTTTACCAGTGGGGGTAAATTCCAATGCTTCAGGAAAAAAAACCAACAACATAAATTAAGCTGTCTGTTAAAATGAAACCTTAGTCACACAAGAGAAGTACCCAGCTTCCCCCATGTGCAGGGTTTTAACTTACCACCATCTCTCTGCTAATATAGCATCCATCTTCATTAGTGTGAGCTGTCTGTGTTTGAAAGCTGTCAGAATTACCTGGCAGCACAATTTCATTTGAGAAATTGTAGGTGTAGAAGAAGAGATTACAGGTGACCTTGCCCCTAATAAGTCACAGTTGTACTAATTACCAAAGAAGAGGAACAGCCTTGCCCTTAATGGGTCTAATGTGACTAACAAAGATAAGTGTGATAAAAGGGGTGGGTTGACTGGTCAGGGGGTCTTAGAGGAAGAGGACCTGAAGGAGGTAGAGGAGCCCTGAGGCAGAAGGGATGATTCAGAGAGGCACAAAGAAGAACAAAACAAGGAAGAGAGCTGCTGCAGTAAAAGATCTGCTGTGAGGTCAGTCTGGGTCTGATGGAGTCAGAGCTGCTGTTGGAGCCTGCAGCCACAGCTGAGCTGGGTGAAAGCTGTGTTCAGAGGCTGCAAACCAACACTTGCAGCCACAGCCCAGCAGGAAACAGCCACAGTCAGGCTGCAGCTGGACCCTGCAGCAGGAGCTTGCTGTAGCAGAGTCAGGATGGCTGAGCTGTAAAAAAGAATAAACTGGTACTCTTTTCATGTTGTTGAATGAGAGTCTGTGTCTCGGCTCATTTCTACCCCTAATGAGAGGTCTGCTGCAACCAGAAATTACTAGTATCAACTCTTCATACAGTTGTTCCAAGTCTACGTTTTTGTTAATGAAAGAAAAAAACTTGTTGGTAAGGTCAGCACTTCAGTTTGCTTATAACTTATTTGCATATTTTCCTGAAGTTTGTGAAGCTATATGTACTAAATTCTGCTTGTAGAAATGTATTTTCAAAAATCGACCTAGAAGAATATTTTGAAGGGAAGACTCCCGTCTACCCTCATTTCTTGACCTTATGAGATGGAACACTACTGCCTACATATAATTCCATGTATTTCATGCCATTTAACATAATTCTTGGTTCAGTATCCAGTTTTTCTTTTGCATGGTATCATAGTTTAGCAATGGTATTCCCCAGTTTGGTGTTACCACTGAGTTTCTCCAAAACATGTGCCTCCTGCTTGCTTCCCTTCTCCTGTTGGGCTGGAGAGGGGAGTTGGAGGCATCAAAGGTTAAGATCTAGTGTTGGGGTAAGAGCAATTTACTGGAAACAGCAATGAGGTAAAAAACCAAACAGCAATGGCAAGAATATTAATGGCAAAGGGTGCAAGAAAGCTGAACAATTCACACAGAAATGCCCACAGGAACAGACAATCCCTGGCTGTGCCTTCTGCCATGGTCATGTGGACCTGAAAGAGCCCTTCTCCATGGAAGAGACTCCCTTCCTCCTACCACTGGCAATGGCAAAGTGGTCTAGAATAACCTCTGGGTCCTAGCCATACCCACTCCTGGCTACTGCTAAAATTAACTTATTCCTGGCCAGAACCAGGATACTTGGAGAGAAAATAATATATTAAAAGACATTGGTGCTATTTTATCCATTAAGATCTTGAAAAATTAAATACATTGAGAATGATTTCTTGTAAAATATGTACTGGGGAGCATATTTAAAATTAAAATAGGCAGTTCTATGGCCAGATGCAGGCCTCTGTACAATTCTGTTTTCTTAATAAAAACAAATAAATTCTAATCGTATTCAGAATCTAGGATTTATTTCTGTTTGTCAAGTTAGCAAAAGAAAGTTTCCATGTTGACAGCATATCATAGAACCATAGAATAGAATCATTAAGGTTGGAAAAAATTCCTAGGATTGAGTCCAGCTTTTGACCAATCAGCACCTTGCCAAATAAATCACAGCACTAAGTGCCACGTCCAGTCATGTCTCAAGCACTGCCAGGGATGGTGAGTCCAGCATCTCCTGGGGCAGTCCATTCCAGTGCTCAACAACCCTTTCCATGAAGAAATTCTTCCTGATGCCCAATCTGAACCTCCCCTAAGGCCATTTCCTCCTGTCCCATTGCTAGCTGCCTGGGAGAAGAGGCCAAGCCCCACCTCACTACAGCCTCCTTTCAGGTAGTTGTCAAGAGCAATAAGGTCTCTCCTGAACCTCCCTTTATAGGTTCTTTATAGGACTCACCCTCTAGACCCTTCACAAGCTTTGCTGCCCTTCTTTGAACATGCTCTATTTCCTCAATGTCTTTCTTGAAGTGAAGAGTCCAGAACTGGATGCAGCACTTTAGGTGTGGCCTCACCTGTGCCAATGAGGTGGCAACTTCTTCCTGGGCTGCACTTAGAAATGACAGCTGGGATGATTAAAAATTAAAGGCAAGTGTTTGTTCAGGTCCTCAGATGATATCCTGGTATAGGAATAGGAGTTACACTGAAGTAAGGCCTCTTATAAGATCTAGGAATAGCTATAATTAGTAAGACTAATTAATTATCTCTTCGGTTCCTTTTTCAGTAATGGGAGCTAATCAGGTGTTTTGTGTGTGTTTTTTAGTGTTTGTGATCTTGTTTCTCGTCATATTAATGCCACTCTCTAGTAGGAAGGAAACATTAATTAGTGCATAGTAGGAGAAGCAGAGGCTTGGCTGGTTAATCAATTTTAGCAGAGGATTTTATCTAGAGCTGTTTGTGGGATTTCCCAGTAGTGAATCTTTGTTTACTCTCATCTCAGCTGATGCTATATTAAAAGTGTCCATGAAGAATTATTCTGATGCATTTAGAAGTCTAACCTAAGGTGCATGGGAGTGCACAGAAGCTTTAAGGACAGTTAATTCCAAATTTACAGAGTCCTTACTGTTGCCCAGTTCCTGGTGAATAAGTCATAGACCTCAGTGATTTTATGTTCCTCAAAGAAATGGTGTTGCATTTAGCATGCTAAAAAATTATTAGGAAAATGTTTTGTTCCAGATTTTTAGGAAGAACCTGGGATTTTCTTTGTCTTTCCCTCTTAAAGCATGATTCTACAACTAATCCATTAGACATGCTGACAAAACTGTTGCAGGAAAGATGCCCCAGGTGCTACTGTTTCATCTATCAACACGACAGAGAAGTGCTCCTGGTTCCTGTTTGTGAGATGAGTCACACAACCTGGTACAACCTGTGGCTCTGGTGGGCAGGTGGGCATGGACCAGCCATGTGTCCTGGCAGCAGGGACAGCCAGGAGCCTCCTGGACTGGGGAAGCAGAGGTACACCCAGCAGATTAAGGGAAGGGGTTATCTGCCTCTTTTCAGCTCTGCATCTTGATCCTGCACCCAGTTTTGGGCCATCCAGTGGAAGAAGACACTGATGAACTGCAGTGAGTTCAGTGGAGCTCCAGGAAGGTAACCAGGGGCTGGGGCATTTGTCCTGTGAGAAGATGGGGCAGCTGGGGATGTTCAGCCTGGAAAAAAGATGACTTCAAGGGGACTTCACAGAAGTCCTCCCCACCACACACCTAGGACTATGACAACTGGACACAGGCATTTTGAAGTGGTGCATGGTGGGAGGAAAAAGAAATACTTGGCATAAGTTACACCATGAAGTGTTGAGACTGGATTTAAGGAAAGGCTATTCCTGTGAGAACCATCAGGCAGTGAAGCAGGTTGCCTGGACAGGCTGTGCAGTCTCCATGTTCCTTTACTCTCAGTGAAGTCACTGAAAGGCAGTCTGTGGTTTGTTTTTTCACCTGTTAAACACTGCCTGTGGCTTCACTCCCTGAGAAATCTGTAGGGCTGTTTCTTTTGCTTGGGGAACAGAATGTCACCATTTAAAGAGAAGTTCAAGGTGGAAATGGTTTCATTAAAGGGTGTTAAATGTTATACTTCCCTCATCACACGTGTCAGATAAATAGGAAGAAAATGTTTTAAATGATTGACTTTAATTAGAAGAATGGAGAAGTCTGCCAACAATAATCCATTTTTGGTGACCAAGTGTTTAAGTCATTTAGAAGTTATTCCATTTATTCTTAATTATGTTTTCATTTATAGAAGCATACTCTATTTGGAAAAATACCAGTGCTAATGCTACACAGAGCACAAATTATAGAGAATAATATTAAAAAATAATTTCTTTTCCTCTAATTTTTCCCTTTTGCTATTACATTCTGTAATGCTTTTAGCATCGTTGGATACATCTGGTCATTAAGTGTCACATTGCTCTTAGTTTTACCATTTATAAGTATTTGCATCTGTTACAAAAGCTCATTTTTACAGTCTCTATATCATTGCCAAGCTGAGACCTTGATCAGCATAAAGCTACAGAAATGCCAATTAATGGTTTTGTCATCTCAAGGGCTGATTACTGTAATTCACTCTTTTAGGGACTTTCAGCCCATACTGATAGGAAATTGCAACTGACTCATTATGCTGCCATGAGTATTCTCCTCAAAATGAGATTATATAAATGTATTATTAAATTATAAAAATATTGTTTGTAGAAAAAATCATACTAATTATTATATTACATTAGAACAGACTGCCCAGGCAAGTGTGTGAGTCACCTTTCCTGGAGGCATTTAAAAGATGTAGATGTGGCACTTAGGGATGTAGTTTAGTGGTGGAGTTGGCAATATTGGGTTAATGGTTGGACATAATGATCTTAAAGGTCTTTTCCAATATAAATGAGTCTATGATTCTATGTATTTGGGGGATCTTAGACCATTACTGTTATAAGCCTGTCATGTGAGTAATCATTTTATAGTTTCTCTATATCATGCAATTTACTGAGCTGTCTTGAGGAAGTCTATTAAGATTTGTACATCATCAAGACAGTAAATTATCCATGGATATTCTCCAAGCTGAATTAGTGTTGTTTTTCAATTAACATGGAAATGCTTTGTATTTACTTGAATATCTGAATTGCAGGTTTTTCTACTTCTGTTTTTAATTGGCAAGGGTATAACATGGGCTTGGATGAGTCTTCTTGAAAGCTAATTAATCACAGATATTGAAATTGACCAAATGATAGTCCAGATTTCATTACAGTTTTGAATATTAGCAGATAGAAGATGTAAAAAGTGTTGGTTTTACAATTTTTCTCAGCTATTTTAAAATTTGACAGAAAAAAGAGAAATTATTTTCTTTCTATTAAGCAGATCTCTTTTTCAGTATTATATAGGTGAGAAAAAAAAATGTTTTTTAACTTTCCTAAGCAGCATAATCAGAATGATTTTACCAATATGGGTAATAGTGCTAATCTGTTTATGCATGCCAGTCAGTTCTGTCTCATTAGCAACCTTATGTTAGTAAAGTCCTTTTCCTTCTAAGAGGAAGCCTGAACCTCCAAAAAGTAATTTTGGAAGCTTGGTTTCAAAAGAAAAGCAGCTTATGCCTTATATTACAAAGCCTAAATGAAAGCTTTCCATTCTAATAGACTCTTGGGTACCTATTTTTCAGTCTATAGCAACACACAGACTTTGGTAAGGCTAAAAAAAATTCACTCCAGTGAATCCATGGCATCACACCTATTTCTGAGAGTTCAGATTTTAGCCTGGGATATAGTATTTCATTTCAGTCGACTATGCCTACAGAAACCATCTTTCCAATGCATTCTTTTGCTATTCGAAACGTGTGACATTCTTGAACAAAGAGAAGAATGCACAGGCAGATGGTCTCCAGAACATGGGAGCTGAGACTTGGTTTGTGTTGAATAACTATTATCTAGCCTTTTATTCACCAGCCCCAGACTGCATAAAATGAGGAACCAACAGAAAATGTTAGCTGTTTATCAAGTCTGTTGTCTGCTGAGGAGAGAAGGAATAATGTAGGAGCATGTCAGGTCAGTGTGCTGTACAGCTTTCTCTCTGAGTTAAAGCTCTGAGACAAGCTAAAGGATTTTCTACTTGAGATGCCAAAGTAGCCAAGAAGGACTCTAGAATATTTCCGTTTAGCAGTCTGATTTCTAGCCTTGTAATGAATTGCTTTGCTAAAATAAACATGTTCTATTTTGCAAAGCACTGTAGGAGTCTTTGTTAGTCTGGTGAGATGGGATATATTCTCTCTCCAGCAATAATTATTATAGGTAAGCAAAATATATAGGCTATTTCATCTGGATATATGCTGCAGGGATTTTGGAGCCAGGAAGCATCCCCTTGCTGAGCACCACGGGGCTGTGAGGCTGGGGTAGCTGAGCCTGGCTGCAGGGCAGAGCCAGGTCTGTTGCTGTTTGTCCTGCGAGAAGCTGGCAGCAGAGACAAACCCTGAAACACCACAGTGAGAAAGTCAAAATAACTTTCTTCAAACTAGATAATCCTCCCAACACAATAGAAGGATTTTCTTCTTTTCTGTAAGATTTATTTAAAACTTACTGCAGAAAGCGAAAAGGCTCTTTGGGGGGGGCCCTTTGGCTGGGTGGTTGGTACTCAGTGCTGCATTTATGTTTTTGGGATGTAAATTCTTTAGGCTGGAGATCGTATGACTTACATTTAGTTGAGTGCTATGTGCTTTTCCTGGAGTTCAATCATATTTGCAAGAAATTATCTCTTCACTAGGGAAACAATCTATTTTTCAGCCAACTTAATGTGGAGTTTGGCCTATATAAAAGTGGTGGGATTTGAGCTGAGGAAGTAATATATTGATGAATGTCAAGATTTATTATCATGGATTTATAATACGCATTATTTATTTCAAATCCACCTTTATCATTACCTCTTTTGGGTAGTTAGTGCCTTTTAATGTGCCTGGTTTATATTTTCTAATTTAATAGCATTAGAAATCATGAGAGTTGAAATAAACAAGTTCCTACATGCCAACATCTTGGAAACCCTGCCCCTTTTTTTCCATTTAAACACCTGTTAAAAAGGGCAGATTTGAAATGAAAGGAGTTTCTGCTCTATAAGATTTTGTTGCTTTACATTATAGGCTTGGAAAGCAACAGCCTCAAGTCCTCAGTAAATCTGTCAGATTTTAAGGCATTTATGTTGCTGAAATTGATTAATGCTCTATGAAAATTTTGGAAAAATTGATATTATTCTAAATATCTGACATAATTTTTATTTATTACTAAATATTTCTTAATTTTCTTCCTTTATTCTATAAATGTCAGAAAGGTAAATTTTTAGCTGAAGTACTGTGGTAATTTTTTTAGAAGATCTGGGGAATTTTCCTCACATGAAAAGTTTGGACACTTTAGAGTAATGAATTACTGTGTGGATATATACAAGACAAAAATCGTAGAAGTAGTTGAAACTTGTCTCCTTAAGCAGACAATTTGAAGGTCTGTTTAAATAAACTCTTCTTTCAAGTCATACTTTGCTCTGCTGGCTGACTTGCTAAGCTTCTTAAGCTGTGCTGCAGTTCATTAGGCAGCAATGTGCTTGCAGTGACAAAAGCTGGGGCTTGGCTCCTGCTGACAGTGGCGGTACCAGGACGTGCCTTTGTCGCTGCTTGTGTGAGCGAGGCAGCCACAGAGGGCTGTGGCCATTACCCATTCCTTAGCATATCTACCTTGATACTCTTTAGTCCTGGTAGAGCTCTGGAGGTGAGACTGCTTTGATGTGCTGAATCTCACTGCTCTAAATATTAGAAAAAATATGTTGGGAATTACAGCGACAAAAGCCGCGTAACTTCAGTAAAATTCCTCTTCAGTTTATTCAGCATCAGTGGTGCTGTATAAAAATCAGGACAAATCAGTTTTGTACTGATAAAGATGATGTTTCCAAGTGGGGAAAATGTTAGTGTAGTAGATAATGTACAACTGTTGTGGAGATCCCCATTGATGAGGGCTGGTTCTCTAAGCTGAGGGAGCAAATGTAGCCTGTTCTCTTTTCCACAGTCCTCTGTCTCACTAAGAAATTATTCTTTCATCCTCTTGATGCAGAATAATTTTTGTGTAGTCATTGGTGTCTTTATAGATGTGACAGGAGTCTGTTGTGTTTCACTCAATGTTGAGAGTTATTTAGAACATATTCAGGCATCTAGAGAAATGTAGCATGTATCTTCTTAAACAGAGGCATTTCCAGCATATGTTATATGAGACCGTTTCATGATATTCAACTGTTAGCTCTCTGTGTGAGACAGCATTTTATTCTAAAATAATTGTTTTTTAATCCTTGTGAAAAAGTAGGTCACCTCTTACGGGCTGGCAAAAGCAGACAAGCTGGATCTGTCCTCGTTCCAGTGTTGGAACACCATTCTTCAAGGAAGGGTCTGACATTTTTTATTTGAAGCTGCTGAGTTTTGGCGTATGCAGGGTAGTATAGCTGCTTTTGCAAGTATATTATAACATGACAGGAGCAGCCCATGTTTCTGTGACAGCATGGTTTATTTTATTTATTTTGATTGGATTGGGGCTAATAGCACTGTTCTATTCTGTTTATTGCAATATTATGTTTTAATTGATATAAAACACCTTTTTTTAGTAAATAAAGTTATTGTTTCTCTAATGCTCTCCAAATTTTGTTGTATCAAGCTTATACACCTTTGTAATAACTTCAAAGTTAAACATAACATTTCATTGCTATTGAAGTATGAAATAAAAACCACTAAAGTGTTTAAAAACTTTGTAGTGTTTTCTAATACACCAAACTATCATTTTTACATCAGTGGCCTTGAAGCAATGCATTTTACATCCATTTGTTATAAACTAGGATCTGCAGTTGAATCATGGCAACCTGAGGGCTATGAATGTTGTTGGGCACTATACCTGAGGCAATGGGGGTAGGCAGCCTGGAATTTAATTTTTTTTTGCAGTACAAAATATCCCCCACTGACATATAAGAATAGGATTGTGATGAAGAACTTATAATGAAAATTAACATAAAATATTCCTACTGCTAAAGTTCCAGCGCTGCAGGGACATGGCTGTATCATGGCTCTTTTTTCTAGGACTAGAGCTTCAGAAATTTCTCACATGCCTTTTCTAAGATGATCCTAGTACTATCAGATCTGTCTTTATTTATCTATTTTAAAAGTTTATTTTAGAAGATGTAGACAGGAGTATCTCTGAGAGTGCGCTTGGAGAAAATTATAAGCTAATAAACTAGTTATAAGAAATAATTATAAGCTAATATTTTGGGGTGTAGATCAGACATAATGTCAGAACTTCCTGTTAAGTTTTCTTTCTAGAAAAGACTTTGATGGATACTTGTGTCTCAGTTTGTTTATCCACAAGAAGGCATTTTGGAACACAGGAGGGTTAATTCTATCGGTTTTCTTGGATTCACTAGTACTCTGTTTTTTTAAAATAAGCACTTATAAAAAGTGACTTGTACATCAACTCTAACTGTTCAGTAATTCATTGATCAGTCATGTGACAGCTGTCAAAACTGCAGTGTGGAAAACATTGGGAGGTCAAGGAGTTTCTGAGTTTTTTCCATTTTTAGCAGTTGTACTAGTTGTACATTCATGGTGATGTTTTTATAAATACTTAAAAGTGAACGTAGGGAACGAAAGAAACAGAGCAACATAGTGTACTGCTGCTTGAACAGAGGGAAAAAATCCAAGACAAGGAAGACAGATAAGCCTTTATCACTAACTTAACAAGACTTTGAATCAAATTCAATGAAAGTTCTGAAGTTCTTTCTGTAGAAATCACACTAAATCATATTGTGAATGTGAAATCACTACCAACTTTTCATTGACTCTTCTGGGACTGGCAGCATCCAGGGGCTTTATTTTGTTTGAAATATTTTTGGGACTGCAGCTATAACTTGTGTATAATTCTTAAATCTTATGTCATTAAGTAGAAGATGCCCCATAGAAGCCTAGAGATCTAATGATTAGAAAAGTTCTGCTATTAAAAAAAAACTGTTCAAAATATGTGTTGGGAAGAGGCCATGAAAATTATCTTCTAAGTACTTACTGCACTTTGACTCTGTGAAGCAAATAATTGTAATCAAACAGATACATTTTTCAAGCATATACTAAAATATGCATGGAATATGCACAGTATGAGAAAATTTCAGGATTGCATTATTTGTTTGTGATTTTATTATTAAGGAACCCATACTACTTATTTGGAAATCTGAATCCTATGTTTGGAGTCATATCTTTGTAACCCCTGAAATCCTTCATTTGCCTTATCTTTCTGTGTGAGTGTGAGGCTCATGAGGAAGAATTTCTAATTTATTAGCAAAGTTGTCATCTGAGCAGAGGGTATAGGAGTAGTCATAGTGCACTGGTGGTACTTACTAAGTGGTTAGCTTATATTTATCCTTCTTGTATAGAAGAATAATTGTGTTCCAAATACAGTTCTGACTGACGTTTAGTAATTTAGAACTCTTAGCACTTGTCTTGGCACACTTAAATATTTGGCCAAATATATCTTTGAAATTGGGTCATCTTAAGGAGAATGCCTGATTTTCCTGCTCTTTGACTAGTCAGCTGTAAAACAGGAACATTTTCCTTCCTTACCAAAAGGAGGGACGTGAGAGCACACCATTGTTAATTACAGCATAATGCTTAACAAAAAACTGATGAAATCAGATTAATCAGCAAATTAGTAAGACCTGTTCATTAAAGCTAAGTTCAAACATTTCACACACATAATCCTATGTGTGACTGTCAGAGCTCTACTCTCTGTGCTTTGTACTGAGCTACTGGATTTGGGTGGTCATTTAAAATTCATCCATGGGTACTGCTTTATATGAGATCAGCTGCACTGGTCAGTTCAGCCTGGGCTTCCTTGGTGAATGGAAACCTGTGAAACTGCAGAAAACATGACAGATTTTCAGAGGTCCTGCCTGCTTGGTAACACCCCTTCTGCTCTCTGCATCTGGGAACCTTTAGAATCAGAGGCTGCATCTTTCTGTTCGATAGACAGTGATGGTTTTCTTGCATGAGCTCTTCTGATTGAACCCATATAAACTTTAGATACCGATGTATCCTGTGACAGTGATTGCTATGTTATCTGTCCAAACATTTCTATTTGTTTTTAACTTTGTCTGATTTAGTCTTATACTTCTTAAGTAATTAATTATTGAGCATTCTTAAGCATTCATTATTGATTATGAAAAGCCAATGGAAAATAATTTAATCTTCACTTTTCCATGCTTCTGCAAGCCCATCATTCTTATATTCTGATATTTTTAATAAAATAATGGATTTAATTCCCACTTTCCATTTCTCTGGAGAGAACAAAATGTTCAAGAACTATAGAATACTGTCCTCTAAAGATGCACAACTTTTTGACAGAACAGAGGAAAACGCAATTTTAATATTTCAGTAGCTGAAAGGAGACAGTTCAAAGAGTGTAGGCAAACAATGATGAAAATGTGTTGACAGTGCATGAAATCTTTGATGTGGATTCCTTTACAAAATAAAATGACTTTTTGGGGCTGCAAAGATGGCTGTTAAAAACTCCAGTTATAAGCCCTCATGAGAAAATAAGACAGTCCTTTTGGTTTTAGCATTGCTCCTCAGCTGAAAGAATGACTGATGATTTTTAAAGAACATCTTGTAGTGCAAATGACCGTAGCAGAGGCTATCTTGATGCTGGTAATCAGTACTGTGTTTTTCTGTTCATTTATTCACTCTTTGTAGGAAACTAAAATAGATTAATGGAAGGGGGTTTTTTAGAAGGGAGTAGAATTCAGGAAACAGAACTGTCAAAATTGATATTTACATGACATGGTTGTGTAATGTTTGTGAAAGAAGAAGAGAGTATTACAACCTTATTTTGTGCCCCACTAAAGAATGGTTATCTGTATAGTGCAAGCAATGGACTTCTTATTTGTTACACACACCTGAAGCACAAAGAAGGAATCAAAGTGTTCAGTTTGATCCCATCTTATAGACACAGTTCTGCTCATGTTCAATTGTTCTGTGCGCTGTAAGAACACGAGAAAATACTCTGCCTTGAAAAAGTTGAGGCAAAGTATTCTGCAATTCATGAGAGAGGAACACAGGCACTGAAATCTGCCTGCTGCTCACTGAGGCCCTGGATGAGGTCTTGCTCACTGTGGAGATCATGGCCTTTGTAGAACCTTCCTAGTAGGCTTTGAAGGGACAGACAAGTGGCTTCCTGTCCTCCCAGATACTCATGCTGACAAGACATGCTTTATCATGATGAGCAACTGTTTTCTGTAAATAATCTTAAAAACCTCTCGTCATTTGGCTAGGGGTCATGGTAAGGAGGGAATCAAGTAAATCCTCATCCCAATCAAATTGTTTCTGGCACTTAACAATCCCCATCCCAATCAGATTGTTTCTGGCACTTAAGAGTTGATGGACATTTGTGCTTCCTTTCACAGACAGTGAAGTGCTCAAATAATGAGCTCTTCTTTACTAAGATAAACAGGCCAGATACTTGAAAGTTCTTTTATGAAAAAGAAATACTTGTTTTTAAAATAGCTGGGAGATGATTGCAGTCTTTGACTTGAGATTATATTTATATTTATTCTCTAGATGGAGAATGATGTTGAATGACTTTCTGATCGTGTGGGAACACCTCTGTAGAAACAAAAGTAAGATGTGGGGGTGGGACAGATCTATGTAAAGTATCTGATATTCTGTATGGAACTTGTGAGAAGCCTTCTTGAAATATGGTCACACATAAGACTTCACAGTATATCAGCCAACGAAATCATGCCCCACCACTTCCAATTCCAAACAAGAAATAACTGCCTGAGAAACAATCACAAGTGTTAAGAAAGTGTTCTTGGGAAAATAGCACAGGTTTCATTTTGCTTACAGGTAGGTGCCCACCAGGAGTATGTAAGAATGGTACTACAAGCATGAGTAGGATATTTGAGTGTTAGTCTCTTTTAAACAGGAGAGGGACTTGATCCCCCAAAATTCACTTAAAATCACTAAAATGTCTTTCCATAATCATTATTTTGTTGGCACCTACTTGGTTTTTACCCCTAAATATTACTTAACGTCTCTAGGATATGGCTGATGAAAATGGTGAGAAATTTTTGTACAGTGTGAAGCATAGACAAGCTGTAAGCAAGGTACTGCCTGGTATGCTGTTCTTGCTTGCTTGAGTTCTTTAGACAACGCTGGCCCTTCAGCAAACACCTCAGAAAAAACACAAATACTGCAAGGAACCCAGCTTCTGATATTTCTAATGTTAAATACAAGCACATACACCATTTTTATGGCATGGAAATCTACTTTGTAGCAGACTTAATTTCCCTCTATAAATGAGTTTGATTTTCTTTTCTTTTTTCAATAAATTTACAGTGCATCACATTTGTATCATAACACAATTGGAAGATTATGCATTGATGGTAGGTACATGATCCACCTTTGTTAACATTATATTTGTGTGTTTAAAATTTTACCTTATACTGTAGGGTGATTACTTGTCTTCCTGTGCCTTCCAGTTTTATGGATGTGGTGTCTGTATGAGACTGACTGGGTCCCCTAAGGTCCTGTAGGAAACTTGTAGAAGTTTAGAGAATGGAGGCAGACTCTTCTAAATTTGGAGCTGTTGGCCCAATCACTGGACTCTCATTTCTTACTGTCTGATATCCTTGATGCTCAAGACAAAGGAAACATCGCTGTTCCAGACTACTCTGCTGTACTGAAATTAACTTACAGGGAAGGGTTCATAATATGTGATGCAAATGATTTCTGTATCTCTTGTTCACAAGGATGCAAGTATTTTTGCTTTTGATAAAAAACTTCAGAGACACAAATGCAGAACTGTTTCTTTTCAAGCATGCAAAAAGCATCAGGTATCCAGTACTTCTGAAAATAGTTAAATAGTGAATTATCTGAAGGAGGAGGAAATTTCAGAACCTGAGATTCCAGGTGGCTGGAATTGGATCTCAGAAATCTCTTGCTGAAGAGGTACTGAGCAAGCCTTGGAGGGAGGAAATGGAAATTCTTTGTAAGATCTGTATTTCTGTGAAAACTAGTGATTAGAAGGGGGTAGTGCCCTTCATATAGTGCTTTCACTGCAAAGATGGAGAGTCTGGGAAAAGTGTGTGTGCAGTAATGTGTGACAGAGAGAGATATATTGTTAGGTGCAGCAGTCCACTTAAATGGTGTCATCTGCAGACTTGAAGAGAGTGTATGCCAGTACCTTCTCCAAGTCCCTAATAAAGGTGTTCAGCAGGACAGGTCCAAGGACACTCCTGCAATTTCACTTCTTACTGGCCTGCAGACAGAGTATGACCCATTCACCATTACTCTCTGAGGACTGTCATCTCAAAGTCTTTTACACCTCTGGCTGTCCACCCCTCCAGAGCATAATGTCCTAATATTTATAAAGGAACACTGTGGTAACCAGTGTTGAAGGCCTTCCTAAAGTTGAGGCAAATGACATTCACTGCTCTCCCAGTGGGTATTTATCTTTAGTCGTATTTTCTTCATTCTCAATGGAATTTTAATTGGAAAAAACTATGATGGGGTTAGTATGCACAGCTGGACAGAGAGAGGCCAGAAGCAGAGAGAACACAGCGAAGGGCAGTTCCTTTTGCCAATAGTACACTGAGTTCTGTGCCTGGCTGCTTCAGTTCAGCGGGGGAAACCATGAGGGGGTAACAGCACACAGCACTTCCACATGTGCTTAACTGTTGTGCAGACTTTAAAAATATAAGCTTAAGAGTTGTGCAAATAGTAACTCATTCTACTCAGTCTTGTTAGCTGGTTGAAGCCACTGTTGATGTTAGGCATGGCCAAAGAATATTTTTAATGTATGTATGTGCAGAAGACCCAGTAGTAGCATTGCAACCTTTTAAAGTTGTGAATCAGATTGTAACACTACTGAAGATGTGGTACAATAGACAGAACACACACTTAGGAGACTGATTTGCTACAAGGGATCATCATAAATAGACATAACCTGCAGCTGAGGAATTGATTAGCTTGTCTATAGCTGGTGTGATCTTTTAGCAACTGATATCAAGTCAGTTCTCCTGGCATATGCTTGAGGCGATAACTTGCAAGAGTAACCCCAACTTTTAAAAAAGTTATTATATTAAAACCAAGTAAAATAATATTTTTCCTGGATTATTGCACTGCTATAAAATAGCATACAAAAATTTTAACTAGAACATGGATTTATTTTAAATAAAAAAGTAGTCGTGTAGCATTTTCTGTGCCACAGTATATTGGGATTTCAAAGATGGCTTTTGTTCCGTACCAAGAATTTTCTTACCAGAAAAAGTGAACCCTTCCCAAAATATTAAATCCTTCCAAAACAGGATCTATTCAAAATACATTAATCTGACTCCAAATGATATGATATTTAAACTATGCAGACTCTTAAAAATAACACGAAAGGGAATAGAAAGGAAGGGATTGTGGCTGATGATTCATATGATGACCTAGGTTGTGACTGAAAGAAGTAAGGAATTACTTTTCTTTTTACCCTTTTATTTGAGGAATGAAAATGGATGATGCTTACAAGAATTGGAACAGGATAAGAAGAGAAAAGTGACTTGTTGAAAGGGGTCTGGTTTATACCATTGGAATTTGGAGATTTCTGCTTAGCGAACAGCAGTGCTGCCTTAGTGTCCTCATCACTTCATGCTACCTAGGGAAAATATTTGAGATTTCCTCAAAGTGGTGTGCAGTCCTCTATTATTGGCCATAATTTTCTCTGTGCTATTTTTGTCACATGATGCTGATGTCACGGCTTAAGATGAGTTTTCCATTCAAAATGTCAGTTTTGTTATGTATAAAGGCTCTCCTAAAGTGGTGTGAGGTGGTTGTTAAAAAGCAGTAGCTCTGCTTGGAGAACATGGTCTTTGCTGCACTTTGCTAAATACTTGATTCTTGTGTTACTCTTCACAGATGACTGTGCATTGCTACTTGTAATGATATCTTCATTTTATCGCAGGTAATGTGCTTTGAAAGGGAAAATGAAACGAAAAGTTATATTCCTTCTTAGTTGGCCTGCTGTAAAATTCTGGCCCACTGAGATGGAGACATGTTAGGAGTGGGATTAAAATGTATATCCTCTGGGTAATGTGTGATGTGGCATTTGGAAACTCGTGTGCTAGAAGGGTTAGTGCTTATTGGCTGGAAATACTCTGTATGTCCTGCTGAAAGTGAAAATACTGAAGTACTGAGTAGGTTTCTATTTATTGTGACTGAAATAAAGAATATTAAGAAAAAATATAATGTATGTGCAGAGAATGTAATTAATTGTCTTGGTGGCGTGCAGGCAGTACTTTACAGTAATTGTAGTACAACTAGTAGAATATTAATGCATGCTGCTTTGACCTGCTATCAGTCATTGTGATTTGAATATAATTTGCATAATACTTTGCATATCAGTGACATGTCACTCATTAGATTTTATACTGTTAGGATGGTGGATTAACAAAATGATTGTAGCAGCATTACTCCAATGAAAGGGATAAACTTCTCTGTTTCTCTTTTTTCTTACTATTTCCCAAAATAGTTTATAGCAATGTTTTTATAATATTAATGTAATTTTTATCAGTATTAGTAATAAATCCTGGATGGACCATGTTAACAGTAGCTACCAGTTCCCTGTTAGCCTCTCATTTGTGTTTATTCTACTTTATTTAAACTTCTCATGACAGTTTTATTTTTGATAAAAGCTGTGTGCTTTCACTATGACTTTTAAAGTGTTTAGCATGTTTTACTGTGACAACAGAGACCTTAAATACAGTAGTTGAAACCTAAAGCTAGACATAAAAGCTATTGATTTGATATAAATAGTTAAAAGTATTTGAATAATATTGCAGTACAGATGTATTAAAAATGTTATGAAAACTTGTGACTTGGTTGGTAGCCATCATTCCTAGCAGATAAGGCTTCTAGGATAAAAAGTTTGTCCAGTGTGTGTCTACAGTGATTGAAAGTGTGTAGGATTTGGATCAGAGGCAAAAACAGACAGAGATCTTCTCAAATAAGTTGGGTTATTTTTGACAAGGAAGAAAACTTGCTGTTTGTATGCATTTCCCAGATCACTTGTTGCAGTTCCAGTGCACTATTGGAACATCAGTTCATTCAGTGTGTAGTACTTTGATTTGACCTCATGCATGTAGATCTTTTACATTGGAGGTAGACACTGCATAAAAATCCAGAATGGCTACTAATCTCTTTCACCTTCAGTGTGAGGGAAAATTATCACTATCAGAGTTTCTTTTTCCTAAGTGCAAATGAATTTAATGTACAATAAATGTGAATTCCACTGGCCCATAGTAGAATTTCTGGTTGTGCCAGGAAACTATATCAAGTTCATAGAATATATATGCTCTGTATTCTGAAATATTGGTTTCTTTTTAGTTGAAAGGTTACATACATTTGCATTGATATGTCATGGTTTCAGTTAATGTAAGTTCTGCTGTGATGTCACTAGTCTTTTTTTTCTCTATTTGTTTATTGATTTCGAAGGAACTTTTACAATTCTCAGTAGAGCTGCCCCCTAGAGTTCTAGTGACAGGCAAACTGTTTTGTTGTTAATCAACCTTTCTCACAGCCAAGCTGTGACTTCACAAGAATTGCCAAAGAGCCTTTTTGCTTTCAGTGGAAGATGCACATTTATTTTTCAAACACTGGCTTTTTAAACCAAAGTTTTCATTGTTGTTTAATGAAATAATTTTTCACATATACCAAGACTTCTCCTTAGACAATATCTCTGTGTGCTTCTTTGGGTTCTTGAAAGAGATCTGTAACGCAGAGCTTGCTTTGCACTACTTTATAATAGACATTTTACAGTGTAGCCAGCTATTTTTTGTGCTTGGTAATAAAGGTACTGTTAGTAGGCCACGTGTGCTACTGCTGCCTTTATTTTAACTGCTCCCAGTTAATTTGAGGGCTTGTCAACCTCTCCCCTGTTTCACACTTTCCATAACTATTATTGACATAAAAAAATACTGTGGGGAAAACAAGCTGATCGAATCCCAGTATGAACTGGATTAGAACTGTACATAGAATTATATGAATTCAAATAGCCAGAGGCTAAACATGACTTGCATGAGTATTGAATGGTAAAATGTTTCCTAGATGGATTTAATTTAGATTGCAAGTCCCCAAAAGTTGTTATATATTTGTATAAAACTGTCTGCTCTTTGAATGATGGTTCAGCTTAGCAGCATTAGTATAATTAAGGACTTATATATGTAAATCATAGAAATTAAAGATTTTATTTCAGTGTGAATTCTAAAATTCTGAGAATTTTAGGGGAAAACCTATCTTGGACCCTGGTTAATATATCTCCCCAGTTCAAAATAAGTATCTTTCATCTCTTTCAAACCTCTGGAAAGGATGTACTCTGGATACTATAATTTTCAGGTATGTACGCAAGGGGTGGATAAAATACTTCTGACTAAATGTTTGGCCCTTCCAGACACCAACTACCATTTCTGGTGTTGCAGCTGTTACTTTTAGGGAGTTAGGGGCTTCTGTGAAGGGACACAAGATCTGGTGCATATAGTGGAGGTGGCACTTGTGCATTCAGAAAATACTAAAATAGTATTTCTCAGTATTAAACAAAAAATTCTGTGTCTTAAGACATAACTGAACAAAAGTCTCCAGCCTGCTCCCAAAGGATTCATTCCTAAACCTTAGCTTTTTTTTTGGTCTATTTTGAAATATTAGAAATACTACAAAATCTTTGCTTTCAAAAATCAGAAGGATAAATATAAGAAAAGAAAAATTACATAGTATGTGATTTTACACATAAACATGCTTTTAAAATCAAAAATTTAAAAGGAATCAGTCTATATTTGTGTAAAGATGTATTTTTAATTGAAACAGTCATAAATAGTTTCAAAATAGAATTCTGAATACTGTAGTTGTAGAGATCAGGGGATTATAAAATTACAATTTTTAATGTAAAATTTCACAGAATTCTTACTATGGATTTGAGAACTATACTTTATTGACATAATTAGCTGTAATTCAGAGTCAGTATTAACTGAACCAAACGTTATTAACAACACTTTAGAACATGAATGCTAATTTAATAAAGAATGAAGAATTCATTTAACTCAGCGTGGTCATCCTCTTTGCTGAATTTTATAATTTGCTTTCAGTGTGTGGAGTCTCATGGCACAAATCAGGAATAGGTCATGCATGGTTGCTTATTGGTTTCTTAATTAGTATTATAACCCATTTGCTTTGTTAATAGCTATGCATTTGCAAATATCAAATCCCATTTTTGCTGAGGAATCATCACTGCAGCTAGTTTAGAGTAGGTCTGTTAAAGAAGCAGTAGAAATCAAATCCTGTATAATCCTGCAAAACATGTTTGTCATGTTCTGTGATCCAAGTGACTGTTCTTTGTTGTAGCTTTCTTTTATACTGTTCTGTGAAAACCTGGGCTGACACATGACCTGACTGCAAGATTGCATCTTTAAGGGTGGTGCTATCATTCACTGTGATTTTAGCTAAACATGTTAAATGCAAAAGTTCTTGATACATGTAGGCCAGATATGTCATTATGTCATCTCTGCCTTTTTTTTTTTTTTTCCATTTCTACTTAAAAGGGAAACTGTGTTATCAGAAAGAAAACATCTGTAGACTGGAGATATTGCTGCAATGCTTTAAAAGCTTTCTTAAAACCTTGCATTGCATTGTTGAGAAGTGCAGCTGTTGATCTTGTTTGCTAATGACAAACTAGAGGCTGCAATGCACCAAGTCACACATTTGTGGGCAAATTTGGCTGTGGCTTCACGATGTGCAGCGGGGCTGGAAAAGTGGGGTGGGAGGTGCTGCAGAGCTGAGCTTGGTGCCAAGGAAAGAAAGTTCTGAGAGTGCCTTTGGCTGCTACTCCTGGGCACTGGTACAGTTCATAGCCCCATACTGGCCACTGTGAGGAAAATCAACTCCACTGCAGGCAAACCCAGCACAATGGTGACAACTATCTGCTGCTGAAAATGACAGCTGACTACACAGAGGGCACAGTAACAAGGGCTTTAGTGTGTTTAGGATGAAATCTTATTTTTACATTAAAAAATACCAGTATTTTTAAATAGAAAAAAAAAT
Organism: Cichladusa arquata; assembly: GCA_026413545.1. Classification (NCBI taxonomy): domain Eukaryota; kingdom Metazoa; phylum Chordata; class Aves; order Passeriformes; family Muscicapidae; genus Cichladusa; species Cichladusa arquata. Next base: position 31,327,756 of record JAOTQP010000870.1, on the reverse strand, counting down.
TAATTTCTTCTTTTCTTACAACAGAGAAATAGTCATGTTGTATGATTTGAACTCATGCTAGTCTTGTTTAATGATTATTCACTAGCTCATGAAAGAGGCTACAGAGTATAACAAAACCAGAATAAGCTCGCTCAGCACATGGTTGGAGGTTTATTTGCAGTTCATGCTGCACAGATGGGTAATAGTTTGAAAGTGCAGATGGAATTTAAGGAACAGCAAGTTCAGTGGGGAAACTGCTGTATTGAAAAGAGGGAGAGAACTGACTGAATGAACAGCTTGAGAGAAAAATATTGAAATCCAGCTGGTTATTACACAAATTATTTCAGCCTCTCCTAATGTATAAACTGTGAGGACAAACAGAAAATATTTAACAGGAATTGGCTGCTTCCTCATTATTCTCTTATGCTTAGTTAAAACCTAGTTAAAATAGAAGGTTTTTTTTTCATTGAATGATATTGATGTTGTATTGGGAGTTAGTGAAGGAAAGAGGCAATGATCCATCTAAACAGCAAGACAAAACTAGAGAAAATGAGTAGAGCAAAGTGGCTGGAGATTTTAACCCCAGGGTTTGTCAATCCAAAGACAGGTATTAAAAAGCCAGTTTAGTAAGAAGGACAACCTGCCAAGCTCACCAGTCTGCAGGTCCTGCTAGTGTTGAGTGCCTGCCTCTTGGCAGGACTTGTTTCCAAGTCCTTCAAAAGCATTTTCGTTGTGCATCCTCTTCAGAAAGGCAGGGCACAGAGAAAGCCTTGCTACTCTTTTCTGGAAAGAGTAAAGGGAATAATAATCCCAGCAAGGTTTCACCCACCTGCTTCTTTCCCTGAGCTGTGTCCAGTTGTCACACCTTTTGCATTTACCTGCTTCCCACCAATGCCACAATTAGGTTGAGTCTGCAGCAATTTGATCAAATGCCAGCGTGTTGTAGATTTCAGCTTTTGAATATTTTTTTTTATCTGCCAATCTGTTTGCTCTAAACTTTTCAGTTTTAGCTCAATTGAGTCTTTCATCATAATAAAGTAATTGGGCTACTGTATACTTTCAGATTTTCACATCAGAGTTTTTTTTGGAAAAGTTTCATTCAATAAATAAGATCTGATAAGAAAAAATGTAAAATATTATGAAAACTCATTTTTGCAGAACATTTACATATTTTATATTATTCTCTCAGTTCCCCAATTTTCTAACATTTCAGTAATAAGTATGAGGCGGATATTTTTAGCTAAGTCATAAAACAAAGAAAATTATTTTTGAAGTACTAAATTGCGTATATATGCAATTCCAAGCATAATGCAAAATCCATCATTCAGAACAGGAAAAGAAGCCTCAGCAATAAATTCATTCCTTCAAGCACTTATTTAAAAAGAGAGAGAAAGAGAAGAATAAAATTATATAATCAGATGAATTAAGACTACAATTTACTGCTGTGCTCTGATTTATCTCCTGCTGCTAGAGATTGTCTCATAAGTGAAGCCAGTAAGGCTGAGCATTTAAATTCAAATTTTTTTTAGACCTGACTGTTTTTTTCCCTCAAAGTTGTATGTTTCCATATATTTAAATTCTAGCTTATTAAAAAACCCAACCTAACCCTGAGAATTTGCAAGGTTATTTGCTGTGTATAACTAATTTTGTAAAAAAAGATATATAAGAATTGTAAAAGCCCCAAATAAATAATTCTGCATCATAGTGTGGTAATGCTGTATTTAAAATAAACCATCTTCATGACAGTGTTTCTGTGGAGTTCTTCTGTAGGAGTTGAGAGTCTTTAATCATAAGTAAGAGGAAAATATCTGGGAAGTTATTAATGCTTTTTGTTCTGTTTGTCGGATTAAATACTCAGGAAAAAATACACTTCTTCTTTCTCTCTTCCCACGAACTGAGCTGTTTCTTCCAGAAGCACATTGAGATTTACTCTTCTAGCTTGTCATTCTTCTGTTTCTTGAATTTTATGTACAATCTTAGTTGTTTTCTTTCCAATATTGAAGTCATAACCATTTTTGTGGGTTTGATCTATTGGTAACACCAGTGTCCTAATTGATCTTTGATGAAAAAAAATATCAATTTTTAACACTTTTGGAAAGGAGCCTTTCTTTCTTTTTCTGGTTTGTGGAGAATTGTTTTCCATGGAGCTTCTGCTTCCTGTCAGACAATAAAGAAAGTGAAGGTTTGTCTTGTTTTTGGAGGAAGCATTGATGCTGACAGGAACAGAGAGGTTTCTTTTTGAAGGAATCACAGCATGGGATTGTATCTTTCAGATAAGTCTATGATTGAAAACAACTGGAGAGGACCTTGCAAGGTCATCTTGAAGGATTTAATAGGGGAAGATCCAAGCATTTGTATGGAGGACCTGTTGATTCAATTTCTGGACATAAGATAAATAGTGGTGTTTTCAACCCTCACGTGTGAAGAGTCTTCTGAAACTCTAGGAGGAGTCTGAAAATGAGAATAAAGTGCTAGTGCTGTTCGGAGAAAGAATATTAGTTCTCCAATCTAGCAAGTTTTAAAGACATGTTTATAAAGCTGTGATCACCATGTGATCACTGAGGTACCAGCAAACATACAGTGAGTGCATTTTCATTCCCATCCAGCCATCTTTTGGAGAAATTGGGTATAACTACTCATGGAGTACTCATGCCAAAGGAGTTGTGTCCCTTCTAATAACTAGGCTAGTTTTGTCCACACAAATCTAAGCATCTCTGTGTGGAGCTGCTCGCATCTGCATAGATGTATGTTTGGTGAGTACAGATGGCTTCCCTGGATGCAGAGAGACATTGGAACTGTCTGGAGCCAAACCTGTACAGCATTAAACCCCACTGCCTCCTACTCCCTCTAAGTGTGTCTGTGGAAAATTTCCTTCTAGTAATGGTCCAGGCTGGACTCACTGGATTTTCAGTGGTTTCGGTTGCATTTCAAAAGAAAACATATGCTGGATTGTAGTATGGGGATTCTGATGACTCAAAGGAGAAGTGATGTAAAGCATCACTCCTTGCAGAGTATGTATGGAGGTACCACAGCATGAAACTACATCAGCCTGGATTTTAGAGAACAGACTCACAAATAGCATTCTTTAGCAGAAGTTGACTGACATATTCTCATTACTGTCAAAAGGTAATATCACCATTTATCAATTATAATTTATCAATTTCAGCCATTGGCTCCTAAGGAAATACAAAGAAATTTCTAACTAGGAGATGGTTCACACTTTGTTAATGAGTGGAGCAGCAGCTTTATAGAGTAACTAGTCTCCATAGCCCTCTGCTGTATCCTGACTGTATGTAGGAGATTGGGCTGAATGAGGTTAAAAATGAATGTATTTATGCCACTGTGCTTTTGACATGTCGGGCTCCATGTATAGCGGGTGAGCAGAGTAGAGCAGTTTATGAGGTGAGTGGAAAGCACTGATGCTGGCAGCCATCAGGCTTCATCCCTTGGTGCCAAGGACTACAGAGAGCCAACCATTGCTTTTGGTCATGAAACTCTGTTAAGGAGCACAGGAACCTCATGTTGGATGGCATGGATGGACACAGCAGTTCCTGTCCTGCCTGCTATGAACACAGTAATGCCTTGTTCTGGAGGAATATTGGTCAACCAGCAATGGTCAGTGGTTCTTTCTGTAAACCACACAGCCTCCCTGACTTGTGTGGTTATTTATGAATTTTATTTCTTTGTTATGAAGAGGATAATAATACCGAGCAGTTTCTATCCTATTTCTGGCTTTTCACTTCAGATTTTAGGTATCCTCTTATATTTTTCACAGTCTTTAGTAATAATGGAAGACTGACAGAAGAAAAATGGATATGCGTGAAATACAGAGATACATTCTTTGACCATGTCCTCTCAGTGGTACTATATATCCTGGTTTAATGTCTAAAGTCCTGCTTTTTCCTTGCTCTCTCAATCCACAAAAAGAAAATAATCCGTGCTTTCAACACAGGTTTGATGTGCCCTGAACTTCTATTAGTGTAGAGAAACTCAATTTAAAAAGGCATGATTCTTATTAATTTTTTTAAACATCCAAAGAAAAGTCCCTGACTACCCAGCTTGAATGAACTAACAGTAAACAGGGCATGTAATAAGCCTTGATGTTGGCTTGTCCTTGTCCTTTCAGCCTAAGGAGCAGTTTCTAACTCCATTCTGTTCAGACCTGGGGCTGTGAGAGTCCTTCACTGGAGGGCACAGCGGGGCTCCTGGTTTTGAGGCCTTTTGCAAACAGTGTTTAAATGCTGTGACTGGAGTGGTTGTGACTTTGTTCATGTCCCCCACGAGCAACACATCTTTTGGGAGGGGACTTCTCTGTGGGTTGTTAGATTTTCCCTCCATGTTTTTAAAAGGGATGTCAAGGAAATACCGTGTGTCTTCTTCAGTCAAAACCGTTTTTATTATTTAGTCTGAATAGTTCAAAACTTTCTCTATTTTAATCGTTCTTTGATTTTACTTTCTGACGAAGAAGTAAGTGCACCCCAAGTAAGTGGATCCACTTGAGCTATGCAGTGTCAAACTTCTGTCAAGCCACAGAGAAAAAGATTAAAAATAAAAGGGCCAACTTTTGGTCCTCATCTCTCTGATGCATGTGCCAACCTTTTCCTCAGTCAAATTTTTTAATTAAGTGTTTTAAAAAGAAGAATATACTTTGAAGTTGTTAGATAAATCAAGGAGGATGAGGATTCAATGGATTTTAAGCATAGGCTTTGAGTAAATCATTAGGGATTTTATGAGGGTAGAGTTAGTAGAGTGCAAACAGTGGATGGTGAATTTGAAAGGGATTATACGAGGATATCTATATGCTGGATCTCTCTGGAAAGAAGATTTAAAAAATATATTGGAGATAAAATGATAAAATGTGAAAATCACAGCAAAGAATAAAGTATTTTAATAAGATCACCATAGATAATTATATGTAAAAATAAGTAAAATGTGTTAAAAGGCAGGTTACCTGTTCTTTTAATTCTGAACTCAAATCAACACTTTTAGCGAAGGAAATTCATTCTTCTGTCTGAATTTATGGTGTCCCTAGGGTAGTGCTGTTTTCTTACTGAAACACTTGAAGTTTCTATAATGTTCTGTTCAACAGATTGCATAAAGAATTTTAGAAATAATTTTATTTCTGTTTGATTTCCCAAGGAGCAGTAGGTAGATGGATTACTCTAGTGCATTCTGCTTTCTTTAAAAATAAAAGCAAAACGTGGAAATATTTTTGCCACCAAAGCTACAAAAATTTTAAGATATTATTTCTTATTTTGTTGACCTTTGTGATGTTTCTGAACCTCAAATAATTATAGTGTTTACTGGCATTGTATCATTTAAGCTCTCTTGTCTGCAGGGACTTTGATGAAACAAAGTAGTTTTAGTGGCAAATCCTTAAAAAAATTCCTCCTTTCTATAATACTAGAGATAATTTGGAGACTAATGGGAGAGAGATCAGTTTTTTACTGATAATGGCAGAAAATTTTGGTCCCTTCTAAACAAATCTCACTACTGATATGGTAGACATATCAGACATAGCTAGAAGTATTGCACCATCCAGATTCCCTGAAGAAAACTGTGGTCTAAGTAGTGTTTGACCAATTTATGCCACTATTCTGTTATGGTTTGCTGTTCTTTGATAATCCCAGAAGTTGTAAGAATCTATGCAAAATGAAATGTACAACATAATTGATAAATTTAAGACTGTTATTGCATTTATTTATATGATGGCTTTTCCAGGTTCTGACATGCCATAGCAAAGGTCAGATTCAAGGGATTGTTAAAGCTTTGCACTGCCTTCCTCTCTATGGAGCAAGGCTCTGTATCTCTCTGTGCTGAGACCCAGGAAAACTCTGTTAGGTGCCAAATACTTCCTCTCATACCAAATTAAGCAGGCTTGTACAACTAGAGTTTTGTTTCCTAGAGGGAAAAAGGAAATTAAGTCATATTGTCTTGTGAACCTCCAAAAGATAAAGTGAATCCTCCACTGAGGAATATGCAAAAGTCCTGCACTACCCTCCTCTGTAGTGGGGTGGCTGCCTTGCTCAGCAAGCATCTTGCTACTCTGCAGCCCTGGGCTTGGGAGAGTCCAGCTTTTGGTTTTTAAAGATAGTCTGAGCTAGTAATCCCACCCTACCTTTTGTCAGTGAAAAACAGACATCTCCAGAGAATGATTAGTCATCTGGCCGTTTTTAAAAAGTATGTTTTCTTCTGACTTGGTTATTTTTCTCCATTAACTGGATTAGCTGGCTGTATTTTGATTACATCTGCTGTCCATTTCTGACCCTTTTCTCACTCCAGACTTTTGGGTATTTCACATGATCTAGGTCTTCTTTTCCAGGGACCAGAATTCAGCAAGAACCCCAGCAATGAAACCCACCTGAGCAGAGGCAAGGTACTGTCAGATCCAGTCCACCAATAAAGTTTGCACATACAACTATTGCTGAATAAAGTGCACTGGAAGCTGAGACTGGAACATGGAATTTGTACTTGCTGATTATTTGCTAAGGGATAGGCAGGAGTTTGGATGCAGGGATTTTGTAAGTGGCCCGTTTTTCTAAGTTGATTAAATGGTGCCTAAATCCTATTGTTGACATGGCTACCAGCTTTGCTGGGAGATTCAAACAGGCATTTTCCTGCCAACTGTCTGCATTTTTAGGTGATTAATCTTCTTAAAATCTTATGTGCCTACGTTACAATTCATAAGGAATTTAGCATGCAATATAGCTTTTTCTGATCCAGTCGTGGATGTATATTCAAAAGGCATTTTCTAAAACAAGATTAAGCTACATATACCTATTTTTCTGAAAACACCTTCTGATGGGTGCAATAAAAGCTGCAGCTCCACCCTCTCCTCATTGACTTGGTCTTACAACAGGAGGACTGTGTGTCCAGACATGACATCTCAAGGTCAGCCAGCCTGCATTTCTGGAAATAAATTATTATGGTGCCTACAAAAATGTTCTGGTTATCTTTCAAAGTACCCAGGGCACCTTTACATTTGTTGAGTTTGGTATAGTAACTCCTAACATCAAAGCAAACTGTGTTTGTCTTCATTCACAATTGAATTCTGTTATTCCATCTTTTAAGTGTTCACTTTTATTGAACCAATTTGAATGACAAAAATAAGATTCTTATGAACTTTTCTGGGGTCATTTTTTATAAAGTACTCTAAATGATATTCATTTTTCAGAATCACAACTGAGTAAAATGTTTTGAAAGATTTTCTGGGAACAGTATTTTGTAAAAATAAAGAAAATAAATTTTGTGTAGACTCATTCATTTAATCAGAAATAGTTTTGTTAAATCTGAGAGCAGCTTTACTTTTGACTGCTTTTAAGTGTGTTTATGACATGCAAAATATGTTATAGGAGATAATGAGCTATCTGGCCTCCTAGTCTTATGGAACAAGAAAACTAGTCAGAAATTAAAAGGATGTAACTTAACAGTTGGAGACATGAAAAATCCAGTAGTTTTTATTCAGATCTCTTTCTGCAACCAAAAGAAAATGGCCACATTTCTCACACTTTGTTTGAAGTGCTACAAAATCCAAATTTTTGAAAACTCTGTGAGCTGATAGCAGCTTAGCTTTTACTAATGAATATAAACTATCTCTCATATTTCTGAGTTACTTGTTCATTCCATGCCACATAAAAATAGTTATAGCAGAAGCTGTTCCTAAAAATATTTTTCCTGCTGTTGTAAGATTATGTAGGACTATTTTCAGCATCTTGAAATTACTTTGAACAGGACATTAGGCGTGACTTACGAGGAAGAGATCTAAAGGATGATGACTCGTGCTGTGCAAATGTGAAATTTATATGACCAGAATACTTTGAAGATCCTTAGTAAGGGTAGTTTTTATCAGGAAAATGGTAATTCTTGCATGATGATCATGCCTTCCTACACATTTTGGAGCTGTGTCAGGAGTGGCTTAGGTTGGATATTAGGAAATGATTCTTCACCCAGAGGGTGGCTGGGCACTGGAACAGGCTCCCCAGGGAAGTGGGCACAGCACCAGCCTGACAGAGTTCAAGAAACGTTCAGACAAGTCCTGTGCAGGGCCAGGATTTGGACTTGATGATCCTTGTGGGCTGCTCCCAGCTCAGCATATTCTGTGATTTGAGAGCAGTTCTCAGATCGGTTAATTGTTTCTCTCATTCTTTTGGAGGTGTATTAGCAATAGTTGGCAGCTTGGTATCTTGTCATCCCACTGAAGTGAACTTTAAAAAAATTGTGCTTGGTTGTAGAGTGGGATTACTGCTTTGGTCTGCTGAAAAATAATTGCTCAGAAGCAGTAATTATGCAGAGTGCATAATTATACAGTGTATAATTATATATTAAACACTGCATCTCAAGTTATTTATTTCTGTTGACTATTTTTATTACACAGAAACAAATTCAAGTTAGAATTCCTTCAAAATATCAAATATCTAACAAAATAGTTTTTAATCATTGCTGAAGTATGACTAAGATACAGATATATCATAATCCATTTGGTGAATATGTTGTGTAATTCAAAATTCAGTAACTCTTCTATTTAACTCTGCACCATGACCTCTGTGTAAATAAATGGCTGTCATTTGTCTGTGGATGTTGCTAGACAATTTGCAGCACTGTATATGCTTTTACACCCCAATTGTTTGCAATACCTTTTGCAGAACAAAACTGGAAAAAGAGGCATATGACAAATCTTTTCCCTAGAAAGGTTAGAAACCTATATTCATTCAATTTTCTTAGCATGCCTTGCCCTGACTGAATTGTACAAATGGTTCTTACCAGCTCCAGGGGGCCAGAGTGACAAAACCATATACCTAGACTTAATCTTTTTTCTTATTATGGAACAGTTATAGCTATTGTACAGTTAAGGTTGAAGTTTACTTCCATTAAAAGCCTGATCTACAGCTCCCATCAACCACTTATCCCCAACACAAGCCATTACCTGTGCAATTTCACATCATATCTCATGCAGAGGTGTATATTTCTATGAAGACTAAAGAAAGACTACAGAAAAGGATTTTTAAAGTTGCAAAGCTTGATTCTCTGCTGCCATGAACTGGTTTTAGTCATCATAAACAATGAATGTGTCACATAGTGTGTATATTTTATTAAAGGGATTACTACCCCTGCCTATTGTCAGAATCCCTAATAAGTCCTGTCATAGGGCCCCATTTTCACTTTCTTATAACTTTGATAGATGTTTACTGTCTTGAGATTTTATTTCAACTTGATGTTTGTGTTTATGCATGAAGGTATGTGTAAAATATCAGTCAGCTCAACGCAGTTATTGAGCAGCAAGACAATTGCACAACAGATCATTCCTTTCTTTCTGTAAACTCTATGTTGTATCTTATGAAATGAAATATGAAAATGCTAAAAAAATTCCAGAATGATATGTCAACTTCTGGTTTAGCAGAGGAAAAAATTTCTGGATAACACCTTGCCAGTTGGCACTGGCAGAGAATAAACATTGTGTTCCACTTGGTGAAGCTAACAGCAGATTTAAAAAGTCCCAAATACATACCTGAACTTAAACTAGCTTCAATAAATATCCAAATTATTCAAAAGATTTTAGTAGTTTTCTGTTTAATCTTACAGTTTCGTGGTATGATAATAAGTTGCAGAAAAGCGTATGTGCTACTCCCTCTCTCCCTGTAGTATGCACTAGCATTGTTAAATTGCATTTTCCCATTATTTGATCAAATTATTCTCTTAATTTGATTAGGAAGCAGTTGTGCTAATTAAAAAAATGTAGTCCAATGTAAAAAAAAAGTCCTTGAAATTCTTGCTTTTTCTTATCAAATATTTTGCTTTTGAAGAATAATCAAGAGTTATATCTTGAAATAAAAAAAATTCAATATCCATGTTAATAAGCTTTGCTTTTTTACAATGACAGGGTCTAAATATAGAAGGGGTAGAAACATTTTAAATCTTGTCACATTTAAAAAAGAATATGTAAAAAAGTGTTAGACCTGTTCACTTGATCCTAGGTGCCTTACAATATTTTCTACTTCCTTTTGTAACTCATTAGACAGACCCTATTGGGTCTCTATTTGAGAGGTATTTTTTTGTATAGGAGTTTCATCACGTAACTGACAGTTTTTCCCTGGAATAACCTTCTTTTATTTCACTAAGATATATCTGTAGAACAGGCTATCAGTTGTGACAAATTGATGTTTTCTTCTGAAGCTCACCGACTTCCTTTGGATTAGGTGTATGAGAACAGTAAATCTCATTTTCAGTCCTGACTTAAACTCAGTGCCGAAGAGCTTTTGCACTTAACCCTCTGTGTCACCTATCTTCTCATAAACAACTTTTCGATAGTGAACATATGAATAAAACTCTCAATTTTGTTCTTTAAAATCTATTCCATGTTGAATTAGCAGAGATACCAACTTTTAGCTATTTAAGAATGATGAAATATCTATAATCATCATACTTTTAGTAACATATGTAGTTATTTTTCGCTAAAGACTGAAATGAATTGTATGTTATCTTGTAGTACTAATGAAAATAAATAGCAGAAGCTATGTCTTCTGTTGTGCTTGGAATGGATATGCCATGAAGACTATCTAAAACAAGTCACAATACACACCAAATAGGGTTTTTTATACAACTCAATATATGGTTATGCTGCAGAAATCTAATTACTGTGGTTGATAATAGTCACCATTTATTCCATGTCTTAGGGCATCTGTACAATGGCCCGTGCTTGAATTTTGGTTAATATTAACTATTAAGTAGACTCCTCACTGATTCCTTTGCACTGTTCTACTTTAAAATTGATGGTGTGAAAGGAGATGGTCTTATCTGAACTGAGATAAAATTAAGGGTCATATCTTTTTTTAAAACCATAACATGTAGATCACAGACTGTGATCATCTTGGGATGAGACCGCTCTCAAATAAGTGTCAAACTGTAGTTCCTTGCCCAGACTTTTTCTTCATTAACTTTGCTATCCATGTACATTAGAGTGGTGTGGTATGTCTTTAATTTTTTTTTTTTTTTAATTTTAAGTCTTTACATTTATTTAAATAAGTTATATCTTAAGAAATATTTTACCGTGAAACTTTCTTATTTCACTATTAAGCCAAACTGTGAGGAAATGATAAAAGATGTGTGGGAGTATGGATCTTGATTTCTTTCAGTACATTCAGGCATCAGTGTGTCTTTCTCAAGTTTTAAACATTTAAATTAATTCAGTATTTTTCATAAATTGTAATTTTGGATAATTTACTGTCCTGCATTTTGGTTGCTATTTGTAGCAGATAGTCCAAGTGAAGCCGATTGGTGTCTGACATTGACATGTAAACATTCAACCATAGCCTTAATTTATTTGACAGCATCTTCAGATAATCTATAAATTTCCTTTCACAATATGCATAACTTTAATGGTAGGGCTGTGAAAGCCTCTTGGGCAAAGGATTAATTTGCAACATAGTAGCAGAAAAAAGCCTCTGTGTGTGTGTGTGTCAAGGCTATGCAGCTCTTTTGTTAACTGGGAAATTTTTACTGCAGTGTCTGTCTGCAGCAGTTTACTTGCAAATCTGTTCTGCAGTGAAGGTGCAGTCCTCTCCTTTGAGAACAGATTTTAAGGATTTGAAGGATTTTTTTTCAGACTCTCCAGGATGTTTTAAATATCTTTCTAAAACAGAACTTAGGGTTGTTTATTTTTCACTATTTGGGGAATCTCTCATGGTCTTTGGTAAGACATTCTGTCGAAGGGAGGCTGTAGAAGAAGGGGCTGATGTAGAGCCATTGAAGGATGACATAAATTCAGCTGGTTCTCTCTTTGGGCAGGGAGAACATCTAGTGACTTTCTATTCTGGTCTTTTCTGTGAAAAATTGAACATTTCCCAGTGGGATCTGGATCAAGATTTGTGTTTGTAATGCTTGTGGTTCTGACTTTGGTGTTTAGACAAGAGTATTTCAGTAGTGTTTTTGAAAGGAAAAATACAAACAAGGCTGTCACTGATGTTGGTGTAGAGAAAGCTGTAGTCACTGGTTTGAGAGCTATCCAAATGAATCATCTTAATGGGACTACACAGGAAAGCAGTTTATAGGGTAAAGCATAATTTAATGGATATTGCTTTACATGTAGGTTTTTTTTTTGCATATCTATAAAGCTGGATATAAGAACTGACCTAATTTTAACTGATTCGTAAGTTCCTGAAGGCATAAAATAGAGAGAATATATACGTATAGACTTATATAGGCATATGTACATAGGTATATGTGTACGTAGATGATTGAAAATCTGTGAATATGGATTAATGTTAGCATCCCAGTTCTTATTTAGGTGTATAAACCACATCTTTTTCTATGATTCTATTCTGCTGCAGCATAAAAGTTTTTCATACATATCCAACAAAAAGTACTTTTAAATTAATTCATTCAGCAGAGTTCAAGCACTCAGTGCCAGAGATTGGTCCCAAAATGTGATCCCAAAATAATGAGGGCTAGATTTAGTTGCCCTTTTGCTGCTTTTTCTCTTTTCTCCCATGTACATGAATAAATGTTAATGCTGACTGAGCTTTTCCACACTTGAAAAATAAAAGACAATTTCTGTTGTCAGTCAGTTTCGTAATGCCATGCACAGGAATGCACTAGAAATTGTTGGTTGATCCATCTCTGGAACATTACCTCTGTCACACTAATGGAACATGCAAATGCTCTGATGAAGAGGAACATAGTGCCAAAAATTGATTGCAAAGATTCCCTCCTATGATCTCCCGATCTTTTGGTCCTTAAATATTTTTGTTTGATGGAAACAGTGACGAGAAAAAGCTCCCCAGCTGGGACAAGTCAAGTGACAGCAATGTACAAAACCAAAGTAGAAAATTATGAGGACTAGGAAAAACACAATTAGAATTTTTGTAATATACTTAGTTAAATGAAATGCATTTATGAATGAAATAGCATTATGCTGGGAACAGTTTATAAAATGAGCATGTATGACTTAGAAAAGATAACATTGGGGGTGAGATTATTTCAGAAGCATAGATTTCTAATAATATTAATTTCATGAATTTTCCCAAATCCATGTCTTCTGTGCTGCTTAATATGGGTTTTAAATGGATGGCTGTCAAAATGAAGTACTTGGAAAAAAAAATTCCAGGGTAGTACAACTTCTTATTTTTTTGTTGTTGTTTGCAAATATTTGCGTGATATTAATCTGGAAAAAAAGTATGGCAATTGCCTGGTTTGTGATAAAATTAATTCTAAGTGAAGTAAGAGATTTTCAGATCTGAGCTTCATATCCAAAACCAGGCATTTTTTAGTTTTCTTTTTTTGTGTCTACATTCTGTTGTTAAAAATATTTATATCACACTTCAAACTGATCAAGGAAAAGCCATTTGTTTTTAAAAATTTATTTCTGTATTCCCAATATAAGAGTAATGTGATAACAGTAGTATCACTTTCTCAAGCACACATAGATACCACTGAAATTCACTTTTTTTCTCTAGGGCTTCTTCATCCTCTCTTTTAAAATGGCATCAGTTTATGCTAATATATATCCTATCCTATCTATCTTAATGTCTTCCAGGACATTATCCTAATAAATATCTCCTAAATATTCAAGGGAGTTATTTATAAATAAAAGCCATTTATTTATATGTAAATTTTGCTTAACTGGTTTGAGAATGCTGATATGTCTCTGAGCAGTATTGAAAGTTGTGGAGGAAAGTTGAGAAGTGCAGCTTCTGCAAACACAGTGGCACCATCGCGTGTGCTCAGCAGCGGAGCCTGCTGGGGGTCCCGGGCTGAGGGGGAGGAAAGCTGCCCTGCTGCTCTTTCCATCACCCTGCAGAGCAATTGGCTTTTGACATGACCTAAAGAACCAGAGAGGAACAAACTGGAGGCTGGAAAGGCTGTTAGATAATTCTGAGCTCTTACATGACCACCGCTGCTCGCAGCACACGAGAGTCTATTGCCACAGCTGAGGTTTGAAAATGCAAATTATCTGAAGTGCAATCTGTAATTGTTATTTATATTGATAAGTAAAATGCCTTACTGCATAGCTGTGACATGTTCAATTTGATATGACATTCTAGTTCTGGAATTATTTTGCAGTATTTTAACATTTCTTTTTTAAAAAATTAACTAGTAATAATATTTTAAAATATTATACACAGACTATAAAGAGAAAGAGTAACTTCAATCTTTTTTACATGGCATACAAATTATTCAGTGTTCCCTGCCTTTGGTTGGATGGCTGTGGTTCCTTAAGCTTATCAAAGCAGAAGGTTTTTAACAAATAATTAAAGAGGTAGTGCCTAATTTGTACTATGCAGAGAATGGGCAATGCTTGCATGAGGTGTGTTCTTGATTGTCCAGGGCTACTGAAAATATAAAATATGTTGGAAGATGTGGGTTTTAGCTAAAAATTAGAAACTATTGTGTTTTGAATCAAAAGGAAATACTTTGATTTTGAATGTTTTAAACCTAAGAAGTTTTTTTAAATTGAAATAGTCTTTAAAAATTACAAATTGAAGCAGATAATTGTTTAAAATATTTTCATTTATTCAAGGTGAATTCATTAGTTGGTTGGGTTTTTGCTTATGGAGCTCCCTGCAATAAAACCCCAAATGACATTCCTGTGAAGTTTCATGGAGCTGCAATTCTGCTACAGCACATTTTTTATTCTGTGTACAGCATGTTTAGCTGTCACATTCCAAAGCTCGTGGTAAGGATAGTCTCAGTCTAAATAAAGTGATGAGGTTTTTATAGTTGCCATTAATTTTTGTGAACTCTTTTTGCAGTTGAATGGACAAATATTTATTTCTGTATTGACACGTGCAGACAATCTTAATAAGCTGACCAGTACAGGATAGTAAAGGATGTGTGAAAATGTGTTCTTCAGTCTAGGTTGTGTTATTGCCTTGGTTTATACAACTCCCCAGGGTCCTTAAGGTGGGAGAATAGATTGTTTAGTAACACACTAACAGGATTTGAACTGTTTCACCTCTGGGACATTGATTTATGTCCCAGGCTAGGTTGGCACTGTCTGAGTGTAGTTATCACCTGAGAGCTTTTGTTTGGCCTCTGTGAAATGAAAAGTTTAAATTCATAGTGGACAGATCCAAATGACAAAATTACCCTCTTGTTTTCTACTAATTATGGCCTTTCACGTTTCAATAAAGAGACAAGGATTAAGCAGACATTAAAACTTCCCTCATATCCCTGGTGAGCAATCTTTATTAAGGCACTTTGTCAGGTTATCCTTGACAGTCAGGTGCTGCTGTCACCATGCCAAATACCCATTTAATCAGTAACAAAAAACTTTCAAGAGCAGAAAAGCCCCAACACTACCTTAAAAAGCCATAGAAAAGGTTCAGGATGAGAATTTCTACTGTTTAGAAAGCTATTTTTCCTTAAAGACTCAGGGTCTAGCAATCTCAAACTCACAGTCATCTGAAATAGCTGATTATCATGTGTCTGATTTCAGTGAAGAAACAGTGAAAAGCTGCATGCACGAATCACATTTCTATTTTTATATCTGCTGCACTACAGACTGATGCAGAATAGAATGTTCACTGAATAGGAGCAATTCATGCTGAAATATGGGGAAAGTTCTACTCCTAATTGGCCAAGCATGATATTAAATACAAGAGTAGTACCTGCCTGCTGAAGAAGTGTGTGAGTCCTATAGTAGCTAGTTCATAACATAGTGGCAGGAATATTAAAATTTTATTCTGGATTTGCTGTGGATGAACAAGGTTCAGGAGAAATTTGGTGTTAAATAGGAGATTTTATTTTGTTGTATTTTTTCCCCCAGAAGTATGGTCAAACAGTGCAACAGGTACCTGAGGAACAGGTGATTTCAAATGCTGGGACATTCTCCAACAAAGGGATAATGATCCTTAAAGACCAGCTGCTACAAGAGTAGGAAGCATTCAGATCCCTGGATGTGCAGCTTGAGGATATCCAAAAGAGAATGTCTCCATGGGAGAACACAGTTCAGATCTTGTATCTATGGGCTTAGGAATGACTAACATATCTTCCAGGGACAAGAATTAGTCAGGAAGATCCTTTGAAATGCATTAAGTCACAGAGGAGACTCCTTGACTTTGGATTCCTAAAGCATCATCTAATAAACCCAGAATACTCTAGATAATTAAAGGCAAATAAATTATTTTATTTTATTTTATTTTATTTGATCATGGCTGTTCTAGTCCTTCCTTAATACCTGCTGGTAAACTAGGTGCCAGTCTGCAGCCATGTAACTGCACAGTCCACTTCACTGCTGGTGGAAAATTAGTAAGACTCAGTGTGAGATCCCATGGAAGAAGATGGGTTTATTCCAAACAACAATTTAATTCATAGAATCACAGAATGTTTTGTGTTAGAAGGGATCTTCAATATATTATTTCAGTTCAGGGCACATCGATTTTTTCAGGCAAGAAGGCAAAATAGAGGAAAATATTGGAAAATGCAGAGTTTTGATAGGTCTAACTTGCAATTTTATATGAGCCTGTTGTATGTGGAGAGGAATTCCTACACTACGAAGAATAATTGTGGGCATTTACTGAGTACATGTCTGTATCAAAAAACTTAGCACTCTGCAAGGTAAATTGATTACATATTTGTGACTTGGCAGACCTTCAGTAGACATTGATGGCATTTTGTCAGTAGAATGGAAGCAGAAGAACAACAATATTTTGCATTAAACCAGTAAGGAGACCTTATCCCTAAACCTCCAAAATCCTAAGTTTTTTACAGTCATTATATTTGATTCATTCTACCTGTTAAATCAAATCTTCGAGATGCAGCTGTACTATATTTGTTTCACCATCTCTTTTTATTTTGTAAGCTGACAATTGGTTCTTTGAAAGCAAATTTTTATTATCTCATTTGTGTACTTTTTCTTTATCTTTTTGATTTTCCAAGTCAACAAATTGCCTCATTTTCATGAAAGCCAGCTTTTAGCATAGGCTGATTTGTTGGTATCATTAAATAAAAGACATTAAATGGTTGCTGCAGTTGTAGAGTGTTATGAAGTGCAGTTTCAACCTTTTGTGAGTAAGACTTACACATATGCAAAATTTTTCTACTGTAATCTGTTACTAGCTTTGTCAGCTGGCACAGCAATACATAGAAAGAAAAGAAACTAATTCTTTTGGAATAGTGCAGTGATAAAGCACATTGGCATTATCTTTTGGGGAAAAAAATGCTCAAAGGGAAATGTGCTGTGGTTTGTGTTGCCCTTAGTTTTCTTTTCCTTTCAGATTTCTTCCAGGTTCAGTGTGGAATGCTCAAGTGGTTGTTCACTGAAAAATGTCTTTAGGATCTTTTTTGGTTGTACAGTTTGTATAGATCTAAATGGATTTTCCCCCTACAGATCAGATTTCCTTTTCTATAGGAGCTTTTCTCTTCCCATCTTCCCCTACCAAGAAATCTCTTTTCAGAGGCAATGGAGGAGGTGGCAAAGCCAAGTGGGGCCAGAAAAAATGGTTGCTGCAGCAACAAAATAAATTTGGCCAGGCATCTGGAGTTGCTGTAAATTCTTTTTCAGAGGCAGCTGGGCTGGGTGAGCTCCTCAGGGTCCTGGTTTGCAGATGTGGGAGGCAGCTCCTTGGGCTCAGTGCTGCTGCTACTCTTGTGCAGTTGGCTCTTTATGGGACTGTGTCCTTACTGCCACCCAGGGCTGCCCTGGAATGTGCTGGGAGGGAGCAGTGGAGTAAGGGAAGGTTCAGGGCTGCAGTCTTGTGGATAAATAAAAGCAGGGGGGTTCTGCTGCCTTTGCGCTGCTTGCTGAGCAGACACGAGCTGCTCTGTGTGTGTATGTGAAGGGTGTATCACTAGACCTGAATCAACAAATAATTTCTTCATTGGGCAAGTTAGGAGATTTATCACTAGAACAACTCCACAGCTTCTGACTGCAGAGCCAGTATAGAGCATGAGCAGGGCCAGCTCTTGCCTCTTTGCAAAACAGGTGTTTTCTTTACTGAGCTTATTGACGGCAGACTTACCTATTTTTCAGGCAGAGGAAAGACCTTAATCTCCTTCTGGAGCTGTTGTCAGAGCATTTCCTGATTACACAGGGGTACCTTAGAATAACTGTTAATCATGTTCAGCTCTCAGGATGGGCTCTGTGCTGCTTTTGTCAGATTAAGGGCTAACAAGATGATTGCTTCTTCCCTGAGCAGCTCATTGGACTTTGCTCATTGAGACTGTGACTGCCACTTCATTTGATATCCTTAAGCAAGCCTCTGAGTTGCTGTCTGTGCCATCTTTGGTTTCCTGGGCCAGCAGGCATAGGGGTGGTTATTGGACCTCAATCTGGGGCAGGTGCTGCTATGACTGCAGCAGAGCCAGTGATACTCTGATAGGCACAGCTGCTGCTCCTGCTGCTCTGGCCCTGCTCGGGCTGAAAATGAGTGGTTTTGTTGGGCAGACAGTTACTGTAAGATCTTCAGTTCCTTCTCTTGCTGGTAGTCTCAGTTATCCATTTCAGTAAAGTGTTTGGACCTGTATTAGTTCAAAGAGGAGAAATGCCATCACTGGCCCAGGGAAGGAAGCCCCTCTGCAGCAGCGCAGGCTGCAGGGCTGTTCTGGCTGGGGAGCAGCTCTCTGGGGCTCTGGGCTCTGGTGACCAGCTGGGCATGGGCAACCCTGTGCCCTGGCCCTATGGGTGGCCAGTGGGCTTCTAGGCTGCACAAACAGAGGCACAAGTGGAGATTGAAAGAATGGATCATCCTTCCTTAGCACTCATTAGACCTTGTCTCACTGTGCTCAGTTTTGGTCCCCCAAAAGAAAGACAAACTGGAGCGTGTGCATTTGAGCATTTGCCCTGCAAGGGGAGTCTGAAGGACTTACTGCCTCCCGGGGTCCTAACTACAGTTTGTTGATGCTTATGTGGTTAATGAGGAGGTGGAGACATGCTCTTTGGGAGACAGAAATAATGAGTATAAGCTGAAAGAGGAGAGGTACAGACTGAATAGAAGGAAAGCATTTTTTTGCCATAATACTGTCCAGGACAGTTGTGCTCTCTGTCCTTGGAGGGGGGTTATAAGACTCAATAGGATAAAGCCCAGAGCAGACTGGTCAGAGCTCCAAGGTGACCCTGCTTGAGCAGGTGGCTGCAGTAGAGACCTCCTGCCTCCTGATGTCACTTCCAGCCTTGCCTGACTAAAATAACCTTTCCTTTGTTGGTGGAAAGGAAGTGAACAAAGGAAGATGAAGAGAGAAATTGTCCTTGTATATCCCATTTTTTTGTGTAGACCACCAAGTATGGCTTTGACATAGTATTGCTTTTGCTTCTGCCTTGCCCTATTCTGTAGTCTGCCAGACCAATGCATTCCTGAGGGATTAACCCTGTGGCTGGTTTTGTGAAAGCCCATTTCTCAGAGGATTACTGACAATCCAGAGGAAACTAGCCACTAATGGACTAATATAAAACATGATGTGATTTTTTTTCTTGTGCCCTTTATCAGTGTTGCAAGACTCAGGTCAAACAGCATGTCTGGCAGACGCTGGTTGTTCTCATGCCTGGGGCTGACAGTCTCTGCAGCTTTGAAGCCACCAAAAAACGTGGCAGTTTTCCTGTGCAAGAATTTACCTCCAACTCAGGCTATGCTTATGTTTTGTTATTACCTGGATGTGCTGTATTTTATTCATTACAAGAAACATTTTTGTTCTCCAATATGTTCTTTTGTATGCCTTCTTTTACCTGATCAAAGACTTCTTTGCAATTCCTTTAATGCTTATGGGTCATGGAACATTAGGCACCAAATAAAGGCTGTATCTAATAGTGCAGAATGAATGGTCCTCCTGCTGCAAGGCCTCACTTATCACTGTCATAAAAGAAGGAAAACAATATAGGACAGTGGGCACTGGTTTTTGCTGCTTAAAGAAATCAGTAGGGCACATGAGGAGATCCTTGCAGCTGTGTCAGGTGTTATGGACTATGAACAACTCCAGCTCTTTCTGCAGGGGAATGTGAGTACAAGGCTTTGGCACCTATATCCTTATGAAACCTCAGCTGCTGTTGCTAAAGGCTGGGATAAAAACCAAGAGGCTGGGAAAGGAGTTGGCTTTATTTTTTATTACATAGAATTTGTCTGCTCAGGAGCCTTTTGGTTCTAATAAAAGAAAAGCTCATCACATGCAGTTCTGAAATTTCGAAAACAAAGTAATAGGTTAAATTTGTTTGGGGGGCTTTTAATTTAGTAAGGTTTTGCAACAGTCCTAGAAAACAGGTTATGCCGTCACATGGATTTGCACTAGAGGATGCAGAGTTTATTTGCTCATATTCCAGATGTCTAGCCTGTAGACAGCATTCTCTAATTTTAACACTCAACATAGAGAGCAGAGGAAAAAAACAGTTAAAATGGTATCTCAGTGTTCATTGAACCTAGTGTAGAGACTGATGCAATTTTTTAGTGATCAATTGTCATAAGCAACCAGCAATATCTAGCTATGCACTGTAGCTGTATTTCCTTCATATTGCTTTCATACTGTTTGAAATTAAATTAATTTGAAAAAAGTTTTGTCAATACTTGTCAAGTTAAGAGCAAGTGGATCTTCATACTTCCCATTTTTAAATGAATTTAAGTAAATTTTATTTATATGAAAATTTGCATAATTTTGTAGATATCTATGTTGGTGAATTTTTAATCTCTCCCTTCAACTAAACATAAACTAGTCTGTTCTTAATGTGAGAAAACCTGGGATTCATTATATAGACCAGTAACCATATTCTCTTATCTCAGCAAAAATGCTATTTTCAATTAAATGAAATTTCAGCAATGAAAGGGTTTGTTGGAATTGCTGCTTGCTTAGTCAGAAAGATTTTCACTGTTATTTACTGTGTTTTTGTAGGCACATGTTCACACATACACAGTTTATATATTCTGCCCAGACTCCCTTTGAAAGATTTTACAATCTGAAGATGTGATATCGAATGGTCCTGTCTTTCTGAATTGTCTATATTTGAAGCTGATCCCTTTGTAGGATTTGATTTTCAGATGAACAGAGGTTATAAAGTTACATTTTAATTTATGTCTCAGTTCTTCAAAGTACCAGTATTAACCTGTCAAGCCTTCACCAAACCTGGGATATGAACTATAATAAAGAACGAATATTTTAATGTTTCTCAGAAGTTTTTTAAGTATAGAGCTCACAGTTTTTATGTAAGAGGTAAGGTTTGAAAATGTTGGAACTATTTGAACATCACCTGATCTTGGTGGAATTATGCAATAAGAAAAGTAATATAAGATCCATGTCATGTGGTAATGCATCTTTAATATAAAGTTTTAATATAAAGTTTTTAGAACAACCAAACTGAGACAATTACTTAGGAAAAAACTACTTATCAATACAGCATCAATAATGTATTAAATAGAGTAGATCAAAGGAATTTTTATTAAACCATTTTTAGTTGGAACTGAACTTAATCTGCCTGTGGAAGGTCCTTTTTGGTTAGTTTCCCGGCTTAAAATAGTTTGGAAAAAGTTTTAAAGTTGTGGAAACAAAACACTTTGCCATTTTCCAAATGAAGATTTTAGTTTTTCTTAGTTGAAACAATTGGTTTGAAACATGTTTTTGCTTTATTGTAATATCAACATTGAATTGGGAATTTTAAACTAAATATCTTGTGTTGACATTTTCAAGTTGCAAAGGTTTGGCAGATTTGGGTTGTTTTCCTCTCAGTGGGAAAGCAAAGCGATTGAACTCATGAATATTTTGGTGTGGCGGGAAGTTACTGTCCTGTTGAGACCTGTTAGAGTACATGGAAAGGGATAGCATTCACATACCCTAGGGAATCCACTGAGGACACAAGAGTAGAGCTTGAGGAATGTCAGTCAAGAGCGATGGCCTTCCCACTTCTTTGAGCCTTCCTGTGTTAATGTTCCTAAAGTATCTCTTGAGCGAGCATCGACTGATGTAGGGGAAAGAAAAAAGAAAGGTTTAGAGGGTCAAGGGATCAAAAATGGATTGAGTTCAGGAAAAAGGCATGGATCAGAGCATGTCTGAGAGAGCCCATTGCTTTCAGAAACATCTGGTGGTGATTTGCTCAGAGACGTGAGCCAATGAAGGATCCTTGCCATTATTTTCTTTCTTTTGCTGGTGTTGATGCCCAGCAAGCCAGAGCCAGGAGGACAAGGCGGTGCTATGAGATTGTAGGGCCTCAGAGAGAGTACAAGTGGAAGAGGTGAGGAAACCTATGCATCCAAAATATCAGCAAGAGAATCTGGAGGACCTGTAAAGGGAATGGTGACCTGGAGCTCTTGGGGTACACGTTTTGTTCACTGGTGAAGGCACATGGATCAGGAATCCATGAATTGCATCATGAGTAACTTGTCTCTGCCCACTGCCTTCAGAAGATTGCCAGATGATGACCTGCTGTGGGAAATGGTTTGACCACAGGCTAGCCCTTCTAGGAAATAACAAGTACTCTGATAGTACAGAGGAAAACAAAATATGAACTTGTGATAAATAAATGTAGTTAGGGAGATAGGAAGGGACAGGAATGCAGAAAGTTAGGAATTACTAAGTGGAGTAAGCTAGAGGATACGCCAGGAGACAAATGTACTGCATATAAAATTAAGGAACATAAAGAAGGTGAGGACACTGTAGCAATGAAGAGAGATGAGAAATGGGAAGCACAGTCTACCTATATTGCAGGTAGGGTAGAAGTCTCTAATTAAGTATGGAATAACTGAAAATAAGAATCAAAAGAAGCCTTATAATCCAAACCCCAGCTCCAGTGAAAGGTCACTACTTAACCATGCTTACTTAAATCATTTACACTACTTTATTTCTGGTAGGTTTTCATAAGAATCATTCAGCATCATTTTAACAAGTATGCTGTTGCCTCAGGGATCTTTCTCCTTGGAGAAGCATGAAATAACTACCTTCAGACACTGGCTCTTGCTCGTCTTGCAGCAGCCTCCTAAATTATCTCTCCAAGTGAAAGTGAAATTAAATCAAACAGATATCAAATTTCTTCACTGTAAATCTTGAGAAAAAAATGCATGTTCAATATAGCACCTAGAGAATTTAAGCTGTATAAGTGATCTGAGTGAATAACTGAGAGAGCAAAGAGGATTATAATACCACAATGTAAGTGTAAGCACCTAAACTGTTTAAATGGTTTCTGCTTGGGCAGAATGTTGCTATTTGTTGCAAGAGAAGAACTTCTTTCTGCTTTTTATTTTCTTTTGGATATTTCCACTTTCTAGATTTGATCTTTGTCAAATGAATTGTTACAGACTTTATAAAGAAATAGGAAGTATCAAGTTGCACTGTTATATATACCAGAGAGATGGATCAATAGTTATTACAATTTTCAGATTTATTTGCATTCTTCCATTGGCTTAGTCTTTGGAGGAACAGCAGATTAGCCCTTGATTACTGGGGGGTGAACAATTCACAGTGAATAATTTATCTGGCAAATGACTTATGACATAGAATAATTTATTTCCCTAAATGAATTCATTTGAAGTTGTACAGGCCTTTTAGGTGAACAGTTTTCATTCTATAGATTATTCATAATTGGTTATGAAATTTCCATAGTTACATAAATTTGTGTACTGAAAACAAGATAACACATCTCAGTCTCTTTGCTCTGCCACAGATACCCTCCTATGGTAGATGATTAGCAAAACTGGAAATCTGCAAGGATCTTTAGGAACTCTGCAATTTGGGGCTAAATTACACATTTTTCATTGTCTTCTTGCTATTCCAGGTATTTATTTTGGCTAGCAAACATAGCTTGTATCTATTCAGCATGGAAAAATGGCTATTGCAACTCTGAAACTCTCTGTGTGATGCATTTGCTGTTCATCTGCAGATGCTTCAAATGCAATGTCTACTGCAGTATTGAACAGATTTGCCAGTAGTTTTGGCAGCTGCTTATAGGGGGTGAAGCAACAGGAGAGTGCTGGAGAACATGGACAGCATGAGGAAGAGGAGCACACAGAACAATATCTGAAATACTGTCTGTTATATTACTTTTTTTCAAGACAAAAATGGAGGCAAGCCCAGACTGATTGGCAATAATGGTCTAGATGTGGAATGATTAGCAGTCTACAAAGTCTAATCTGAGATTTATGGATCTCATCATGAAGTGAGATACCACTAAGGACAAATGAGTGTCCTTAAACTACTTAGTTTCTACTTAGTATGTGCAAACACTGTCTGGAATTGCTACCATCTCTAGGTAGCTAAAGTACAGGTAGATAGACTTAAAGCTCCTGGAATGGATATATGTATGCTGATACAGAACCTAATCAGTAATCAGCCACTGGCTCAGGAATTTGGAGCTCTGAGAATGTGGGAGTGCAAAATTATAGTAGGTACTGGAAAAATTAATATTTATACTTTGTCAGACTCCAAGCAGATGACATTGAATCCTTAAAACTGTGGCTATTAAATCAAGCCCTGGCTTTGATGCCATTAATGAAGAAATAATGTTTTGACTTCACACAGAGTCACTAGCTTGGAAAAGACTTTCAAGATCATCGAGTCCAACCCATGCCCTAACACCTCAACTAAACCATGGCATGGAGTGCCATATCCAGGCTTTTTTAAACATATCCAGGGATGGTGACTCCATCACCTCCCCAGGCAGATCATTCCAGAACTGGACACAGCACTCAAGGTGCAGCCTCACCAGTACAGTGGAAGAATGACCTCCCTGCTCCTGCTGGCCACACTATTCCTGATATAGGCCAGGACACTTCTGCTCTAGACATCTGTGTTAGCACAAAGAAATAATTTTCCATTGAACTGCAAACTTCGGGTAATCACAGCAGAAGACTGAATGGTCTGAATTTTTTTCTTCTTTGTTGTTGTTGTTGTTATTTTTAAGGAATTCAGTTCTTTGCTTTGTGGATATTGAATATGTGATTATTGGTGCTGTCCTGGGAGACTCAGTTGATCTTTCACTATCTTAATGAGTGGCTTTATTGCAACGTGGTTGATTGAGGAGAGTCTTTTAGCTACTACCTGCATTTGGGACAACTGTACACTTTAGAGACTCTGAGGGAAATGGTGCTGACTCTTGACAAAGAAAGCATTTACTGAACAATATTTCTTGGAATTATGGCTGTCTGATGTTTGGTGAAAGCAAACAGTTTGCAGAGAAAGCCTTACTGCAGTTTGAAAAATTGTACTTCGAGATTTTCCAAGATTTGCAAGTGGCCAATGAGATACTGATCCAAAATTACACTCTCCAGGGATATCTCATCAGACATATTTTGTATTCTTTTTTGAAAAAAAAAATATTTAAAAAATTATGTTAAATTTATTTTATTTACATTTCTGATTATTGAAAAAATAATGAATGAGTTCATAAGTGCTTCCTGGACTGTATCATAAACTTATAATACACGTGAATAGATGCAGTTGTCTTATGTAATCACGAGATGCCATTCCTTGATGTCACCCAAATATGATTGCAATGTGCTACAAAGCCAAATCTTTATTTTCTTTCCTTTAATTGATTATCACTTTTATTCCCAATATTAGTACAGTGAAGACTATGTCATAAATAAAATAGAATCTGAAGGACAGGATTACAACATTAACAGTGAAAATCATTGCTGTTTTTAATATTACATCTGGAAATCAACTGAATAAAATATTTTGTAATTTGATAGATATAAAACTGTGTTAAGTATTTGTGTGTGCTTTAGGGCAAAATAAACCCACAACATTCTTAAGAAAAGCTCAAAATAACTTTTTTCTTCATAAAGGGGAATTCAAAGTTTCTTCTGCTGTTATGCACAATGTGATGATTTAAAGCCTAAAGGATTTTCTCCCTAAATTACCTATTCAAATTTGTATGATGGAAATACATTTAAATATAAAATTTTTAATCTTGTTTTTCATTTGAACTTCTAAATACTTTTACAGGAAGGCAAGTGTCTCATTAGTCCTTTTCACAATTCCACTATACTGATTTGCAAGTCGATGAGAATCATCACATAACTTTTCTTTTTAAAAAAAATTAATTATACCTACTTAGTTTTTAAACCAAATACAATAATTCACTCCTCATCGGGCGTATTGGGATTTGTCAATTCTGTGGCTGGACTCTGTGGCCTTAAATGTCCTTTCCAACATAAAGGATGCTATGATTTTTTGAAAACATTCAATTTTCAGTGAAATATTTAAGCTACAGCACAATGATAGAATGAGAAATGGCATACTTGACACTTGGCTGTATTCATACAATTCTCTTTACCCTTCACAGGGGTTGAGAAAGAACCAAAGATGATCATGCCATGCTGCCCAGTTTGGGATAAGAGATCATCTTCCTACTTGAAACTCTGCTTATTTTCAGAATGATTTGTATAATTTTCTTATTTTACTTGTAAATATTAAATGAAAATAATCAAGGGAGATTTCACACACCTTTAAATAATTTTAAATGAAAATTATTTTATGTGGGGTTTTATTTTCCTTCCTGGGGATCTTTTATGGCACTGTTAACAGATTTTATGAAAGTTTTGCTAGATTTTTATTTTAAAATTCAAATTAAAACCAAAAGTAAAAATGAAAATTCTTTATCACCTTAGAAACCTATGAAAATGTACTGCCTTAGGATAGGAAGGAAAAAAATGTGACAAGAGAGTTACAAGTTAAACAACAAATATCTACTAAAAAGTTTGAAATTAGCGGTAAGACACTCAGAGGCAGAATTGAACATACGGAGCTGAAGACTTTCAGCTAACAGCAAGGTGCTGTCATATGTTCCATGCTTGACTGCCCCTGGGAAAACTGAATGGCCAAAATGCATTTGAGTTGAGTTGTGGCTTATGCTGGGGCAGGTTGCTTGGGGGGGTCTGCGCAGGTTGCTGACTACGTTTTGGAAAGTTTCCTGCGTTCAGCCGGTACTGAAGGCAATACTGGCACAAAGCAGAACCCTGAAATATAGTCATACAGTTTCCTTCAATCCATGACAAAACTTTCTGAATTTTCCTTGCTGCATTACCTCCTTTTGCTTCCTCGTCCCTGAGATTCTGTCCCCCCACACTTGCCTCTCTGTGCTTCAGTGTAGTCTAAACCTGGGTATTTCAGTTCTCCTGTTTTCATTCCTTATTTTTCTCTTTCTTTCCTAAAATGGGCCAGATACTGGGAGTTCTGGCTTACTTTGCTGTAGTTCTTGTGGAAAACAGGAGAAACAGAAATGAAACAAGTCTTGTCTCTGTCCTGTTCCATGACACCAAAAATATTTCCCCCCTTTATTTTATTTTGAGTGGACGCCCTCAGTCTCTGCTGTCTACATAGTTCTAGATGTTGCACATGTGAGTTATTACCTTTTCTTTTTGAACAAAAGTACCCTGAGGTGCATGTTTCATTTTTATATTGAGAAAATTGAACAATTAAGGTAATTGCTGGTTTGAAGGATTTGATTTATATTTTGGACAATGCATAGCTTCTGTGATCTGAAAGCAGCAAAGAAGGCACAACCCTAGGAAAGCAAAGCAAAGTTTGGACATTGATGTTGTTAAACAGTGCAGTTCTTCTAGATTCCCCTTTTATTTGGAAAGACTGTCTGGTCTGAGTGACAAGGTTAGTTTGCCCTGTACTTGTTCAAGCACTACAGAATAATTTCTATTGCTAAAACTCCTGAATTTACTGTGTAGAAACTATCTTGTAGGAATTGCTGAAGTTAGATATTTGCCTCATCATTGAGAGTGCAAGAGAGCAAGCTAACTGAGCTCAATTTGTTTATTGATTAGGATTATAAAGGCTGTGACCAAGCAGAGATAACTGGATATTGTAATTGGAAAACTTCCAATTCATCTTTTGCAGTGCTTCAGTGACTGAAACAGAGAAATCTCTGCATCTCGTTTTACAAATCATATTGATATCTTGTTAATAAAATGTAGCACTACAATTTCTAGCCTGCTTCAGCTGCTTATCTGAAAAGTAAAAGCACAGAGAAATATACCATTCACAGATCATCCATGTTTGGTATCTGCTTGTTAATTGCTTTTTGAAGCTCTTGGTTGAATAGAACCACTTACATAAAGTAAACAGCTAAGGTCCTTGCCAAATGAAGAGAATGCACAATGCACAGAACTGTAACAGAAAGTCATTCTGAGGTGGCAAACAAAAAGAAAGCAGAAATGAAAGTTATTAAAATCATATTTAGTCAACAACCTACATATTTTTATAGAAAATTAATTTGATCAAAATCAGAAAATTAGAAATAAATTAATCTGTTTTCATCAAAATAACAGAAAATATTTGCAAATTATTTTTCACTTGCATTCTGAAGAGTCTAGAGGACTGTTCATTAAAACTGGTGACAAATTAAGATGCAGTGAGACATGAGGGAAGTTCTTCTCTTAGACTAATAAATAGTTAAATGTTAGGAAAAATATCATAGTTTTTTTTTAGTAGGAAAAAATTGGAGTCCAGAAGAAACTCTGCTACCACTATCTGTTTGAGATGTTAAAAAATGATCTAGAGAAAGAGGTGAATAGGGAGGTGACAAAGTGTGCTGATACTAATCTAATCAGTGAAGTTAAAACAGAAAATAACTGACAAGATTTGCAAAAGATTTCAAAATACAGGGGGATGGTGTGAGAAAGTGCCAGATCAAATTCAGCGTTGATAGTGATGCACATTGGGAAGAAAAGCTAACTTTACATTCCTAGTGATGGGCTCTGGATGATTATTTCCACTCAAGGTAGAAATCTTGGAATTATAATAGATCATTCTATGATAAAGTCAGCTCAGTGCTTAGAAATAGCCACTGATTCAACAGTGCACAAAAGTGGCAAATAAAATGGAAAGAAATGCTGAAAAAGTATAGAGAACAAAGCAGGCAACATCATTATGGCATTGTACAAATCTCTGTCCTGTCTTCATCCTTGAGAACTGGCACACTTCTAGGGTTCTAGTCCTGAAAATCATATAGTATATATAGTAGAATTAGAAAAGATAAAGAGGATGTGACTCCTGAAAGGAGTGTAATGTCTTCCTTAAATGAAGAGTGACTTTCTATGCCAGTGTACTTCAACCTGAAAAAGAGGCATTTGATCAGCTCTGTGCTGGAGTATTCTATGGCCAAAGCAGAGTTTATAATGACATTGCCACTATGTGCTTTATTTTATAGTGAATTATCTGTCAAATAATAGTAGACTAGAATTTTGGGACTGAAAAGTGTAGGCCGTTCTCTCTGTCTTATGTGTTTGCACAAGTATGACATGGTAATATCACAAACTAGGAACTGAAAGCAAATGAAGTGTGTATACAATTTTATATTTTATTGAACTTCTGGAAGATGGTTTCAAATGATAGATTGTTTAGGTTGGAAAAGACCTCTAAGATCACTAAGCCTAAAATTAACCCAGCCACTACCAAGTCCTCCACTAAACCACATCCCTAAGTGCCACATCTACTCTTCTATTTTATTTGCCTTCTATTTCACTGTTGTACATGATTAGTTTCAGTTTGACCACTTCACACTTACCTTTGCAATTAGCATTTGACATTTCCATTCAATTGGAAGATTAAAAATAAATTCTTATTGCAGAATTTGAACTGGGAAGAGAAGTCAGACTTAATTTTCTGAAAGTACACAGCAGTCCATTTTAGTGTTGGTAGAGAGTGATATGAAATGAACAACATGGTGTTCATTTTGTATAAATTTTTAGAATAAAGTAAGACCAGCTATCACTGAATATGACTTAAGAAAATGAACAATGTAGTTGATGAGAGATTTCTGAAAAGTTGTTTGCAGTAGAGTTTTCTGATTAATGTTATATGTGCACACACTTTTGAAAATAAACTGCTTTGTAATAAGTCTTTCTTGTTTTAGAATGAGAAGATCCACACATGGAATTAATATAACATAGTCAGTATCTTGTAAATGAGCACATTTTCCTAGGTAATGTTTGTTTCTAGCTTTTGGAGTAACTGTTAAGTAATCCTGCACTTAACTTGTTTACCATCAGTACAGAGATATTCCACATAACTCCCTGTGTATGTCTTCCATGTCCAGCTCCATCTCAGCATTTCAAGTTTAACTCCAGATTTAGAAATGAAAATGGCTAGCTTTTAATTTTACTGGTATAAAAGGCTTCTCTGGAGTAAGATGGAGAGAAGATAATGAGGGAGACATGAATTGGTAGAGTGGAAAGTAAATAGAAATGACATGCTTAGACACAATGAAGATTGGTGGGAGTAATAAGTCATATATGGTATCTGTTAAAATAAATCACAGATTTTTATGGAGGTTGCCATGGCATGCCTAAGTAGGGAAATGTTTATTATGCTGTTTTATTTATCACCTAGCCTAATTCTGACAATGAATTCCATAATCTGAAGAAATACTGGATAAAAAGTGTTCTTTCCATTGCTTGTGGTCAAGTTTCTATTTTACAATTACACATAGATACCTGTAATTCCTTTACAGAAACAGATAGTAAATGAAGATTCCCCAGATGAATAACCAGAGACTAGAGCAGAAAACACAATAATGTTTAGATATTTCCATTGCCTCCAGATATGTTATACAAAAGAAACCTAAAAAGCTCCAGCGTACGGTTTACCACTAAAAAAGTGGGAAAAGATGTGAAAAGATGAAGCCTAAAGAGAGTAATTGAAGGAAGCAGCAACATGGATAAAAATGCTTGCAGGTAAATTTGATATATTTAAATAAACTATAAACTTAAGGGCTAATTACAAAATATATTCAAAATACTGAAAACATGTTAAATAAGAATCAGAGAGAAACTGTCAGAACTCACAGAATAGCATTCAAATGAGGAATAAGTGTAAACCTTGGCAGCTCAAATGTAAAATTGCAATGAAATGATACAAAAACATTTTGAGTGACAACTTGCTAAGGGAAACCTACAATTAACAGACACCTCCCCTCACTCCCCCAACACAAATGGGAAATTTGAAAGCAAATGCTGAAAATAGGGAGATAATCAGAGCCATTGAGTGTAATAAGGCCATTTTGCAGAAAATCTGATTAGTTATGTGCATTTATGTATTATGCAGAGAAGGCTAGAAAAATACCTTCTTCAGAGTCATTGTTTATGGATGCCATATCTGAGGAAGTTTCTCAAAATAAAGTGTCAATAAAAGACATTTTCTAATAACTAACAGTTCACCATGATTTGATAGTTCTCATCCAAAAAGCTGGTGGCCTGCTAATAGTAAAAAGCAACCTACAATTTTGAATGAGTAGTAGGTGGAAAATATGATACTAGTGTTTAAAATGGGGATTCTCAGGTTGAGAATTACATACCAGTAAATGTGAAGTTTGCATTAAACAATTTAATAGACATTATTATAAAGAGTAAAATTGGTGTATGGATAGATAGATAGATAGATAGATAGACAGATAGATAGATAGACAGATAGATAGATGCAGTAAGCACTAATATGGCTTGGAAATAATGAATACCTGTAAAAAAAAGACCCATTTTACCACCTTATTAAATGATTGCTAGATAGAAATCAATTGTTTGTTCTTGCAGTGGAGTGTAGTTACAAATAAAGTCCTGCAGAAGTCCATGCTGAGCCTGGACTGTTCAACGTATTAATAAATTTGAATATCACAGACTCATAAATTATTTAGAAAATGAGCATTATAGCAACAAAGTTTGCAGACAAAACAAAGTAATGCCTAGTATTTAAAACAGTCTGTGATGAGATTCTAATGGTACAATACTGGGTTACTTGGTAATAAAATGGCAAATGAAACTCAATGTCAATAAATACCAAGTGATGCATGCAAACTGTTATAACTACACATACAGAATAATGACCTCAAAATTTCCATTGTTATTATCATTTAGCAATAATAGAATCACAGCAGATATTTCATACAGAACGTCACCTCAATGGTAAAGACTGAAAGAGAGAAGTGGGTGTTGAAAATGTAAAGGTAAAGCTTTGAGAGCAAACACTGGAACTTCATTAAACTAGTACAATTACATGCTGCACACTTTTTTTGAATACTACATGCAAGATTAACTCATTCTATCACAGAAAGGTGTAGAAGAACTAGGAAGGGTACAGGGAATTTAACTGGATATGAACCAGAGGCATAGCACCTGTGCTATTAGAAAAGACAATGTAAACTAGGACTCTTTCATTTGAAAAACAGCCAGCTGCAATGAAATGTGAAAATATGTACAAAATCATAATGATAATTCTTTCTTGTTACACTATAACTAAGGATCTTAAGTTTCTTAAGCATTTTAAGACAAATAAATGGAAGTGCTTTTTCCTACAACTGAAAAGTAAATTCTAAAATTTATCACTATAAGATATTTTGAAAGGCAAACACAGAATGAGTTTCTGAAAGTGGTGAAACCAAATTATGGAAAATAAGGCATTCATAGTTATTTTTTCGATTGTCTTTGTACAGCATGAGACCCATGAGTCCATGCACTGCTGGCTGCTGTATGAGGAGTCATGCTGTTTGAACTCTGTCCTGGGTTGGTGATTTTTAAATATAGGATAGAGGTCAGACCAAACAGTTCTAAAGTTGACTTGTCTCAAAGTTCACAAATGAACATGGAAGACCTCATTCTAAACAGCCTTTTGCATCCTTCCCCGTGCAGTCATCAGCACTTAGGCAAAGAACATCTAATATAGTGCTCCTATTCCTTGGAAATGGTTTTTCTTTTGTGCTGAAAACGGGGATATTTTAGGTGTGCTGAACAGCACTGTCACAGAATCAAGGGCCACTTTTGGACCTTGATTTGGGCCACTCCTGCTGCTTTGTCAGTGAATTGGCTGTGGATGCACAAGAAGGTGCAAGGTGACACAGACAGCTGACCCCAGCTGACCCAAGGGAGAATGCAGACCAGTGTTGTATTCACCAAAAAAAGCTGGGGGAAAGAAAGAACGGAGGGGGGACATTCAGAGTGGTGGCATTTGTCTTCCCAAGTCACCACTATGTGAGGGAGTTCTACTTGCCTGAAGATGGCTGAACACCTGCCTGACGAAGGGAAGTACTGAGTTAGTTCCTTGTTTTGATTTGCTTGAATGCATGGCATTTCCTTTACCTATTAAACTTTTATCTCAGCCCATGAGTTCTCTCCCTTTTAGCCATCTGGTTCTCTTATCTGTCCTTCTGGAGGGAGAGAGTGACCTGGGTGGTGCTGGGCTGCTGGCTGGGGTTAGGCCATCATAGGAAGTTTTACAGTATGGACACACATATAATGATGTTTCCAGACAGCAGCCTTGTGTCCAGCATCTTCTTCTGTGTGACAATTCATGTATTTAGACACATTGTTTGCTGTATAGGAATCCCTGCAATAATGAACACTTCTTGTGCAAATTATTTTTTAATGGTTGATTGTACTGAAGAACAAACAAATTCATTTTAATAAAAAATATCTGACAGTATAGTATGGCTTCTGATACAGCATGCAATTTGGAATTTTACTCCAGTGAACAGCACAAGTACAAGGCAATGCTTTCTTGCCTATTGCAGAGATATCATGTACGCATTGTTTACTTATAGGGTAATACTAATACTTAATTATGTGTGAAGCAGTGACAAAGCTGGGTAATTATGCTGAAAGGACAATGTTATTATCCAGGCTCAGCCCTCTTCTCCCTTTGAGAAAAGGAATGGAATAGAAAAATTAGAAAGTTTATAGGCTGTACTTTATCTGCAAGGAATTTCCTCTGTGCTTGGACATTCTTTAAAGTTACCAAGGGACTTGGCCTTCAGTCTTCCTTGTGCAATGCTGAGGTACTTAATCTCCTGCTAAATGAACTAACTGGAGTAACAGAAACAATCCAGCTGCAGTGGCATGGAGCTGTATTTAGGCTGGCTGTTCCATTACCTACAATGTACAGGTCTATCACAAGTACTGAGATTTTTAGTTCCAGATATATGAATAAGACAATAGGAAAGGTAATTCCTGAGTGCTTCTTCAGCTAGGCTTTCATATGCTATTTTTTAATTAGAGGAATGAAGACCAAAATACATACTTGAAATAAATGGCATTTAAAATGGAGAGATTATATTTAAAACAATTTGTATTTAAAGAAAAGGATTTACTTCTTTTATCCTTACATATGTCCAAAGCCTTGGCCTTCTGGAGCTCTCCTGGAAGGATATCTAAACGTGCAGGAGAAATGCTTCAGGTCATCACCACAATGTGGTGTTCTGTCCATGAGAAGCAAATATGCTATCTTTATCTATGTGAAGATAGTTAGAATAATTTGAATAGAAAATTTCTAAGGAAGATTATGTGAAAAAGACTTCCCTGAATATTATTTAGGATTACCCCCTTTTGTCCTGTCACTGCATGCACTATTTTTTTTGAGGGCATATAGTGCTAGAAAAAGGGGGAATGGCTTTATATTGACAGAGAATAGGTTAGATTAGATATTAGGGAGAAATTCTTTACTCTCTGAAGGTGATGAGACTATGGAATAGGTTGTCCAGAGAAGTGCTTTTAGTGTCCCTATAAGTGTTCAAGGTCAGGTTGGATGGGGCTCGGAGCAAACTGAATCTTGAAGGTCCCTTCCAACCCAAACCATTCTATGATTCTGTGAATTGTTTTTTCCTAATAATAATTTCAGAATCAGTTTTTCAATTCATACACATTGAGGGAAAAAGATGCTTAACATCTGAAACCTAACTGAAATAAAAATTGCATCTGCATCTGTCAGTGCTACAAATTGTCATAAAATAACTAGGAACCAGAACTGATTTCCATGTGGGTGCTATTTTGCTTTGCTTCTGTCGTGGAGTGAGATGAAAGGTGAATTAATTGAGTACTGTTCTTGAAAAAGACAGAATTTATCATAGTAACAAATAAACCTTTTCTAGATAATGAAACCTGATGTATTTTTAAATTATAGTGTTATCTGGACTAAAAACTGGGAAGAGTATTGGAGTGCATTTTTCCTCATGGATTAGGTTCAGGTGTATACCCCTGGGTGGAGTATAGAATTTGCTGGTGGTAGCAATTTTCTCCTCATGGATTTTGTCACAGAAGAATCAGTAATATTTACTAGTTTAGGGATTAAGATCAACTATGTTCTTATAGAGAAAAATACATCCTTCTTCATTATCCTGAATATATTTGCAAAAATTAAAAAGTCGGCATTTAAGGAAAGCAATGTGTAAGTCAGCAAATTCTTCTTATAGAAGTATCTGGTTTGTATCTCAAAAGATATTTTCAGCTCCTGTAGACAGATCTCTTTGAGCTGTAAGCATTTGTATTGGGATCATTACTGTAGGAAATACAGTATTGTGTCCCAGGTTGCCTCCATTGATAGCCATGAGAAAAAGACAAGAGTCCTTGCTGGTCTGCATATTCTCTGAGTGTCCTTCAGATGGCAGGAGAGGAGGCTGACAAGATAAAACTGCATTTCTGGGATACTGGATTGTGTTCCCAAATTTTTTGATATATTGTGGTTTTGGCTGAGAGAGAATGGTCAAGACTAACTGAAATGTCTGGATTTACTGGCCAGACATAGGATTGGTCCACATCCACTGAAGTTCCACTGCAGGGTTACTGTGGTACCTAAAGAACTACACTAAAATGAGAATGCAATTTGTCCTGTAAGAACAAAATATTGTCATATGAGTTTTCAAAACTGTAAACTGAAATCTGACATAATGGACAAATTGCCATGTTGTGTCTCATTATGGACAGCTTTGATGTCATTGTAACAGAAGTCTAGACAGAAGTTATATTTCTGTTGACCTTTCACGCTTCAAAGGCAAACATTTCACATTTTGAACTGGATATGATTAGTTTTGGCCCAGTATCAATCTGTATGCATTTCTTTGTGCTGAATTATTTAGATAGTATCTGATTATTTTTTCCTCTAATTTTAATGCTGGCATTTCACCCACATTTCACTGAGTTTGATCCTTTCCTTCTTCATATTAGTTCTTACTTTTGATTGTTTCATTCCTAAGGCAGAAACAGTGAATTAAATTATGTATTAATATCAAGGATATTTGCTTTTTTTTTTCCAAAGTAACTCTCAGAAGTGTTTTTCTGTGAAACCTCTCAGTTTTTATAATTTCTTGTTGGTTGAAATTTTTGAGCCACAAGTCCAAAGTACCATTCTAGGCACACAGAAAGGAGCCAAAGCATTCATTTTGCTAATTTGTTCTGCCTTTTTTTTTTTAATGGCCAAACTTTAGGCTTAACTTTGTGCCCAGTGAATACCTTTAGTGAACCTGCTAGGAATAGTTTATTTTTAATCTATCTCATAGGTTGAAAGTTTTATGACAGTTCCCTTAAATGTAGAAGAAACCAACTTTGGTATTGCTCCACTGAAATGCTGACAGATCATGTCACAGATGTTGCCAACCTCTGCTGCCCAAATGGAGCAGGTACCACTTGTGTGGAAGTTTAATAAATAATAGATGTTGATGAAGTTTGACTCTGTAGATAATGAGCTCACACTATTCTGTGGTTACGAGATGGATGAAAGTACATACCACTTCACTGGAAATCCATACCTGTCAGTCTTGAAAACTGCAAGTCTTTTTCAGGCAAATTATTTTGGTATCCTATTCCCTCTGGATGTTCATATGTAAAGGCGTGCTGTAGCTGTGATGGACTTGTTTTCTGGACCTAGAGGTTGTGGCCATATTCTGGCATTCATCAGGTCTTTGACAGGATTATGCATGGCTGTTTGCACTTACAGGACCTACTGCATTCTGCACGTGGAATTGGCTGTGAGGATATTCTACATTATTTTGTATACAGCTTTCAGCTTGAAAGAATATAGCTATTGAGAAGCAAGAGAAACTAGCCTGTAATAGTAGATGCTGTTACCAGGCAGTTAATTTGCAAAAGGCCAAGAATTAATAGTTTTGCTATTTATGTGGCACACTAATTTTTTTGCAAAAGGAAATCCGCATTGATGAATAATTTAAATCCCAGTCTCCCTGTGAGTCTATAATCACGTGCCCTACAGAGACTGGAGTACATTCTACTGTGAGCATTGTGCAAAAGATTAGTAGCTCCATGGTGGCAGTGCTGCTATAACAGTGTGAATTGCACTTTTAATTTGTCTTCCCATATGACAGAGCATCTCATTATACTTACAAAATTTATTTTAAATTATACTTTTTAAATTCTCAGTTGAAGGATATTTACATAAAAAAGGTGAAGATTAAATAAATTGTTTTAAGTCATATCAGCAAATCATTTTAATGAGAACATTCTTTCTTCTTGCATTTGGAAAAGAATGTGTGTTTTATTCCCACTATGTTTAGTTCCAGTCAGTCAAACCCAGCAATGGCTGGATACAATTTTTTACATTGCAGTCTAGATGTGAAATGTGTGATAAGCCCTACTTTGTGTCATAAAATTATGCAGGTTCTCTAATAGCTAACTTGTTAGCTATCTTGAGCTGAGAAGTATTTTATACAAAAGCTTATATAAGATGAAAACTTGGTTTTTTTCCCATAAGTAGTACTGAGCTGAAAATTACTACATTGTGTTAATCAGATTAAATTGTGAGGGAGTATACACATAAAGTCCTTAGGCACACATTTTTAATAACAACATTACATTTCTTTCACTCCTTCTTTTTGCCCTATTTGCTCTTCCTTAACTACATTATTGAAATCTAGGAAGCATAATAGCTGATCTATTTAATGGCACATTATTATCTTCCCAAGCATAATGCATGCTATTCATTCTCTCATATTATTCATTAATGCATTATATTTATTCTATCCTAGTCTTTGTGTAACAATGTAAGGAATCAGACTTTCACTGTACAAATGAATAATATTTTTCAGTATTCAAAGATCCCAATTAGTATCAGCAACCTGCTAATTTGATGGTTCATTTGTTGATAGGATTTCATGTTAGTTGGACACTATTTGTTGTAGCTCCTGTTTATTTTTCTGGACATCTGCTGCTGGAGTTAGTACTGTGCTGAGCACAGTGCAAAAGCTGCAGGCGTTTATGTGTGGCTTCAGCGTGACTAGGATTGTACTTATGTGAAACAATTGTAGTTAATGCTTTCTCTTAAAAAATATATGGGCCAGGTCCTTTGAGGTAAGGGGAGGTTTAGGAGGCTGTTGGCAGTGCACTTTGCTTCTGGCAGTTGCTTTCCAGCAGAGCACAGTTCATGGGCTGCTGCTGCAGCTGTGGCCAAGGGCAGCCACGACTGGGTAGGGGGCAGGAGCCCCTTGCTGGGGACAGGGCCCTGAGGTCACATTGGGGCACACAGGCTACTCCAAACTCATTCATGTCCCTGTTGCATTCCTGTGCTGTGTGTAGGTTGTCAAGAGGTGGTTTTATTGATTTTTAGTTTTGTTTTCTTATTTGCACACAAGTTATTCTCAAATATTACAGTTATTAATGATTGGTGAGGCATGGGCTTTGGGTTCAGATCCAGATTTGAACTTCAAAGGGCCCTGGGAGATATTAGGACACTTCTGACTTATGTTAACTACTGCTGTTTTGCATAATTTTTATTTGCCAAGAGTTCATGTAAACTCTTCATTTTTATACCATTGTTCTAGATAATTTTTGATTTTGCAGCACCCATTGTTTTAGCTTGTAAGTTAAAGCAGAATTAATTTAAAAATTAGTTTTTATTATATGCCTTGTACAATATATGCCTTTTATTATTTGACTTGTACAGCTGTAAATATCCCATGTTTAAAACTAATAAAAGACTAGACACATAATGAAAGGTAAATAATGTCCAGAATGAACACTAGTGTTTATTAAGATCTTGTGTCTCTCAGGAACTGAAGGTGTAGCCCCAGTTCCACAGAAACTGGAACATGTGCTGAGCTGTAAATACAAAAAGTTTTCCCAGTGCAGAGTTCCAGGCTAGAGAGCTCAACACCTTGCATACTTGGCCTCTAGCTGCGTACACGTTCATGAGCTGATATTCCATGAGCATACCAAACAGCAATTAGACTTCATAAAGCTATGCAAGCATTTTGGAAAACAAGTCTCACTGCAGTTTTAAAACCAACTTCCACCATCTGTTTGGGAAAAGCAGTGGGTTGGTTTCTTGTGAACTTGGCAATTAAATATGCTAAAATATAATAGTGGCAGAACACAATATTTGCCATACCTATTAAGAACAAAAGCTAAAATCAAGCTAAGTAACACCAAACCTCAGACCAAGAGTCGCCATCTGGCTACCAGATTAATCAAAACTCTTGATACTCGTCAAACACTCTCATTTGGAATATACTTTTAGTGATGAATTTTAAAGCAACAGGAGTTAAATTCTGATTAGAAAAGCGAAGTTCTTATTTCAAGGGTTTAAAAAGCTGTAAAGCATATAAGTCTGTATATTATGGGGTTTTATATTGAGATTATTTTTCTGGTTTTTGTTTTCAGATTTGTAAAAATTATTTTTGAGGACAGCAAAAAATGCAGAAATTTTAGCAGTTTTCTAATGCTAGAGAGATTAAGGCCAGCACAGGAACATAGTAGGCTACTGCTCCAAATTTTTGAAATAATGAAATCATATCTTTTTCTGGGTGAAATGCCATTTCTGTTCTTTCCAGTAATAAAGAAAGCTAATAAACACAGAATACCTTTTAAGGGTATGTCAGGACTTCAGATATTCTGGAAAATTATGTCGAAGAATAGACTTCTTTGGGTGTTCAATTTCCAGAATGAGTGCCCTGGAGTATTCTATGAACAATAATTTGAGTGGAGAACTCTGCATGGCAGAAGATTAGAATGAACAAAATGCTCTCAAACAAACACACTTCAGTATCTAGCATGTGTGCAATTGGTGCTGCTCCTACCAGGAAAAATAGTTGTCACAACTGTGTGAAAAGAGAAAATTGCAGCTGTTTAATATAGTCTTGCTGGATAAGTGAAGGACTCCATCGAGTGGGCTTCATCTCATCCATCCCTGCTTTTCTGATTATTAATTCATATATACCTATTGGTATCACGCAAGCAATAATAAAACAGCATTTTCACTTTTAATTAGTATTTGACAAATAGCATACTTTAAGGAGCAGGCCACAATAGAAAAAAAAAACTTATGGTGAGGCTCAAAGACTAACTTTTTTTTTTATACTGCCTGTAGATGAGTATTTCTGAATTACAGCCATCATGAGAAATGTCCCATTTATCTTTTACCTCACGTAAAAGATTTTCATTATAGCTGAGCAAAGAATTGGTATTTGATGAGCTTAATCTGGTTTACAGTGCACTGGAAATATATAGTGGTTTATATTTATGGGAACAATACATATTGGGTGAATTGCTTTCCCACTTCATTCCATTGTTTGTTCAAATACTTTGCACATCTTGCAGTTAATGAGATGACAAATAGTTTGAGATGACTGCTAAACTTTGAGGTCATGGCATACAGTTTAGGTTCATCAGCCCTATGCTATCTTAGGTGAAATACAATGGAAACATAGGATTGGAAAAGAACACTGCTCTCAGTGTGCGGAGAAGTGTCCTCTAGACACTTTCTTTCAACTGGATTTTAGTACTCCTTTTCCCATTGAAGAAACATGAATTGCCACCATCAAATAAAATATATTAGTCAACAGCCAGCCACTGGAAATACCTGAAGACAATATCTTTACAGATTCATGGCTCTTCTTGTTTACATTTATTTCTGAGATGTGAATTCATCCTCATTCCTGCCATTCACAGGATATTTAGGAGCATTTGGGTTAGAAAGTGAAAACCAAACATGCGTTGGTGTGATATCAGTAAAAGAGGAAGGTGCACAAACTATTAACTATTAAAAGAAAAAGAAAAATCCAAAACAGAAGGATCAGTCTTAATTAGTAGACTTTTACTTCCATTTATCTTAATAGCTTTTTGTTAAATATATGCATTTCTGTGGTAAGTAATTTTCATCATTTAGGTAGCATTTTTTTATACCACTAATGCACCTTGACCTTGAAATTTTATTTTCCTCTGAAATTTCAAAGCTTACATAAAAAAATTACAGGAAAATTCTACTTTCCAGAATTTGTGACTCATTTAATGCAAATTGTTTATATGCCTGGTCCAGCATTTCTATTAATTAAACATGAACAATAGCAATATAAGTGAATTTATTATACTTAATATAGCTATCCAGAATAAATTTCCATAGAGCATCTGTAGATAATTTGGAAACAGAAGTATAAAATAATTATGTGACTGCACTGATTATTTCCAAGCCAAAAACTTGTCAATACTTGCCAAATCTGATTGTCTGGAAATTTAGGTTCATCTTTTTCAAGTCCTGAAGGCTTTAATACATGAAACAGAATCCTTTTGTTTCATTGCCTTTAGAAATTCCATTCTCTGTGAAACTGCAAAGGATAATTACAATTGAAGTTCTTGTCTAATTATTGGACTTCGGGAGCTTTCAGAGAAACATTAAATATCAAAGACTCAAGAGAAACACTGGGGAAACCGTGTTTCCTTCACTGTGCAACTGAAATGGTGGCCCATTGTCAGCAGCTACAACTGCAAATTATGCAAGGAGCAACATAAAACCAAAGAACATCCTTTCTTCAATCAGTGTTGTAAGGAGAGCTTTCACCTTTAACTGGCAAGGATTTTTGGAAGCACGAGGCAGATAGCTGTTAAAATGAAATAAAAATAACTGATGCAGAAGGAAATACACTTTGTCTTAGATTGCATTTTGTTTCTCTTTAAATTTTGAAGGCTGTGATGATTTTACAAAATTAAAAGAATATATTATGAACTGCTGATCTCAATATCATACATATAGTCTCCTGCAAGTCTGGCAAACTCATAATCATTTCCTTTAATGGTGATGGCACTGCAATAGCTATATTTGTGACTGAAATGATAGGGAAATATCATTATACTATTTTTTTCTTAGTAAGTAATATATGAACGGTATTATATCTGTGCTCTTGCAAAATATAGCATTCTCTTATTAAAATTCAGTCATCATTTCACTGAAACAGCATTCTAAACCCTTCTATCTCACCATTTATCTTTAGAAGTTTTGGTAATTTTCTGAAGTCTTTCATTTATGGCCATTCTTATGTCGTACTAGCTAATTCTATTTCTTACCTAAAGACCCTTTTCAGGTCTTGTGCACTTAGAGTAATGCTCTCTTATTAATGGACTCCCATAAAATGCCTTTCTAAGACAGCAGTAAAAGAATCCGAGTTGACTCTACTGCTCTTGTATGTTACCAAATTTAGATTATTACTGGCAGCAAATTAGATGTTACTTGGTTGAGTTCCTATACAGTTCTAATTAATTATTATAAAATGAAGAATGAAAAGGAAAAAAAACAACTCTCTCTTTAATCATGAATTCTACAAACACTGACTGTAGCCTCTTGTTTAGAAACACGTTGCATGAAATTCTCCATATCCTTGTCTCTAATACTGGCACTGCTAACGTAATTGTTATGAAAGTATAATGACAGAGCTCTCTTTAATAATAATATGCAAATAAAAGTAAATAGTTTTTTTGTTGTTCCACTAAGCATGCATAAGAATGCAAATGCAGAATTTGTTAGAAACATTTAAACCTGTTGTAAATATGGTAATATCTGAGTATTTTCTGGGCCAAGTCTGTATTAAGAAGAAAAATCATCTTTATTCAAATTTAATTCACTCTTATAAACTTCTGATTCAAGGACATTTCACATTGCCAGGCTGCAATAAGAGGATTTTGATCTAATTGTGAAAAATGACCTTAATGTTTTATTGATAAAGTCAACTGAAGTATACTTAGGCTCAGTCCTTTACTCAAGTCCTGTCTGCCAGGGCAGCATGAAGCCGGTGCCTTCCCTCTGGGCTGGAAGGATGTAGGTGGTGAGCAGGGCAGATCCTTCATGACCAGGGTTGTCCCACTGCCAATCAGTAATTTCTTAGGCTTCCCATTTTAGCATGTCATTTTCTGTACATTATTCACCTAAACACGTCAACCTACTCAGCAGTGTTGCCACAGGTAGCTTGGCTACCAGACTCAGAGAAAAACATAATCTGATGGGTGAAAATGGCAGGTATGGAGCCAGTAAAGCATCCAGTTTGGCAGTTCTACAATGAGTTGTGCTTTTCTTAACAGTAGAGTCGCTTGCAAGTTAGGTAATACTCCCTGTGAAAATAAATACAGAAAGGCTCTTGTCGTTAATTGCATTAAAAGATAAGGGTTTTGCTGTTTCACAAAAGGGAACAATTCACTGGGTAATTTGAAGTAATTTATTCTGTATTCTATGGTCTAAATTAGGGGGATGTACTGCAGGTAACTGTTCCCTG
The DNA here is from genome assembly GCA_026413545.1 of Cichladusa arquata. Classification (NCBI taxonomy): domain Eukaryota; kingdom Metazoa; phylum Chordata; class Aves; order Passeriformes; family Muscicapidae; genus Cichladusa; species Cichladusa arquata. Next base: position 31,284,624 of record JAOTQP010000870.1, on the reverse strand, counting down.
ACTTTGGTACACAAGCTGTCTTTTCACTTTGCTATGGTGTCACAGTAGGAATAATGGCCCTAAAATGCAGATCAGAACTTGTTTGAGGGCCTCCTGAGTGACGGGTCCCTTTCAAAATGTCACTGAGGTTTTCTGAGGATCTGAAAAGGCTTTTCAGATTAATCACAACCGAAAGGGCATCTCATCCAACTATAAAATAATTATAATGATTATCTCCTTCCTCATGAGATTATAGGGTTGCATCTACATTAGCAAACCGTTTATCCCTACAGAAGTGATTTTGTAGACTCAAACTATTGTTGCTGAGGGCATGATGTCCACATTCTATTAATTTAGTGGAGGAGGTTGTTTTTCACTAGCCCTTGTGTCCTAAAAGGAACACTTCTAAACTGTAGGAAGGCATTAGGTGCACTCTTGGGCTCATATTTTGCTTAATTTTCATCTAAAAGGGATTAATTTGCTGTGAATCATTCCAGAATCATTCCATAGTGCGATCCAGACTATAGTAAAAGGAGAAAGTTTGAAAATTAGTTTGAAAATTCAAGTCCAGCTCCAAGTTGAAATGCTGATGTAAGTATATCTTGTAAGAGTCCAAGGAACTAGAGGGACAAAACACTATTTATTGATTTTTCAGCCCTTCATTCTCCTGTTGTACTCTACCTACAAATCTCAAGCTGCATAACATGCAGCAAGAAGCTGGTTATAGAACTTTTAAGAATTGATGGTTATTCCTGGTTATTTAATGAGCTCCTGGCCACATTAAAATGCCATTGCAAGGCAGGCACAGTACACGCCAAAGAGTACATGCCATTATTTATTGAGGTAGACTCACTTGGATGAAAATCAGGGTTGAAACTCATATGACTCCTATGTAGCTGCTGTTACCCTTCAAAAGGGGATATTTGAAAAGGGTGTGGGAAATTGATTTGATTTTTCAAGGAAAACTGGGTGCCATTTAGACACTTCAGCTATCATTAAGAAATGATCTGGCTTGAATTAATTCCTAGCAAGCCATCACAAGAACACTCTGAATTTTCTGTTTTTAGTATGAGCTGGTAATAAAAATATCTTATTGTTTTAGAATACTGACAAGGAAGTAGAGAGTGAGAGTAAAAATTTTCTAGCATATTGGTTGATTCTAAAGATTGGATTAGTTATTATGGTCTATGCAACAGATTAGATAAAGTGCCAGGGCCAAAACCCCACTAATATTTGATAAAGCCCTGTGTAGAGAGAAAAAAAGACATTTTTTGTTTCTACGAGTAGAAAATTCATATTTTCTTCAATGTGGGCATACCTCGCTGAGTACAAGGCACTCTACCTGGATTGCCTGCTGGGCTTTATGCTCGACTTCCCAGCTTGTAGCTGAAGGTTGTTTGTGCAGCCTGGATGCCTTTCTTTAGCATCTCTCAGAGTGAAAAAAGTACTTTTCTATGTATATGCTCAGGAATAGAGGTTTGCTTTGGGTAGATCCATATTTTGGAAGAGTTTGAAAAAATACTTTGATCTCACTTTTTTCCTCTGAAAGTGGTGCCTGCGGTGGCTGTGGCAAATGAGCATGTGTAAGGACTTGACATTAAAAGGGTGGAGGAACATGTTCCAACTGCGTTTCAACTAGGTTTACTCTCAGTTGACAACTCTCCTGTCTTCTTAGTGTGTTATGTCAGCTGTTAAAGATATTTTGGTCATTGCACAGGCAAGCTCCATATTTTTCTGTGATTTGAGCAACCTGTCATTTTTATTTACACTTGAACTTTTACTTTCAAGTGTGGCCCAAAATGTGTAGGAGTCAGGTATAAAACATAGATTAGGCTCAGACCTACTATTATTTGTCAGAAGTGCTCCTATGCCTATTGACAGATATAATTGTCATGGAAATAGCAGGGGAGAACTTAGTCCGAGTCCTGCTTCCCTGTTCATCTGCAGAAGCCTGTCATAGTGTTATTTGCGAGAAGAATTTTTCCAAAAAACAGAATTTAACTTTCACTTGGATATTCTTGCAATTGAATCTGAAAATACACATTTCAGGTCTGACAGGATTGTGTAATATAATGATGGCCTTCATCCAGACTTATGTCCATGTAAGAATCCCAGAATTAGTCCTCCACTACTGATTGAAAGGCATTATGTTTAATATAGTAGTCACTTTAAATAGATCTAATAACAACACTTTTAAATTCCTCTATCCACACTTTCAAAATACTTCTAATGTTATAGTTTCTTTCGTCATCTGAAAATACTTACACTTGAAAGTACATAATTTTTAGGTTCTATATCTCTACATGTTCTACACATTTTCTACATTTTCTTTGTTTCTGCTCTTGCAGCAAACAAGACTTCTTCATATTTTGACAATTGTTATGCTTGCCAGTCTTACATCTCCATTATGTCATTGTTAAAAACAGGATGACAATTTGAAGATTTTAAATTTAAAACATAAGTGATAGAACAGAGACTGAGTTTGAAATAAAGTGAGGGAGTCTTAATTATACCATAGTCACTCATGTGCAACAGTTTGACTTTAACTCACTGAAGTTAGTGAAAAAAGCATTTTGGGTACTGAATAATTCACCAGTATAGTACTGTGACTTTTTGGGTCACTGTAAATTTTATGACACAGAGATGCCAATTATGCCTTGAAGATGTTAAAACAATAAGAAGGAATATTCATCTTAATCAAATGTTCATCAGCATGGTTAGTTTTTGGATGGAACACAATTTGGGTTCAGGTAATTGATGAGAACACTTTTTGTTTTTCTGTGAAATGCTGGTAATTTAGGAATTTTTAGGAGGACAATGAAATGAGTGGAAGAAATCATTTCACTAATGAACTTGCTTATAGTTTTCTACATGAAAAAGCCTAGTTCTTGTGTTCCTGTACTAGAGTACAAGAATGGAACTGTGGTATTGATATATAGACAAGACTTTGGAATCACTGAGCTAAGTGTCCTGATCCTGTCTGCAGCAAGATATAATCTAATGCATTTCTTATAGAAACGGTTTTTTTTGCCTGTGCTATGTTTGATTTCTCTGTTTCCCTTCAACCTTTCCTTTGCTTCACAAGCCAAGCACTTTAAAACTCCTCCTGTGGAGGACTTTATTCCTTTGACTGGAAGACTGTCCCCACATGTTTTGTGGACTCAATTTCACTTTCATAAAGATGACTGGCCAGAATTGTGTAGATTATTCTGAACGATAGTTTAAGAAACGTCATACTTGTCATTCTGTGTCTATTAGAAATATATAATTTAAAAATTTATAGGATTTGCCTTTTTCACAGCCATCTTGTGTCATATTGATACTGATGTGCTCTTGGTGATCAGCTTGAATAAATGAATTGTTTTTGCATATGTTGTTTCAGGTGATGAGTTCCCAACTTGTACCAGAAATGCTATTAATCCCTGATATTCCCTTTCAGAACTACATGCTGTTACTCCAGCTGGATTCACCTTTCAATTCTCATAATCTGCAGTGTCTTCAGCTTAATGTAGAAGTTCTGTAGTGACACTGTGGAAAATGCTTTCTCTAAAACCAGACAAATCATATCTACTTCATTTCTTTGTCTGGAAAATGAGTTATCAAAAAGAGCTGTCAAGTTAGTCTGGCGTGAGCTACCTTTGGTAACTGCTTCATTTTATCCTATGTTCTATTTACTTCCCTGTCTTTAATTTATCTTTTTCTTCAAAGCTTTCAAAGCTCTTGCAAACTGAAGAGGTCAGACTAATAGGCTTACACCTGCCCAGATCATTTTTGTCCTTGCTTTTAAATATGGGCACTTCAGTTCCCATTCTCCACTAATATTTGAAGTTTTCTCTGCCTTCAGAGATTTGAAGGCTTATCTCTGCCACTGCAATGGCCTTTATGAAATCACAGTACACCTAGTGATTCAGATCTTAGTGAGGCATTTTGTTCAAAGCTCATTGCACAGTTATCTTTTTTTTTTACAGTTAAGCTTTTGATTGGTTAGTGAGATATGAATAAAGAAAATTTAAATAACCATCTGCAGGAGGATCACATGTAAGATATAAGCAAATATTGCTGCCTTGATGATTAAGTGAATAGCTAGTACCCCCCGCAACTTAAAGCTCCCTTAAGCATAGAAACTGGGAGAGAAATAGTTTAAAGTGGTGTGATAATATCAGAGAAAATGGTGAGAATTGCAGCCTACGTGCCCTCTAATACTGAACACTTCATGGTCAGAAATTATTTTACAAAGGTGTTGGATATCATTGGGCAGCTTAAAGATATTTTAATACCTTGGATGTTTAAATATTCCATAATGTTTTATGCTAGCACTTAAAACTCAGTGAATGGAAAGTGTAGGTTTAATGTTAGATTATTACTTTTAGTTCTATGTTTTTGTAAATATGTGGAATTACAGAACCTAACCTCCCAAAAATTCATGGCATTTTATTTTTCCATACTGAGTAACATGCCAGCATTAGCATTCATCAGGTGGACATTCTTTTACTGGTCCTCATGAAATGACCAAGAAAGAAATTTAGTCAGTTAAATACATCTGTATTGTTTGAGTTAAAGATGGCTAGAAGGGTGCATTTCTTGTTTATAATTTCTTTGCTTTCTTTATTGCTTTCAATTAGGCGTTGTATCGGAAAATTAATGAGGATGAAAATTACTATGAACTGTGTGTACAGAGAACTGGGGTTAGTCTGGAAACAGGGGACATTAACATTGATAGCAGTTTAGAGGGAAGACCATTGATTATGACTATGCATATGCTTTTGGAAAAAAATAAGTTTTTTCCATCATCTCTCAGTGTTTCTAGCTGGGAGATGGAATGCAGCTAGGTGGCTAAAGCATTTTACACCTCTGGCAATTTGAGCATTCATGCTTATCAGATTTTGGAAACAATAATATATATGTAAATTTCACATCTAAGTGCTATGAGACTACTGGCAAATGTAATTACCTGTATGTGCATCTGTCTACAGTTTCCCTCTGCTGGGAAACTAATTGAAGTATGCAAAGAAGAATGTTTTCTTTTTGTTTATTGCATGTTTTCATATATTCCATAAATTTTTATTTTTCAGATATTTGAGGCATTTTTTTGTCTTGAAACTGTCTCTTCTTATAAAAGCTCACTTGCTAATCTTTTTCCAAGAACTCATGTTGTGTACATACATTTCTGTATGTGCTTAAATTTAAGTATGAGCTTAAGTTACACTGATTTAAATAAAAGACAAATATGGGCATACATATCAATCATGCTAAAGGACTTTTGGCAAGATTTAGTTTTCCTCAGAGTCCTAAGTTTTAGCACAGTAGCCTTTCAAAAGCCCTCTTTATGGCATTAAAGCCTCAAAATCTTCAGTTTTCTTCCGCTGCCACACTTAACAAAGTAAGAGTGAGAGCACTAGTTTATCAGTCTGCCTAGAGTGCTTTAACTATTTCTGAATATTTCTTAGTAGTGGGGCTAAGCTCTCTATGACTACTTATTCTGGCTATGGAAATATCCACAAACAACTTTTTTTTTAATACAACAAACCCACCGCTCGTGCTTTGCATCCCGGGATTTCCTGCATCTCCTATGTGACACTAATGTTCACTGCTAGGCCAAATGCCTTTTCTCTTTTTTTCATTGCCCACCTAGATCAAAGAAAGTAGCTTGTGAGAACGTGCCCACGTTTGTCCCGCATTTCCTTTTGGAATCAGAGTGCACTTTGTGTCTGTTACAGACTGTGATGTATGAAGCAGAAGCAAGATTGATTTTCACAAGCTACCTTGTACCTGAAGTAATGAGAGTGGCAAATTACTTGTTCCCTGAGCAAACATGACAGGAATGTCATAGAGGGAATTTATATATATGCAGATGCACAGGGGTCACATCGGTGTTATTTTTGCAAAGTGACCTTGTTCACCAGGGGGACATTTTTAAATCTGCATTAATCTACACTGGAAAGGCTGAATGAAACGGCACATACCTGCATTGTGTGGGATGTAGCAACTAACATAACTAATAAATAATGTACCATTCAACGCAGTAGAGAAGATAATTTAAATGGCTGCATTATTTCTGTACAAGACACTTGGTCTCAAGTGTTTTCTACTACTCATTTAGGCTTTCTCTGAAGTAGCAAAAAAATATTTGTCAAAAAAGAAAAGTAAGAGGATGCGGGACTGATTTTCTTTTAGATTTTTTTGTCTCTTACGCATTTTTTCATGATTCAGTAGAGAAACAGTCTTATGTATCTCTTGGTGAACACTTGAATTCACAGGGTCTGTGTATCTGCAAAAGGCAAATGGACCTTACTGACAGTGAAACTTCCCATATATGAACAGCAGAAATGAATGAGTTTTGAGCAACTTCAGAGAATCTATTGTTTGTAAAGAAACGAAAAACAAGGAGCAACAGAGAAAAATGCTGTTACTCCTAGAAAACAGATGAGAATTTTATTTGTGGATAAGCTTTCAAAGGAAGAATAGAATATGTTTCCTTACATGTTTTTCTCTTCAACAGCAAACAGGACATGAATTTGTACTTCACCTAAATCAGAAAGCGAGGCAGTTTAGCACTGGTCAGTATAGCACATAATATAAGGTCATTCCCATGTGATTCTCTTTTAATTCTGAACTGTTGGCAAGGTGGCTGATCTCAAGTCCAGAAACAAAGGGGGAAAGTAAAAATGCAAAAGCTTATGGGTGCTACATTGAAAATACACATCTGTGCATGGCATTTTCAGTACAGCTGAATGGCTGGAGCCCATCTGCTGTTGAAAGTGGGCTGACAGTGAGGTGGAGCAGTGACAATGAGAGCCTGTGCAACACTGGAGTGTATTCACAGTTTGCTGTTGTTGAGCCACAGAGGGCAGGCAGAGGGATTTCTGCTGACATGGCAGCTTGTGAAACTCCTCTGCAGCACCATATATGGTTTCTCCCTGAGAAAAAAAGTCCTGCAGTTTTTTGTCACTAATCACCAAAACAGTCTATTGTTGAGTTCATGGTACCGGACTGGTGTTGGTCTCATGGAGTGTGCTTCAAAAGAAATCGTCGGGAGCAGAAGTAAAAAATCCTGTGAATGTATTCCTTCTGTTATGGTGTCAGTGAAGAGCTGGGCACAACAGAGCCATCTCACACTCAGTCACTGCCTGTTTGAATTATGTGGGTGACATCTTTTTGTTATATTTTGAATGTGTTCCTGGAGCACAAAAGGAGCTACCTTTCTTTTTTCTTGCCTCAAAGCACATTGAAAAATGAACTCAAACACAGCACACTTTCATGTCCTCTTTTGTGTGAAAGTGCAGAGGATTCCTTGGGTTTATTTCCAATATGTTGGGTTAGAAACTGAAGGAAATTTTTTGTTACACATAAAGCTCATGTGTAAAATTGATTTTCAGATGTAGGTGTTTTCTATAGCATGGCTATTCTCTGTTTTGATCAGCTTTGTCTTATGTGGCATTATTGAAGGCTGGATGGATCACAGTGAGAGAGAGGTTCTGCAGAAAAGAAAGTAAATAAAAGAATAAATGTCTCAAAAAGAAAACTATCCAAGTTAATATCCATAGTTTGTCTATGGAGCTCTGCATCACCTCTAGTAAAAGCAGATATCATTTCAGAGTTTATTTGTCCTACTTAACACAGTCAGTTACGTTAGTGTAATACCAGTACTGAAATGGACTCAATTTTATTTCCTGGATACTCTTACTCAACATGGATCAGGATTGCAAGAGGCTAATAGTTGTTTCAGGGCTGAGGTCAAATGCTATCTAGTCCTAGTGTCTTCTCAGTGCTCCATCATGGACTGTTCTGCAAATCCATAACAATATAAACAGCATCAGGGTTTCAGAGCCCAGGTGATAATGCATGCAGCGAGATACTGAGCGTATCTCATGGCCTCTCTGTCCTCTCCTTCTTTTCTAGCTCTTGACTCACTTTGTCAGTGATATGCATCCATCCCAACCTCTCAGCTTCTTGGACTACAAACCCTTCATTTTTTGTTTCTAGGGCTCTATTGCTGGAATGTGGCCCTTGGGTGTAGCAGGACTGCTCGGAGCAGAGAGCTTCAGGTCTTGTTTGTGCTTATGCAGCCTCTTGTCTGTCCTTGAACTGACCACTGTGAGTGACAATGCACATAACCACAGGTCTGGGTCTAGGGTTATATAGCATAATTACTTTGCAGCTAACATCATCTTCCATTTTTTTTTCTGTTTGAGCAGCTGTATGTAATGAATGCTTTAACTTCATCAGGTTTTTTACACAGTTCTTCTGGTGGCCTCTGAACTTTTAGTCCCGAACTAGAACTGCCCCTTGCACTGATTTTTCTGTTAGTTATGTCCATTAGGGGGACTAGTATTAGACACAGCTCAGATTTTTGTCCTTCTAAAGGCGAATCCCACAAATAACTAGTACAGAATTATGTAATAGCCTTGTGGTGCAGAAAATGGTGTTTAGTTTTTCCCATGATTGGGAAACCTGGCAATGGCAATGAGCCCAGATTTTCTGTGTCAAAGCTGAAACCCTTCCCTGACTTTGCAGAAAACAATCTCACTCAGTGCTAGCTTACTCCTTTTTGGTATGCTCAGCTGTGTGCAGGGGTTTGTATCTTCACTCTGCCATGCATCCTGAGGGCAGCTTTCTCAGGCAAAGACATTGGTTTTCTCTCTTTCCCCTGCCACTACTGTTTTTCCTGATGCATTTGCATTTTCTGATGTGCATTTGCTGCCAGTCTCACAGCACAGTGAGGAAATCTGGCATCAGCAGAATACAGGAAGAAACTGTATTAGATTCAACCTTGCTTTAATGGTGCAAGGCCCACTGGGTTTTGAGCAGTGTTGTGTAGGTGAGGAAGAAAGATTTGATTTTAATGAGAGATGACTTGGCACCAGCAGAGTAACAGGTGCAGTATGAGAATCTAGAGTGAAGGAGTTAATTCATATTCTTTTCACAGAGATAGCTGTGAAAGAGCATATGCTGAATGTGCATTCCAGTCTAAATTTTTTGTTCTTATTTACAGTGACAAATAATGTATTTCCCTTTATCTTTGAGTGGTTCATAAACCTGAAGTTGATGATGAATATGCAGTTTACACTCCAAAGGCACTGGAATCAGTGCAAGAAGGCAGACCTTAGAGTGGTTGACAGCACACTGTGATCTCTGCTGTGATTATTAATCAGTCAGGCTTTCAGGGGCACATGCACCACCCTGGTTACAGCACTCGCTTGCTCCTCTCTCCTTTTGCTTGATAAATGTGAGATCTAAACCTCTGGGAAACACATAATAAATGTGTGACTTCTGTAAAAGAATGCTTTTCAGAGCTGTCTGCTCTGAATTCGTGTTTAAAAGGGTTTGGTGCACTCTTCAGTGGGTTGTTAGTTTCAGTCATGTTTTCTTACCCACTGCCTGCTCATCAATCTCCTGGAGAGCAAGATTGGCAGTTCTGAGGGAAGTGGAGTAGTTTCAAGTCTGGAAGTCATAAGTAGAGTTGTATTTGAAAGAAATTTGCTGAAAAGAGAGGAATTGTTTTGAAGCAGTAGAAAATTATTTGGGACTTTGGACATGTAACTAGTTAAATCTGTATTAGAGCAGTCTGCATTTCAGAGTTGTGGTTGCCCAAGATAGCACCGTACACAAGCAGAAGAAAAAAGATGCACCTGAATTCCTTTGGGTTTCTTATTAACATAATAGGAGACAAATGTACAACCATAATGAAGCAATGCATTTTTTTTTCTGCTCAGAAAAACAACCTAAAAAAAGTTCCAAGCATTGCAATACAACTACAATTTTGTTCAAGTGATCAAATTTTCAGCTTTTCTAGTGTAAACGGTTTGAAATGGTTATCATTGTTCTCTTGACCTATCAGCAGAAACATGGCCATTATGTACAGCTGTTTCCTAGCCAGCTCCCTAGAGCTCTTCCACAGGGAACAAGTGAGAGAAGGACTCATTATTGTACCTCTTGCCACTCTCTGCACAATTGTAATCCTTAAGCACTAGAGCCTACATGCCTGAACTTGTCTTTTTGGCAGGTGGAGGGGTATTTTGTCTTTGGATGAGGTTACTGAGAAATAAGTCATGTGTTATCTTGTGCTTGAACTGCTCTGGTGGCTTGCTGTCAAAGTGAAAACATCACTGAGTGAGATGAGGGGAGCTCTGTGCAATTTCCCTTGGTGCAGTAAATCAAATCTTTTCATTACCCAAGGGTAGACAGAAGAGAGGGTAGTGAATCTGCCCTGCTCTACTTCATGTTTCCAAACCACTCAGGTCTTCCTAACAGGATTTCTCTGCAGGAGGATTGGTACATGAGCTGAAGGTCTATTCAAATCTTTTATCGCCTTAGGACTCGTGGGCACAATCCTAAGAGACCTGCAATCCCAAAAGTTAAAAACACCACTGTGTGATCAGAGACAACTGTAGTACCATGTAGACTCAGTGGTGGAACTGCTCAGTTTTTCAAAACCTGCTCAGAGATGCATGGGTTCATCCTTCTCGCCAGCTTTGGAGTCTGCTGTGGTTATGGACACTGATTGTGCCCTGAGAGAAATGATAATGATGTTGGATTCTCCTGGTACTGACTAGGGTGGAGGAATGCTGTCAGCCCAGGGAGGGAGATTATGCTCCTGCTCTATGTACCTCATTTAGGATTGTGAGCTGGACACTTATAAAAACTTAGTAAATTCTCCTTAAATTAAGAAAAAGATGTCTTTTTAAGAAATCTTAAGATAAATATTTAATTTTGTGTATTTTTCTTTTCAGGATGAATAAGAGATACTTACAGAAAGCAACAAAAGGAAAACTGTTAATAATAATATTTGTTGTAACTCTGTGGGGGAAATTAGCATCTGGGGCAAATCATCATAAAGGTAAGAAATTCTATTCTGTTCTATGATACTGTTTTATCTGTGGCCTCCATAAAAAAATTCAGAAGGGTCAGGTCTAAGTGACCTTTTCTCCTTGTGTGTATTTGTGTCTCCTGATACTGGTTCACTAATCACTATCAAAGAGTGAGAGTTTTCAATGGATAGACTTTTACTAATTTATTGGAAGTTTAAATAATTTTGTAGTGATTGTACAGTTGAAAAAAAACACTAAAAAGTGTGGTAAAATAAAAAATATAGTGAAAACTTTTTGTCTCATAAAAATAGTTATATCAGCAGATATATATGATGCAAATTAATTCCTGGAATGAACCCTGGAAAGAAACAATTTTTAGTAATTTATACGATATTTCTGTGTGCGGTTATCTACCAAGATAAACTTCATGGATAATGTGTTTTGGATGAGATTGTTTCATCATCAAAAAAAGACTTCTGCTTTGCAGTATTGTCTGATTTCTATGCTTTGCTCCTAACACCTGACCAGGAACTTTTTGTGACAATGTGATATTTGTTTCCTCTTGGTCATTCCAGCCCTTAATATGTATGTATACATACCAGCACAAGCTGTGATAGATTATTTAATATTGTAAAATTGTATTGTATTTCTTTTTGCATGTGTGTTTCTGTTAACCCTAACACAAGAAACAAGCTCTCCAGATTCACAAACTAATGCCTTCTTATAGGCTAATGTAACTTAAAATGTGATCTGCAGTATAACAGGATTTTGAACTCCATTTCTCATCGTCATATATTGTCTGTTGTCTGTTTATCTGCTTAAACAAGATAGAATAAACTCTAACAACCTGAATAAAGCAAGGGTAGGACATGAACATTACCACAAGCTAAGGAGTCAAACCTAGAGGAAGGATTCCAAAAAACCCAGTTAGTTAATTTCTCTGGTTGCATGTACATGTTATAATGCTCACTCTGATGATAGGATTTTATGAGCAGGTATTTTTAAATATCAAGCCACTAGATATTTTTCTGTTAAGTGAAGATACCTTTCTTCAAAATGCCTCGCTGATTAAGGACTTCAGGATGCAGAGATAATTTCTGCAAAGTCTTATACAAGTTGCAATTTGACTGCAGACAAAACAGACTCTGATGTGGTCCTGCAGGTCACCAGGTGGGCATCATGCTGGACAAGAACTGTGCTGATATCCTTTGGTCAGCCTTGTTCCCTCTCCAAACCAGAATACAGATTTCTGTTGTGGCTTTCCAGTTTAGTTGTCTTTTGGAAAAGAGCCAAGATAGCCTAGTCTGCATTCAGAATTCTTTTGCTTTGATTATTTCTCTTTAAACACCCAAAAAGCTGATATCCAGACCATTTTGATTCCGTATGCAAGGGCTGGTCGAGCTGTGTTCGCTTCTATGGAATTTAAACTTTGCCAAAGTATGCTTGCTGTACTTTTTGGAAAAACTGATGAGTAAACCTACCACCACATATTTCACAGAAACAAATTATAACCATAAGGACTATTTTGGGATTTGGTGCTTCATAACTGAGAATAAAAAACATCTACCATCAACTGCAGCTTTTCTGTGCAAGGGAAATCCCAGCAGAACTACACCATTGATTATCTGGACAGTGTTTGTTGTTTTAGCCTCAGCCTTAGAGCAGAGATAACTTAAGGAGTATTTAATTTAATTTTTTTAGATAAAAAAGTGCATGGGCAGCCCTTAAAAATCAGATTATTAGCTGTAGGGACTTCTTTAAATTCCTGCAAGCTAACAAAAAGCTCCTTTTTCTTTAATTTGTATCTTTTCATGCTTTTAACAAAATATATGAAGAAGTCTTGCAGTAAAAAAATAATAACAAGAAGCATGGCTTGAGTGTACAATTTGGAAAAGCAGCTACTTTACCTGTTCAATTTCTTTTGGAAAGAAAAACTATTCAGAAAGATTTTGGCTTGTGGATTTAGTAAATCAGCTACACTCACTATATTTGGGTTATTTAAAAATACAAAAATCAGAGTTATATAGCTCAATCACCATTGATTTCCAAAGATACTGGGAGTTTAAATTCCCATTGTGTCATAGAAAATCTTCCCCCTGCTCTCATGGCAAAAATGGAGCTAAGACACGTTGAAGGAGAATGTTCATGCCGTTTGATGCTGTTCACCTTTGCATGGAGTTTCCAAATACTGAGAAACATGTGAGATTTTTCAGCACTAATTATCCCTAGCATCATTAATCTTCATTTATAGAAGTCCTTACTAACATATTGACATGACAAACCCTAATGACTTTGAAGGAGCCCCTACAATTCCAAAAATCAATAATCTGCATTTAAAAAAAATCTTTACTTTCCTATTGACTTACTCATATTATTCACTAGTGGCACTAACTTTCAAACCCATCTCTTTTTCAGAAAGCTATTGTTAAAGAAAAGAAAAAGTACAAGAAGAAAAAGACCATCACTGTGTGAAAAATTGTTTAATGAGCATTCTGCTCTCCAGGCAGACTTCAGGAGGAATATAAGCAGATGACTCTGACAGGTTATCTCTAGGCTTGTTGCTTTTATTTCAGGGATATGGCACAAATGAAAACTCCCAAGTCAGCAGCAAGAAAAATAGAGGCCAAGACAGGGCATGGGAAACAAGGCTCTGAGGACCAATTGAGCAACAGGGTTACAAGCTGGGATTTCAGATTACATCTTTTCAGTGTGATGTGTGCAGGTGCCAAATCCACCCTTCTTTCTATTGAGAAGTCTGGTTTGAAGACATTTCTGCTCCCATTATCTTGACTGATGGTTGAAGTTTCATCATTCTGGACAGTAAGTCCAAGAGCTAAGAATGCTAAACAGTATTTAAAACAATACAAATCTTGCTCTTTTCTTCCCCATGCACACGGGATTACAAGTTCTTCACTGTGATTCCTGGCTGTGCACATATTTATATCCCATTTATCCTGTCTTCTGGAAAAAAAAAATCAACAGTAAATCTGCTTTTTTTTTTTCATTTTGCTGTAGACCCTGATACCATGGTGACAAGTGTCTAAAACGAGCACGTGCACCTGAGAATCAGCTTGCAGTACCAGAAGCATTTGTGCTGCAGTAGCTACATATGAGGAGAGAGGCATATCAATCTACAAAAGGATGTTGTCAAATGCATGAGTTGAAAAACTGATAAAGACTAATCCTGATCCTCCTACACTTTGCTAGCCCTTGGAAAACAAACAAACCTGTACAAACATATAGTGTTTTCTGGCAGATATGGCAGGCAGGCATCAGTTCAGCATCACTGCCTTACTGCTATTTCTGTCATAGGGAGCATGAATTGATTTGATGACCATTGTATCACAGCCCATGACAAGGTGCCAAGTGTTGAACTGGTCCTTTTGAGGAAAAAAATGTACTGATACCCTCTTAGAAGCACTCCTTTCTAGAGAGGAGAAAACTACAGAAAACTTTTATCCTAAAATGAAAAATTCTTTCAAAGTAAATAAATCTGTGAACTTTTTAATCAATATTTTTTGTTTACACTGATAATGCAATAAAATATTCTAATTAAATGAAGAATGTTTTTGAATCTAAGCATAGTTTAATATTTCTCAAAATACAAAACAACAAGTTCAACTTTGATTTTAAATCCTGGAAAAAATAAAAAGTAATTTAATAATATGGCTAATGATGAACACGAGCATGCCAGAAGGAATTTGTTATGGAACCAGAAAACATTCTAGGTGGATAAATAATTGCGTATTTTTTGATTATCATGAAAATCATGATAACTTATTGTCATTTAAAAAAAGTCACTCAGAGCCTGAACTTATTCATCTGATGCCTATCATATAGACAAACTAAACTATCATATGTGATGCAGAATTGCTGCTCCTACTTGTCTGTGAGTTTGTACTAAATTAGAAGTCTGAGGGAATGTCTTTCTATTCACAAGGAGATCATGAATTTTGGTTTCTCCTTGCAGAGGAGGGGCTGTTCCAAAATCCAGCTGAATGAAGGAGCCACTGAGCCCCTAAAGCTGGTGGTTAGGTCACCCTAGTTGGATGAGTCTGCCTTCTTCAGCTGCCTTGCTGAGGCAGGAGCACTGCTGGCACCAGTGTTGTGATGTAGCCTATGCCACACGTGCCCAGAGTTTGGGAGCGAGTACGACTATGAGAAGCAAGAAACTATATTCCTAATATTTAGAGACTCTGTCTAGACAAAAATCTATTCCTAATGGTTACAAGTCCTAATAGTTACATAGGAGATCTCTGAAGTATTCAAACTTAGTGTAGAAATACCTTCATCATGAGGTTATAGTGGTTTAGCATGGATTTATATTTGTCCTTTCTGTTGAGGATTTTGCACTGTGTAGAAGACAGCATTCATAACACAGAAATAGAGGATGCTTGTATTCATTTTTAAAAATAGAAGATAATTTCAGTGCAGAGGACAGAAATCAGATATAAGACATCTCTCGTTTCACCTAAGTAACCACTAGAGAACTGCATGCTCCTTGTTTTCCTCTGAGAGAGCCTGATTGGAGGTAATGCCATTCGTTGGGGGCATAAGATATGTAGTTTGAATTGTGAGCTGAAGAGGTCCCCAAATTCAGGTCTCTCAGTCCCCCTATGGGAGCTCTAATATAAAGGGTAAGCAGATGCAGTACTGCTTTTTCCTCAGTTTGCACTTTTTTGAAGTACCTGTACTGTAACATTTGTTGAGGGATCTGAACCTGTGCATAAATCCACCTTCTGGTTGTGTGGACCTGTCAAAGGACAGAAGAGTTGTTCAGCATATTCCTAAGTTCTTTACTGGAATTAGGAAGAAAAAGTCTAATATTTAAACGAGGGAATTTTCAGGGATGCAGAGGAATGTGTGTGGATGCCTTAAAAGCTGCCAGGTGAGGCTGGAAACTGTGAGTAGGGTCTGTCAAAATATTATATGGATGCATCCACTCATGTATTATTCTTCTGTAGCTCCTGCTTCATTCAAAACCTCTTTTGTCATATTTGCTGTCTCAAACATGGACCATCTTATCTCTTGTGGAGGTTTGGCCCACAGACAGATTCTTTTAAATGAGAATACTTTGTGTGCAGCTTTCACTAACTTAATTCTATGCGTAATTAATGTTTAAATATAGAAACAAAGGAAGATGAAGTTATTTTAGCAGGCATGAGGAAGAAAGATATTAGATGTTCTTATCTAGCTTGAGCATTATTTGAAAGTTTCAGTCATCAGGATCAGAACCTAATCCAAAAATTGCCTTTTGCTTGAAGATAAAATAGAACAGTCAGTCAAGTATTTTTGTATCAGTATCTGCCACTGCAATCTAAAATGTTAATACCATATCTGTTAGAGTTCAGGAGATAACATTCCTTGGCCTTCTGCCAGGGTCTAAAGGGAAAAAGAGTCTCTTATTGCCAAGGTGCCAGTAGTTCTGATGGTGCACTAGGAAAGGGGTGCAGATACCATGGCAATAGCAGAGCTGTGCCTATTTCTTCCCTATGTTGCCAGCTCCATCACAGCAAATGGCTGCCTTCATTTTTACCCCATTCCCATCATCCTCTTAGCTGTGAATCTTCTCTGGCCTTGAATAAGCCATGGAGGGACAAGTTCCAGAGTTGAAATGATATATCATGAGTTTTCCCATATAGTGATCACTTAAAAATATTTGTGTTTATATTTGGCAAGTAGTATGGCTTCTTGAGTTTTTCTAATAAAAGGAAAAGGGTGGGGGGTCTTTTTTGTGTCTTGGATTCTTTGTGCCAAATTTTTATTAACTTTCCACGAGTAAGTATCCAGGGTAATTTTCTTAAATGTTTTCAGATTTGATGCTGTGGAGGAAAGAAGATGGTTGCAAAAAACATTATATTCTTGTAAAAGTTATATAGTTGATTTTACAGTTTCGAATTCAAAATTTTTAATATTTGCAGTTATAGTGATGTTATCTTCCTTTAGATAACTGTCCCACCAATCAACTGTATCTTTGGCCAATTTCTTTTTCATAAGAATAAACTTTCCTATACTTCTTTGTTACAAAAATACTGTAAGAGGTTAGGACGGAACAAAACACTGATAGTATGCTTATCCTTCTGTACTTGTTCCTATCATGAGTGAATGTTAATGTTTCCCTAATACTGGAATCAGACCTACTTTTCCAGTTTTATATTCTTGGTTCTGAGTTCCTCCAGTAGAGTTGTTATGTATATTGAGGAATGCAGTACAGAAGTATTACATTTACATGCCACAGTTTTTATTAAAATTATAAAAACAGTATGAAATAAATTGTTATGCAGTATACTCTCTTGGATTCTGTTGACCAGAATTTTTTACTTTTTTGTTGATTTTTAAGTGCTTAATGAATATAGCACATAGTAATATATATTTTTGTTAGCATTTCCATATGTAAAATATTATTTTCTTGGTTTGCAGTTTTATTCTGATTTTTTCATTTGTCTAAATGTATATCATGACATAGTGAATGCCTTAAGTAAACTTTTCCTTGGAGTCAAACAGAAAACAATAGATGTTAGATGCAGCTGTGATCAGAAATGAAGAGAAGGACTGTTCAGTGACCTGGAGACTCCTATGATACATCATGGAGCAGGATGCTGTGCTACAGCAAGCCAATGGCATTGCTGCAGTTGCCTGTTCCCACTTCCCAGAGCCTTTCCTCTTTCTGAAAACATTTTTACTCATTGAATGTACTGGCTACACTGTCTTTAAAGAGGATCTTTCCAGTACAGACACGTAATATAGGAGCTGTAAACAGGAAAATTGTTACAAAATTTAAAAGGTAAATATCAGATGAGTTTACATTAGTAAACCTTTTGAGGAAATGTCATTTTCTGTCTCTGTATAAAGCCTTAATACTGGTAACAAGAGTCTACTGAGTTACTCTGAGAATGTGAATCCTTATGTGCAGGAAAGCTCTGCATGTACTTTATTTTTGAAGTTTCCAGCCTTGGAATTTGGCATGAAATGTAGAAGAGACTGTGTTTGGGCCTTCTGATGAATTTGGAGCCAATGATTGGATTATCTTGAGGTACATTGGACGGTCATGACAAATTTATATCCAAGACCCTGAAATCAGCTTTCTGTGGTGGAGAAACCAAGTAGATTTTTCTCCACTAGTATGAGAATTTTATTTTTACCTGTCTTTTTTTCCTTAGAGAAATACATCTGGAACTATCTAACAAGAATATAATTGAAAAGAAAATATGAATAGTTTACAGTTTCCTTAACATTATATTTTCTCAAAACTTAACATTTTAAGATCATATAATTTTTGTAAGTCAAATACAATGAATCACTATCATGTTATAATTATAGTCTGATCCTTAACACTAAGTGTGTGGAACTAGGTGACCTTTAAGGTCCCTTACACCACAAACCATTCTATCCAGAAGTGTAAAATTACTGTAATGGCAGGATTAGAAACAATTCTATATTCAAAGTTCTGCTTTCCTGTATGGAGGACACACATTGTAGTGCCAGTATTAAGTTTTTTGCGCTGTCCCTTAGACTTTCTAACACACATTCCATACAATCAACAATGACTGTCCCATATATGTGTTGGTATCTACTGCACACTGACTCAAAGGATTTCACATACTCAGATTGTTTGGTTTGTGCCTGAAAAAGCACGTCCCATGTAGAGATTATTTCTATAACATTCAGGGCATATGTTAATTTAATTTTCATCTGTATTAATTTTCTGCTGATGATGTATAAAGACTGTGCCCTTCTCTCTTGACACTGTTCACTGAATTTACTCTACAACAGTGTTAGTAATTGCTTGTACAATGTCATATTTTAGAACAGCTGTTCTTTAGTCATACAGGTGCCAAGGAAACATTCAGAAGCAGACAGCTGGGAAGTATCTATAGAAAAATATTTTCTTTGTTTTGGTTTGTGGTTTATAAAGTCTTTTTCTGAACAAAAAAATGAATTCTGTTCACTGGGGGGCTGAGGGAATTCACTGTTTTAAGGCTCCCTGGGGCAGTCTTCCTCAGCCATAGAGAGTTAGAATTATAGAATGATAGAATTATTTAGGTGGGAAAAGGCCTTTGAGGTCATCAGTACAGCCATAAAAGACTCAATGCAAATTTGTAAAATTTGCATTTTAGAAGACAATCTATATATGTATGCATATGTGTGTAAGAGGTATGAGAGACTTGGATGAAAGAGGAAAATGCAAGGTCATCACTGCTGAAACAGCTTACATGGACCATTCTAGTGTTTTTTAAGTGCATATAATTTATTTATGGGAATTTCACAAAATAGTGGTGATTTTCAAAACTAACTGGAAACATGTAGTTTTAGGCATCTCTTCTAGGTTCTCTGAAACACCCTTCAGAGCTCTTCCTTTCAAAAAGTGAGAACTCTAGCTGTAAGTGTGAACACTTCTCTGAATTCCTATATAAAATAATTTACAACCTATTGGACAGCTTCTGGAACTTTTGGAAAGTCTCTTAGCAGAAGAACTCAGTTTGGATGTTGTCCTTTTATCTGCCTAAAAGCTCTTCTCCTGTATCAAGGTCATAGTGTCTGAATAAAATTCTAAAAGTCTTATTTCTAATTTTCAAATAGTTTCTCATTTTGCAGTTCAGAAGCCAGTGAAATCTGATCTGTGACAGATTTATTTATATCTTTATATCTTTCTGCAAATGTCATTCTGTTGTGTTAAAAAAGGTTTAGCTGTTAAACCTGGATTTTACATTTGTTCCATTTCTCCTTGCTGAGCTACAATACACAGAATCAGAGAATTGTTGGTGTGGGAAGGGAACTCTGGAGATCATCTAGGTTCACCTGGAGCAGTTTACATAGGATTGTGTCCAGGCAGGTCTTGAATATCTCCAGAGAAGGAGGCTCCACAACCTCTCTGCACAGCCTGTTCAATGGTCTGTTACCCTGTTATGATCCCATTTAATTAAAATTTTTAGAGAGATGCTTCTGCCTGAATTAAGGTGCAAATGAGACTATGCATTGAAGACAACAGTATGGATTTGATTTAACGGTAAATGTAAGATAGAGAAAGAGAGATAGAAAAAAATAGTAAAAGGTGTGTGTGGGGGTGGTGGGAAACAAAAATAGTGACAGAGGGACAGATTACGTAGAAAATGTCACCACTCCATGGTACCTGATGGTGTCTCATTGATCCTCTTCTGGTCTTCTTGGTGATGAGCATCCCATAAAACAGAATTCAATGGGTTAATACATGTTCAGACAAGATGGGAACCCCGAGGTGCCTCCCCTGGGGGAGGTAGGTTTGACATTGTCTCCTGCAACTGACTCTGGATCTGTTGTGTCACTTGGATCATGTGTAGTCCCCTGGTGCAATAAGCCTGGGGGAGCTCTGGGAGTCTTTGATAGATGATGACACCCCTCAGCTGTTCCTCACATGAATGTCCCGTGGATGTGGCCTTTCCAGGGTGGGGAGGTTTTACAGCTGAGCCAGTTTGTGTGAGAGAGGAAGAATGTTCACTCTCTCTGACCAGAGTTACTCCACACACCCAAAACTCTCCTCCTCCTCCTGATTGAGGAGAATTGTGTGCAAACCTGGCCTCAGCAGATGGGTCTGTGAGCTGTGGCCTCCCGCACCCTGAAGCCAGGCAGAGATGAGTTTCAGATGAGGACAGCTGCTGGGCTTGACTTCCTTGTATATACATTCTTCTCTCCCAGCCTTTTGTACTTCTCCCTAGGCCTGAGATAATTGAATATAGTGTCACCTTTATCTTATCTCAAGTTCCCTTAGGTGGCTTAACTCACATCCCAAAGTTCCAGTCAAGAGGCATATTCAGGGAGGGGTGGGCTTCAGTGTTCTTTGTACAGTTTTGCCATATTGGGCAAAAAATGCTTCATAACAATGTTTAGACCATTAACTGTAACATTTCAGTCTTTCACACATTCTCACAGGAAAGCAGTTTTCATCAGATTCAGATTGAATTTCCTGTTTCAGTTTCTGTTTGCTGCCCCTTCTCCTATCACTGGGTGCCACTGAATAGCATGGCCCCATCCTCTTGGCACCAGCCCTTGAGATATTTGTGTGTATGCAGGGAAAGTCTGGAAGAGCTGTTAAATCTGCAAAGAAATAGTAGTGAAATTCTGACCTTCCTTTTGGGAGTGTGCATTTAACTGTGGCTAGGGAAAACCCACTTCTCTACTTAGATGGAAGCAAAGCCGTGGCATACATGGAAGGGGCTGGCTTGGGGGCTCAGATGACAGGAAAAGCAGGAAAATCATAAAAGAGCAGTCTGCCTTGTGCAGCTCTCTTTTACCAGGCTGAGCAAGAATTCTGTCTGTAATGATGAGCAGGCTGAGGCAGGAGCTGCCAAGTCTGTCTTGTTCTTTTTTCCCCATAGATTTGTATAACTCTTGTACTCAAATTGTTCTCAAGTAAATGCAGTAGACTTAGAATTCTTTCTGCAAAAAAACTTCTAGCTTCAATATCAAGTGCCCTTGAAGCCCTTGAATGACTGAAGCATAAACCTGAATGTGTGGGTTATTTTGGGTGAATGCAGAGCTGCAGAAAGGATATACACAATAAAAGTATTCTGTTAAGACCAACACAAATCTTGGGTGCATTGTGCCATTGTATTTTTAGGTGCAAGGTATTAGAATTGCTTCAGCTGAGTTTATGCTCCAGAGATGTGTATGAGAGGAAGATGTCTGAATTATTGAGAAAGTCAGAATTGTTCTGGATCCAGGTTTTGAACCCAAGGCTATGTATGTGTCTGATGAGTGGGGAGCAAGGACTAACCACTTCAGCCTGTAGTTCAATCTCAAGTGAATAGAACTGATCACAGAAAAGACCAAAACCATCATTAGATTCCTTCAGTGAGCTGAAAACCAAAGTTTAGTTTTAAAAATCAGAAAGATAGCAGAAAGTATTGTACCTGTGAAAAATTAAATGAGGATATTTCTAAAGTAAAATACTTATTTAAAACTTAGTTCAATTTTGTTCTATTATGTAAATATGCTACTGATAGGAAAAAAATATTACTGATGCTAACTTGCATCTAAGATGCGTTGGCATGTGTCAGATTAACTGTGGAAATTTTGTGAAATGGAACCCAGAAGGTGTGCTAAGTGCTACACACTGCAGAGTGGAAAGTAAATATGTATCCAGTGAGCGAATGTTGAGAAAAGAAGCATCTGGGAGAAATGGGAATTTTGGATTCTTAATGGCCTCATTCACCCCAGAACATCTGCCAGAGATATTAGGAGCAAAAATGACTATATCTGAGAGAAGATAAAAGTTTAAATAAGGAAGGAGAAACAGTAATTTTGTGCTATTTTGTTACACTGATGCACACTGTGCATATGAAAGCTGTGTAAATCTTTTTCGTGCTACTTTTGGTTAAAAATTTCCTTAGGAGAGTTAAAATACTGTTTCAATGTCTATGTTTATGTTTTAAAAAACTGTGAAAATCCAGAAAAATCTCAATTATGAATAGTAAACGGTCCATTTTTCTCATTCATTGTAACAAAACGTATGCTGGAAAGGCGTGTTGCTGGAGACAAAGGACATCCAGCAGAGGTTGTGCTCTGGAAACATCAGAGACAAGAATTAACCTTTCATCCTCCTTAGGCCACTCCTGTTCATAGCATAGTTTAGATGATCATCCCTGGCAGTGTCTTGATTGCAGGAATGAAGTGCAGTCAGGCCCTCTGCCTAATATTAGGAAAGAAGATGGGATTGGATACAAGTAGCTAAAAAGTGGGGAATTAGGAGGAACCTCATTACACAGGGCTCAGTGGTCTTATCTCATGACTTTCAAGACTTTTCAGTTTTTGCCCTGCAAATTGCAAGATGCATTTTCTGCAAAGTGATTTAAGGACAGAACACATTTTCCACCCTACTTCTGTCACAACATCACTGTCATTAGGTTTTCCTGGGTTTACTGTGAAAAACAGCTTGCAAAGAGGAGCATGACTGAAGAAAAGATCATAGTCATCAGAGTGGGGGTAGGTATTTTCTACTTCATAAGTGTGCAATAAAGTAAATTGTTCAATACTTTTCTCCAAGTGCTAGAGAAAAAGAAAGAATTTTAAAACTGATATAATTTTAAATTTTCTTTCAAAAAACCTCAAAAAAACAAACTACAAGGAGCACTATATATTGTTGCCTATAAAAATGCCGTACTCTAGAACAGCTGTTTCTTAGTTGCAGAAGTATCAAAAAATGCTCAGAATCAGTCAGCTATTTTTGGAAATAGCAAAGAAGAAGAATACTTTAATTAGTTTGGACTAAGACCTCCACTGATAGGATATACACAATTTTTGTGTTAAAGGCCCTTAGAACCTAAGTTTTTGGTACTTTTTTCTGAAAGTGAGAAAGTGAGTAAATTAAAATGCTTTGAATGGCATATGGAAATAATACTTTTATTTTTGTGGTACATGTGGCTTATTTCACCACAGGAAATATTTTAGCCTCGTTGTTTTTCATCTTTCTGAAATAAACAACGCTCGTCTGTTTAGACAAGAGGACACTATTAACAGTAATTACTGAAAGTATTTTTTAAAATAATGATTTTGCTGAAGGAAATGTATTTTTCAACTCTATTTCTTGTTTTTATTTTCAAATACAAATTAGCCTAATGAACATTTTTAACCTAGATGTGCAATAAATCCTGAAGAGCTCACATTTAAAACTGTCATACTTAATAATGGTGTATGGGGAAAAAAAAAAAAGTAAAAGGTCCCACTAATCAGACTATTTTTGGTTGCCAGGAAAGCTCTCCTAAAAATCTATCTTTAGAACAGATCTGTAGGAGTGATTATAAACTAATTTGCTTTTCTGCTGGTTGCTAGGAATGCAATAGTCTACACTTAAGCACTATTATGACCCACATGAAAAATGTAGGAAAATTCCAAGTTATGCCTTATCCTAATAGAGTCATTGTAAGAGAGGGGTGTTAAACTATAAAATATTGCTCAATGTTTTCATAACAATAATCATTAGGGGGTAACAATTTCAATAGTTTTTAATGAAGTTTTTATGTTTCTTTGGCATTTATGTTTTACTTTATTGTACGGAAAAGTTTCCTAGGTTTATGCATAGCAATTATGAACAATTAAAGAGAAGATAGATGGGAAAATGAGATTTCTTTCTTGCAGACAACCTGGAGAAAAATACAGTAGTGTTACTTTACAGCTATAGAGTGGGATTTAAAAGCACCAGGTTTTGTGCGTTTTTGTGTCCCTTTATTAATACAATGAAGAAATAAATTGGTGATGGATTTTAAATCCAGGATGTCTCTCTCTCTCTCTTTTTTTTTCTTTGAAGCAGAAAGTTTGCTGTTTAAAGAGAACTTTGAAAATCAGTCTTGATATGCTACTACCATAACTAGTAAAATTTTAAAAGCTCCTGAAATAAAAACCAGAGGAGTGCGTTTCTTCCTTTGACTCAAGTGTTCTATTTGGACCTGCATGTGACTCCTCTGCTGGGTCCTGGCAAATGTCATAGGTCTTAAAATCCAGCTTTGCAAATGACAATAAATCAGTGGATATACTTTAGCTTGGTTTAGCTATACATATAGCTATACATAATAGTGATTACAGAGCACTGATCTCTGTTAGGCCAGTTTCAGTATTGTGACAATATCAGATTCCAATGAGGACAGTCTCACAGAAGAAATGACTAACCAGAGATCAAGTAATATCTTTCCTGATGTAGCTGATTCCCTTAAGGAGGGATCTAATCTTGCACACCTCCACTTCTGGGGGTGCTTCTTCCTCTAGCTGCATTGAACATACAGGGATGTGGAGCTTAGATTAGGCACTGTAGGCATCCAGTGTATGGTGATGTGTCTTTGGTTTTGTAGAAAACAGTTAAAATCCCACTCTCATTATTGTAATAATGATACAGTAAATGATGCTTTAAGATACAGAAAGTGAATAAAAATGTCAAGATGCATTGCTATGTTAAAACATTGGATTCTTCTGCCTGGAGACACTTGTATGTCCTTGATTGTCTATGTGTTTATGTTGGTATGCATACATATAGCATTTGAGAAAAAAAAACGGACAAAATTCGAGCAAATCTTTCCAGTTTGCAGGTTTGGACCCTGCTGTGCACTGCTTATGGGGCTCTAAACCATGCATGAACTGCTGAAATTTGGTTTCTGTTCTATGAGATGACAATACATTAATGTAATAGTAATACATGTGTTGTTAGACTCTAGAAACAACTATATGAGAAAGGAAAGGTGGATGAACGTGTGACTCCCTTGGAGAGATGAGGCAGAGGATCAGAAATAATCAGATTACATCTGTGTTATGCAGCATGTTCATTAAAGTAAAAATCCAAGTGAAGAACAAAGCAAATATCAGAGTGGTTGTGTGTGAAATAAAAGGAGATTCACAGTACTCATGTTTACTTTTTTATTGTGGGTCTAGTTCCTTAGAAATTATAGGTGCCCAGTCAACATAGAATTCCTATACAAGGCAGCACTTCCAGATAAAGAATTGGGTGTTAAAACAAGGCCGTCCCACTGAAGTTGGGAAATGCTGGCTCATTCTGCTGCATCTTCAGTTTCTGATTTCCTCATCATTTTAATTTTACAATGATCTGCTAACTATAGCTGCACCTGAAGGATATGTGCTAGGATTATTCTGAAGATTTCCCTGACTTGTGAGCCCTGTAAAGATAAAACTCCTGCTAGATTTGTGTATATGATAAGACAAGGTGTCTCATAAATCGAATTTCGTAAAATCCTCTGGTGTATCCCCTTGCTGTTCAGCTTTTAAGGTGGGGAATTGAAGGGGAAGGCAATTTTTTTTATTTCTGGGGTTTTGTGATCGTCTTCCACAGGTTAAAGATTACACTTGGGTCCCTTCACAGCATATCAGTGTTGTGGACCTGGACAGTTATTTAGCAGTCATGTATTTTTTCTTGTATGCATTTCAGAACTAAAGCAGTAAAAATATTTTGTTGTGAAGCAGTGAAGATATTTGTAAGGAATTGTGGGTAGTCAGTTATTTTCCCATTACGATTTCATCTAACCTTGGAAAGAGGCACAGTCCTGTGGATATTTATAAATAGTCTGCTGTCATTTTTGACACATTTTTAGACCCTGACAGGAAAATACACTGCACTACGATGTACGGCATGTGGCATTCAGCTTTGCACTTGGGACTTTGAAAGAGTCAAAATAGCCCACAGATAACAACTGCTACCGAATCTCTCAGTTATTTAACTAAAAACCACACATCAGTGCAATGTGAGGTCTAAGATTTTGAGGTTCTGATGTTGACCTCTGTGAGGAAAATCCTACATTAAAGTAGCAAAAAGATCAAAGAATATGTAGTCATTAAAAATGTATGCAGCCAGTAGAGGATGCTATAATTTTATGTGCAGTAGGTATTTCATCTATTTGTCTCCCTTACAAGTTCCTGTTGGCAAGAGTTGCATTAAAATTCAAGCATTAAATGTTTTTTTCTTTTAGATTTTATATCTCCCAGAGAGCCAACCACCCTCCTTTTCCCCCTTTGCACTTTCACAATGGTGAGAAAGATGTGAACACTGGGGATGTCTCTTTTGGCATGACCAGTCTCTGGCACTGACATAACATCTTTGCCTCATTCCTGGCACCTGCAAAAGCATTGCTCTGGCTCTCGTGGGAGAATGATGGATCTGGGTGTTGGGTAACATGGCAGAGGAGGAGCTGTGGGAGCTGGAGCTGTTTGGAAGCTTGCCTTGAGCAGTAGTCCCCTCACCAGCCCTTTCAGCAGGAACAGCATAGCACCACAGGCTGTATGTGTAGCACCTCTCTGCTCCATGGCAGGAGGGAGAGTTGCTTGGCTGGTCTTTGAGTCTCATATTCAATGCAGGAGGCTTTGCTTCTTGAGGGAATAGAAAATTAATTTACTGATAATTTGCTTTTATTTTACTCCAGGTGTGCAGTCCCAGAAAACTCTGTCCAGGAGTTGTCCAGCAAGTTCTGATATGCTCTGTACTTGTGTCCCAGCAGTGGTCCAGCTCCACAAGGTGCCTGGCTTATTTTGTGAATAGGCAGGAAAAAAGAATCCTGAGCTGGCCTGGCGTGGCCTCTTACATCCCTGTGTGCAGTGTATGAGCTTCCATATAGATACAGGATTAAGATGGCAAACATGAAGCCAATCTTCATTGTCTGAAAATGTGCCTGAATAATTATGATTTTTTTTGGTCTCTATTGTTGTTTTGAATTGGTTTTTTTGAAGGTGTGAATTACTTCAGCTGCTTTTGTTACAATATAGTTGTTAAAAAAGAGTTCTGGGTTCTATGATATTTTTGCAGCTTCTGACTTTGGGTAGCTATGATGGTGGTTTGTGTGTTTCCTATCAATAGCCTCTGTTAACCAGAGTTCCTTCAGAAACAAATGCCAAGGAGTCTGCTAGGAGCATCTTAAAATGTACCTTTTCAGCAAGAAGACATATCTCAAAGTATTATCTACTGGGAATCCTTGGGCAAGAATATTCTTCACTGCACTACTCTGAATGGCTCTCCTGGCAGTTTCACCTCTTTTACTTGGCTTGTTGGAATGTGCTTTCTTTTCCTCTGTCTTGAAGAATAGCCAGCCTCTTCCCAGGCCATCCAGTTTCAATTCATAGACTCTGTCTAGATCCTTATTGATTCATCATACCCATGGCTCAGAGACTTGCTATTTATATGGAATCAACAATGTAGAGGGAAGGCTGTAGCAGGGGAGAACACTCCAAAAGGCATTTCACAGTAGAAATGTAGACATGTGCCTTGTTGGCAGTCTTTTTCTAAAGGCCTGAGTTAAGTTTCCCTCCTGACTCTGCACTTCAAAGAGTTGCCTGGGGCTCTAAAGAAGCAAGCTGAAACTTAAAATTAAGATCTTTCTTTCAGATGGTGAACTGTGTACTGGGACATCCTATGGAGTTTCTCTTAACTCATATGGAGGAGTCTGAAGGATGATGGGGAAGTCCTAGAAGGCAGGGGTGTAAAAAAATGGAAAATGAAAAAAAAAACAAAAACAAAAAACCCCCAGTCATTTGGGTCAGCTAGAAAGAAAAGAAAATCAATAATGAGAGTCATCTAGGGGAACAGGAAATATAATCGTCATAATTGTGTAAACTACAGGCTTCTGACACTCTGGGACTGAGGAGAAAATGTGGGGTTTTTTGTATTCTGCCAAAGGCTGAAGGCTGCACTGAAACATGTGCTACTGCTTCTTGCTGAGTCGAGATATTTGGCAGAAGGCCCAAAGAGAGAGTATGAGAGAATAAAAAGTCTTTGTGCCAAATGTTCTTTTGAGTGCCTGAAAGCTGGATTAGTCTTTTTTCTCTGTGAAATCATATAATTAGTAATCTCAAGCATCGGCCTGGTAATTTGCAAAATGTCTGCACACTTTAATGTATCATTTGCTTAACATGTTTGATGACAACCTCAGAGATACTGGGGCTTTTGACTTGTAGTATTTGTAAACTACACCTCACCCGGAGCATTTTTCTACTGGTTCTACACAAACTTTCTCAAGGATTGTGTCAGCTCACAGCTGCTAGAATAGAAATGTGGGAAACATCTCATCTACAAAAAAGCAAAGTGGCTCCATTTCGGTCCCATGAGGAAACAAGCAGCCTTTGCTGCTGTCATCATCCTCTCATCTGCTCCACTGCCTGGCAAATGGGGTGGCTGTGGTGGAGCAGCTCCTCTCTGGGCTCCTGCCCTGGGAGGTGGGGTAGGACCAGGCAGGCAGGCTGCAGCCAGGGAGCCCAGCTTGAGGTGGGCACTGGGATAATGTGCAGAAGCTGCTTCTGCTCCTCTTCCAGTGAGTATGTATATAAAGAGCTGGAAACCCCCAAAATGATTGCTGCTTGTGATTTTTGAATATTTTGTGATTTTGTGAACCTAGAGATTACCTGATTTTAAAATTCAAAGGTCAGACCTAGGGAGGGCAACACTCTAGGCTGAGTGGAGTCGTATGGAGAAGAGGAAATTATCCTTCAGGCTATCTGAAAATCAGTTGTGTTTCGAGTTCCTGTTTCTTTGGCTAAAGGTTTGGTATGAAGTAGTAATTTGTAGCCTTTGCCATAAGAAGGCACTGACTTTTCTGAGAGAGGAGGTAAGCTTATTTGAGTAGGACTGGCTCACTGCTGCCAGAGGACTGAATGAATACAATTAGCCTCAGTAAGGCTGCGAGATGACTGAGGGCTCTCCAGGTCCAAGAGATCCTGCATGAAGTGCTCCATCTGTAGTTTTTGTATGTGAGAACATCTGGGACTATGCCAGCTTGCTACTTTATTCCAGTAAGTCTTTTCCTCTAGTAGTGGAGATAAGTCAGCAGTCCATTTCAGTGCATCCATTTTGCTGTGGGAATATCTGAGGCTAGATCTCACAGATTCGTTACTGAGCTCTTCTCGTGGGGATGCTTATATTGTAGTTTTTCCTTGATTTTTTTCCAAAAGGGAAAATGTCTTCCCATACAGATGGCTGTAAATGACAGCTGGCAGACAAACTGATGGATGAGATTTTTCTTTGGCACCGTGCAGAAGATTATGCTTGGCAATGTGACTGTGGCAAACCATTCATTAGTTCGGGTTTTAAAGGCTACTGGAGATGCTGTGTGCATAGCATTGTCATATGAACTCTGCTCATCATCCTTCACCCAAGTGGACTAATTGGGTTAATTGAGGGGTAGAGGAACTGGGCCAGCATCTGCAGAATAAACACTTACCAAGAATGACTCTTGTTATTTTAAAATGATCCTCTCAGGAGAGAAAACATCATGTCAAATCCAAGAAGCCTGGGAGGAGCTACAGTTAGCAGTATTTTCTCTGTGTGTGTTGCCTACAAGTGGCACTGCAAAATATTCAAAGCAATCAGTTATGGGTTTTTTTTTTTAGAAATTTACCTGAGAACCTATCCCAAGATGAAAGAGACATAAGAGTAAAAGAGAAATGAAAAATAACTCTGTACTTTTAATCTAAATTGGTTCTCCACTGGTATAAGTAGAGCATACTCTATCTGGAATTTTTGGTGCCCAAGGTGAACAAGTGTAGCTGAGATACAAAGCATGGGAATGTGAACGCAGTAAGTAGGACCTGTCAATAAGATGTGTTGGTAGGGTTTTCAGAAATAATTGTATGAGAATGTATAATATATACACTGATGAGAGTTACCTCTCAGTTGCCTCTTCTCAATGCTGAGCAGGCCCAGCTCCTTCAGCTTTTCCTGGTAAGAGGCACGCTCCAGTCCCTTAATCAACTTTGTATGACCCGCTCCAGGAGCTCTTGCACTGGGGAGCCCAGAACTGGACACAGCACTCCAGATGTGCCTCACTGGGGCAAAGTAGAGGGGCAGGATCACCTCCCTCCACCTGGCAATTCACCCCAGGATACCATTGGCCTCCTTGGCCTCAAGGAAACACTGCTGGCTCCTGACAGCTTGTATATATACAATGGATATAAGTATCTGAAGGGAGGCTGTCAAAAGGACAGAGCCCCACTGTGGTCCCTTCCAGCCTTACCCATTCTATGATTCTGTGATAGTCTAGAATAGGATAGCACAAAATTAGCATTTTTGTCCTGCTGTTACTGTAGTACAACCCCATGTGTCATCTGAAAATAAAGCAACATGAGTGCCTTTCCTGAGATGCACCACAACTGTGTCATTCCTCATTGTCACCACTGAGGACACAGGAATTACTGCTGTGTCTGTAATTGATTTTTCAGTTCACTGGCCAAACAAAGAAAAAAATCAACAAACAAAAAGAAGAACATCAAGTAAGTTTTTAAAAAATAAAAAAAGCTTTGTTTTTTATATTTTTCTCTGTTTAAAAAATATCATAGGATTTTCAAACCAATTAAAATATCTACAAAATAAAATTTAAAAAACCCGTGTGGATACAATTCTATTTATTTTTATTTTATTTAATAATCTTAATTTACCATAGTTTTCACATGTCCAGACAATATATCATCATTTGCTCAATCACTGTAAAGCTGCTGCACATTCAATCACCAGAATAAATATTTCAGTTGCAAATCTAGATGTCACCTTTACTGAAAAAAATAAATTACTCTTCATTGACATTCTGATCAAAAAAGCATATATCAAACAAAAAACATTGAGTTCAAAGGGTTTTTAATTTGATCTTTGAAGGTAATGTTCTCTAAGATTGCTGTTGATGTGTATCTACCAGTGCTGCTTTGGGAGTTAGGCATCTTTTCTTGATGTCTGTGCTGCCAGTTCTCCCTTCGGCCCATGGAGCTGAAATGGAGTTGTGCTTTGTTTTGTGTTCACAAAAGCAAACTGAAGCTTGTGTCCCCAAAATCTTGGTTGCTTTTTTTTTTTCCCAACTGCACTAATGACTGGTCAAATTAAAGATTTCATCCTTAACAAAAAGCTTCACATTGCTTGTGTGCTTACATCACAGAACTGCAGTAATATCAGAACCAGTGCTGGCAGATAAAAATAAACTATGTTCAAATTTTCCCCTAACAGCTGTTACATGGATATTATCGAAAATATTGAAAAATGTTAACATTAATTGAATCAAGAAATTGGATAGTGTATTTGTTTCCATATATCTTAGTCTGGCATTTAAAGAGAAAGTTTAGATGGAAATCCTGACTTGATTATGGTTATATAAGATTTTGATTGCTTAGAAATGGCAGCTACTAACACTCATTAAAATATTGAAAAAATGCAATAATGCATGGGATTGTACGTATGAAGGAGATTTTGCAAGTTTGTTTGTGCCTTTCCTCTCTACAGTGACACACTGAGACTGATATGACATACTGAAATTGTTGAAGCGTAGCAGAAAAATAACCTACATTTGTTTTCCTTGTCAATCAGTATGAACAAAGCAAATAAACCATGTGAACAAGAAAACCCTCTTTTTTTCCCCTGGTGACTTAAAGGTAGAACAATGATCTAAAGCCCATTCTGGAAAAATGTATATTACAACCACTAATTTTATTTATTTTACCAATAACACCCAATCATACATTTGTTTGAATATTGCGGTATAGAACAGTGACTAATCATTTAGGGAAATGGATGAAGCATGTTGACAATGTCCTGAAATACTTTCTATTTTTCCTTACAGATGATTATTTAAAAGAGTAATTCCATTATAACCATTAATGTGGATGTGCTTTACATGAATAAAAAAATGCATATGTAATTACTTTGAAAGACTGGTTACTGTAGTATTTCATATGAGACATCTTCCTGATCATACCCAAGATGACAAAAAGTCTAAAGTGTATAAAATACTAGATGTAATGTGGAATTAAGACTCATGGCTAAGTGTAATTTCTAATCTTCTATTTATTGTTGATGCTTCTTTTTTCAACTATAACATATACTCAAACAAACAAAGCTTGCAGATTTTAAATAGTCTCTGTGACCTCAGAAAAATTACCTGAAATAGAATAAATTAAGATAAAATTTATTTAGTGTAGGAGTACAGAGCTGCAGTTCTTGCAAGCTGATATAGGAACTGGTTTCTGCAGGAGTTAATCAGGTATCTGTGGCTGCCAGCTCCTTCCTCTTCCCTTTGGCTGAAAATGCTTCTCACTGGTCTCTGCACCCACTTGTAGGAGCTAAACTGGTGGAGAATTAACCCTAAAAAAAAGGGGAGATTTTTTTTTTGTCCAAATCCTGGGCTTACCATCTTCACTATCAAATGACAGTGTTCATGCAAGCAAGGGATGAAAGAGTGCTGGACAAGAGACAAGGGATCTTCTTTTGCTTCCAGCAGCTCTTAGTCATGAGATGGATTTAACTGTGTCACCCAGATGTGCCAGTGTCTTTGCAGAGAGCATACAACAGAGCCTTTTTGATATTTTGTCCCTGCTATTTGTGAGTGACTTCTGCAATGATGGGGATCCTGAAGACAGAAACAGGCTGTGAATTTATTTTATTTAGTTCTTGGCAACACGATTTCTTCCTCTTTGTAATGGCCAGTGTATGTGTTGTTGCATGATCTGTGCAACTTTCAGGAAAGAAAATATTCAAATGACTGAGCAGATGCGTGACGGAATTGAACATCAATGTTTAAGTGTTGAGGCTAGGAAAAGGTGATCATGAGGAACAAGGGTATTCAGAAGATTTTCTTGATTTAATGCAAGATTTGCATTCCTACACTAAATACCTTATATTCATATTTGTGAGTTGAATTGCAAAATAATAATCTTGAATAATAACTTCCATTCTTCCCTGGAGCAATCTTCCCACAAAAGTAGAGGAGTAAAGGTCATAACTTAGTGCCAGATGCACTGTGCAAATGTGACTGAAATTTTGTTCACCTGAAGGAAAGAAATATAAAGCTGCCATGAAGGAACAAGAAAAGTTTTATCCAAAATGAAGACTAGTGATTTTCTAGTTATGTATTTTCCAAGAACATGATGCTGATCACTGAAGTTTCTGGTTCTGGTTTATGAGATAGGTATTGATGATTTTGCTACATGAAAAAAAGCTGTAAAAGTGGCAGGTTAATTACAGAATGTGCCATTAAGGGGTGAGATATGGTTATGCCTGTTTTCCAAGCTCCACTCTCATGATACAGTGCTAGATCTTCTGCAACATAATTTATACGTATATTATGTTATGTACAATCATCAGGAAAACTTTGCAATCTGTACTCATAGAGATCTCTGAGTATCTTTCTTCAGGCCCTCTCCACACTGATGGCAAGAGGGACTACTTGCATTAGCAGCAAATGAAACACTGTTTGCAGTGGTTTTGAATAACTAATTTCTGTAGGATTACAGAAATTACATTCAGTTCCTCAAACAATTTCTGCAAAGTTAGCAGCATACTTTGAAGGCTGTGCTAGGAGGAAAAGAAACAAAACCAAAATGTGAATCTCCCAAAGTATTATCCTCCTTTTGTGTAATGATCCAGTGTCTTAATGAGGTTAATTTGTTTTAGATTGTGGGAGATCTTTTATCTACTGCATTGAGGCTTTAATTTCACATGAATGTGACAGATACTGTACTTACTGCAACGGAACTTAATTATTTGATAGCATAAGGACCTGAAATCCCTACATTTCCTCTCAAGGAATTTTCATGGCATTTTATAGATGGCAAATAGAAACTAGAGGATGGTTAGCCTAGATTTCTCAATGTTTGAAATACCTTTGTATATTTTTCTAGGATGTTTTTGTTTTATACCCAGAAAATTTCAAAGTATCTTTATTAAAGGTTCCCCAAATACTATTCATAGTATGTGGTTATTTTTTGTTCCCTTCCATTTTTCATATGTCTTTTCTCCCTTTGAAATACTTTTCTGTGTTTAGATAAATATGACCATTTCATTTCACTCTTTTTCTATAAAAGTCTTACAATGTCTGATTTTCTCATCCTAATTACTACAAAGGAGATTTCAAGATTTTTGTTTCAGTGTAAAAATTTCCCTCCCAGAATTTTACAATAGCTGTTTTAACTGGCTTCTATTTATAATGGCTACTGGTGTATATTTTATATTTTCCCTTAGTACTTAGCAGTTGTATTATGGCATTTCTGTAGACACAGTAAAGCCGCATAAAGTTACATGATAAGAGAGTGAGGACACAAAATTTCAGAATCAGTGATATACAGAATACAAATTAAAACTAATATAGTGAAAAAGTAAGTGGTTTGAAGTTCTCATCCTACCAATAAATTTACTTTCTTCTGTAGATTCAGTGTATAGGGTTTTTTATGTACCTTTCATAAAATACAATTTAGTGAATTTGTGTTAGGGGGAGTGGGTATAAGGTATGTAACTGCCTATCAAAATTAAAGTTAATGTGAACCTGCAAAAGCAGAATGTGTTTATTCTACTATATTTTATATGTACTCAATATATCCTAAAATAATTTTTTTCCCATTCACAAATAAAGAACTTTACAAGTGTTTTATTAAGAAAAAAGGGAATGTGTTTATTTAAATTGCTTTACTGAAATGTATACCAGTGGAACTGTTTGGAAAAGAATTAAAAGTAAATTTTTGGGGCAGCCTGGGCTAGTAGTTGTAAAAATATTTGCTCAATGTCATCAAAGGTATTAAATAACAGAGATCGCAAAGTTCAGGCAGATAGTATGAATTGCTTTCCTCATCCTCTATTGAGTTAAAAATTACAGTTAGAAAGTGAAGAAAGTCAGTGTTTGTGTATAAAGAGATTTTTTCCTCCTAGATTTTTGATTTAAATGTAGTGTTTCATCTTATCAAAATATGATGGATCATGGGTTAATTGCTTGTGTTGTGTTATATCATTTCAACTGCAGCACAGCACGATGTGGTGGAGTATAATCAAACCTGACACAGTACAATACATTGAGTGGTGACAAAGACCACAAACTGTTCACTGGAATTTGTTAAACTGAAAAACGCATAATTCCCCAGTGAAGTGTTTAACAGTTTATGTTTTGTTGATGAAGACCCAGAGTCTAATTGCTGTCTGTGTCTTTTGCCTCTAGGAAATTTATGGGGTCCATAGCCTACATCAAGTTGTGCTCCTTCCTCAGACCTTTTAGGAGCTGACACTGTGAAATAACAGCAGAGTGAATCCAGACATCAGTGTTGGGCTCCTGTTCTTAGGGCTTTCTCCTTGTAGAAGTTCTTGTTTATTGTTTGACATTCAGAATATTAAAGGTAGCTGAAGCATTCAGTGCACATGCTTTACATAAAGGACACAAAAAGTTAAATAGCAGCAGAGCTAAGGGACACATATTGTGTCACATAATTAGTATTCCTGTCCATACAAGGTTGTAGGTCAATATCGCTAAAGTTTGGATGTTTTTCTCTCTTCTGATGGTAATGAGCTACCTCCAGGGGTATCTAGTCTTGTATAAGCAACCACTGAATGTTCAGTTAAAACCTTTTCCAGAATCCAGATCCTTTGGTAACTGGGTGCTGAACTAGAAAGGATATTTTGGTAGCTCTCCTCTTACCAAATTTGTTCTCTCATTGGACTCCAGCAGTATGATTCTGATAATCAGTTAGGGCAGCATGGGAGTAGTAGGTGAAGATATGGAATAATGAAGATTGTCCTGTTGCCTCCTTTGTTTGAAAGATTTGGTTTCCCATGTTCCCAAACCTACTTTGCAGTGCCAGGCAGAAAAATGTAAAGTGTGATTCCTTAGTAGATTTTATTTCTGGATTTTGTCTGAGGGTTTTCCCTGTATCCTGCCAGTTGTTCTCTGTCCACCTGTAGGAAGGTTTTGGAATACCATGTCAAAGTCTCTTCTGGGCATAAAGTCTGGAGACATGGATTGTGAAAACATATCAGTGTATGGGTATTTTAGCATTGATATACTTTAATTTCAAAGTTTCTCCCATAGGAGAAAAAAAAAGAAATATTGTTAGAGGTACACAGCTGTTTGTGGGAGTCCAGAAATGAATATGGTTTCTAGGCTAGTTTTATGTTTCTACTTCCCTCTTCACTGGAACAGGCCCATATACATCCTTGTCCAGCTGCTCTTTAGCCAGTGTTTTCTGCCTAAGACAGTTATGCTACATTTGGAAAAGAGATCAACTCTCCATTCAAGTGTTAATACCATTGCAATTCTCATTTCATGTGTGGCAGATTGCCTTACAGAGCCAAGTTTAATGCATTTCTAATTAAAAAAAAAATCCAAATGAAACAATATGATGTTACTTCTCAAAGTTATCAAATTGTTCATCTTCTTATTTTCACAGCTCACCATGTTAAAACTGGGACCTGTGAAGTGGTGGCGCTTCACAGATGCTGCAATAAGAATAAGATAGAAGAAAGATCACAGACAGTGAAGTGTTCCTGCTTCCCTGGGCAGGTAGCAGGTACCACCCGGGCGGCTCCTTCTTGTGTTGATGGTGCGACTCCTTCTATTGCTTCCTTTCTTTGTGTTCCTAGGTGCTTTTGCTGGCTTAAGGTCATTAATGAGACTCCATTACTACATTACTAATTAACTCTATTACAGTTAATTATTTAAAATAGGAGTAAGAAAGCTTCTGTATTTTGAAGGGAGTGTCAAAGATGAATGTGAGGAAGATGGAAAAATTAATTATTTGCTATTGCTCTGTGGAAATGCTAAACAAAATTAGTAGATGCCAGTGAAAGAGGCCTCTTGAGAGGCAAAATTTGATCTAACTAAAAGAGGACTCTTGGAGTTGCATGATATTCACTTAATTAAAAGTATTTATGCAAAACCTACATAAGCATATAATTTTCATGTGCTACAGTTTTACATCTAATTTATGTATTTATCTCACTGGAAAGAAACAGGCAAAGAGAACACAGTTCTGTCTGGTTTTTTAATCTTTTTAGGCTTATACTATTATTCTTATTTACAGTGTAATATTAGTGTCTTACTTAAAAATTGTGGCATAGGCTTATATGTTTTATTTGGGAAAATACTAGCTGATTTTTCACATCTCTTTCTCTGAAAGAGTGGCAGGATTCACCCTTTACATGGTCTCTTTAATGCTGATATGTTGTTGGCTGTCAGAGAAGTGGT
Organism: Cichladusa arquata; assembly: GCA_026413545.1. Taxonomy (NCBI): domain Eukaryota; kingdom Metazoa; phylum Chordata; class Aves; order Passeriformes; family Muscicapidae; genus Cichladusa; species Cichladusa arquata. Next base: position 31,247,405 of record JAOTQP010000870.1, on the reverse strand, counting down.
AAATATGTCATCATGGGGAATAAATTTAATCAAGCTATGCTAGGCTATATAATAGACCAATCAAAAGAAGAGATTCTACTTAAAATTTTGAAATCTGGCTGAGCAAGATAAAAATGAGGTTGGAAGGAAATGCTGTGAAGAGATTGACTTTGAAGCACACAGCACCTTTTGCAAATTGGAAACCTAATTTCTTATGAAGGTTCTGAGGTGGCTGAAAACCACAGACTAGCTGTCAGTCAATATATTTCTCATATTTTCCTGGAAAATAAAAGAAATTTTGCAATGTTATGGCATCCTAGAGTGGCCATTTCAACAAAATATACAAATACATTTGTTTTCTTCTCTTGTAGCTTCAATAGTGGAGCAGAAATGGTGGTGCCACATGCAACCATGTCTTGAAGGGGAGGAATGTAAAGTTCTTCCAGATCGTAAGGGATGGAGCTGTTCCTCTGGGAATAAAGTGAAAACAACTAGGGTAGGTATGATACCAACCTGACATGTTACCAACAAGTAAAAAAAAAAAAAAAAAAGTGCACAGGAAATTGGATGCACAAAGAAGACCTAAGCTGAGAAGACTAAAGAAGCATGGGAAGAGAGTTGTACTGGGATTGGACGTCCTGGTCCCTCACACTTCTCTCAGCACACTTTTCAATTGTTTGAACATAGTAAGCTGTGTGCCAGACCTTCTCAGGTAAGCACTGGGGATAGCAGAGCTGATCCCTTCAACTAACAGTAATGATCAAATGCATTGTAATTAATATGTGTTTCTCTCTGATATCAATTGCACAAAGTCTGTACACTTTGCTAAGCTCTTCATTCACAGGATAGCAAACAAACATTTTTATCAGTTCCATGGAATTACCATGTTTCTACACAGAAACCACTGATTATGGTAAGCATTTGATGTGTCGTTACAGTATGATCTGGTTCTTTCCATCTTGTATAACTGCGATTTACTAAAAAAGTTTGATGGAGCTTCAGGGAGTTCCTTTCCTCCATTTGACACTTTTCATATTATTGGTTCAAATTTTTATTAACAGAAATATATTTAAAAGTCATCATATACAATGCCTGACAACAAAGTAAACATGCTATCATCTTTGTATTTTAGTGGCTAAGAGAAACAGAAGAAAAACAAATGCTTCAGATAAGCATTAAACACACAAACTTCCTAAAACTATGGCATTGTATCTTATCAGGGTCAACACAACTCTTGATTGACATACAAAAGATGAAAATGTACTCTGAAGACACATATGCATGTGTTTAGGTATAAACACCTTCTCCCCTGCACCCCAGCACATGTACTCATGACTGGTTTTCCTTTTACATATTTAATAGTTTGTAACATCAGGCTGCAATGTGCTAGATTGGTATTTATACAGGTGTCTGAGCACGTATGTAATTTTATTGAAATATTTTTTACATTACCACTAAATTTCTGGTACACATTGGTTGTGGTGAAGTGTAGCATGCACTGACTGAATTACATTCCTTCTGTTCCACAGAGAGCTCTATTTCTGTATTTATACGTCTCCCAAATATTTTGACATTCTTTAAAGGAAGGTTCCTTCCTAAATATTTGTTTTACAGTTCCCTTCCTGAATCCACTTTCAGTTATGTTTCTTCTGAAGACAACCTTGCTGGAATGCTTCCCACACTTAACTTTGTACATGCCAATGCAAATCTGATTATATGCATGTAAAATGTATGTGTGTATATAATATAACCAAAAGGAACCAGATAGATATTTAATAATAATTAGAAATAGAAATATAGAAATAGAAAGAAATAGAAATAGAAATAGAAATAGAAATAGAAATAGAAATAGAAATAGAAATAGAAATAGAAATAGAAATAGAAA
>JAOTQP010000870.1:31228923-31245141 GCA_026413545.1 Cichladusa arquata | reverse complement strand
ATAGAAATAGAAATAGAAATAGAAATAGAAATAGAAATAGAAATAGAAATAGAAATAATAGAAATAGAAATAAATAGAAATAGAAATAGAAATAGAAATAGAAATAGAAATAGAAATAGAAATAGAATTGTATGTGTTTTGAAATTTTTCCTGGTTATTTCTACATGACACTATTACAGTGTTACAGAATACTTGTCATTTTATAAGTATTGAGAGGGTTTAACAAGTGGTAAGTAAAAATGACGACCTGGATTATACTTCTGCAGGAAAAAAAGAGGTCACAAAAGGAGTAAAATCAATTATGATTGCTTTGATGAGATTTCTTCTTAAAAGTTGCCAAAGTGTAGGTTTCTCTGCATTGGTTGAGGTTATGAATTTTTTTCCACTCTTAGGGACCTAAAGAAGCCTAAGGCTCCTGTCCTCAGGAGCTTAGCCTTTGTTGTTATTAGACTTTCAGGTCTGTCTCTTTGCAGCAGCTGGAATTTTCTTGTTCTCCGTGGTAGAGGCAATCCTCAGGACTCATTTCATACCTCTTCAGTAATGGCACTTTGGAAAATCCAGTCCTTTTCTAAATTTGCTGTCATAAACACTGATTCAGTACAATGGCTATCATAACCTGCTTACAGACCTAGCATCACTGAAAGGAGCATACTAGTGACCTTAAATCCACAATATTTATTCTGCCTTCTGGTTTTTCCAGATATTGTATGTTTTCCTCCTTTTCCCTTCATTTCCTACAGAGCTGCAAGGCTATTCTGAGAGAATAGCAAATTTCAATTGAAATTTCTGACTGCACATTGAACTAAGTCATTGAAATGAGGTCAGTGACAGGTGAATGAAGGTCTCTGTCTTCCAGATACAGCCACCTGTGATTTTAAGAGACATCATTCTGATGGCCAGTGAAATAAATATTGGTATTGGAAATACAGAGGTTCTTTGTGTTAACAGAGTAGCTTATTATCAAAGGGCAAGTACTTTTCCCTAATATGTTGTCACTACCATATTTTTGTAGCACGTCTTTCTGCCCCCCAAGGTCTATATAAATAAAAGGAAAAATTCTAAATTGCTATTTTTTTTTTCAAAACTCCACCCCCCTATTTTTGAGAAAAATAAAAATGACTGTACAGAAAGCCAGTATTAAGAAGCCATGAACAATAAGTTTCTGATTGTTAAATGAAATAACCCATATGTGATTATTATGTATTACGTAAAAGCATAAAGAAACAAAGAGAACTAAACATCTTGAGTGATTTATGTAGATAACAGAAAAACCTGCTCAAGACTTTCCTGAAAGGCTGAAAAAAGTTTATCTTAACTTCCAAACATTTTCTGTAAGTTTGCCTTCTTCCTTTGCCAAAATCCTAACCCAGTTACCCACTGAATATCTTCTACAGGATACCAAGTTCAAAAGTAGAACCTACATTTCCACATCTTGAGCTGTTAATAGTTAACCTTTATATTAGAAATAAAAACAGTGGAGAAGGGAAGTATTTTGCTTGTCCACTTCTATTTGCATACCTCACTATTGTAAAAAATTATGGTACTGACTTCCTAATAGTTATGGTATAAGCAAAAAAAAGCCACATGAAAAATGGCAGAAAATGAATTAATTTTTAAAAATGTGGTCTTCTTAAGGTTTTGTACTTTGTTCAGTTATATAGGTCTAATAAGATCATATGTGAATGATGAATTGGAAGTACTCAGAATTCAAATGTTAAGAAATCTAATTTGGAAATTATTTACCTTTAGAATACAAAACCAGGTATTGTTTTCCTAATTTGTTTGCACAGTAGTTGGAAAAGGCTGATGTTAAGAATTAATCATAGAAAAAACCTAAATATAGGGAAAAAATGTGTATGAGTAAGAAGAGTACTGATTGTGCTGATTTAGAATTGACTATTTTGGGTCTATGTAGCCTGCAGGAGAGGAAGGGGGGAAAAAGCCAATGACAACTTAGGTAAATCAGTAAGTTTTTTGACTTCATTTAAAGAAATATAGGCTTGTGTTCCAAGGCATAATGCTGCAACAAAAGAGGATGCTCATGAATACATTTGGAGAATTATGAGATGATTATGAACATTGCTGAGATTTTACCAGGCATGCTTGGGCATTCTCCTCCAGACTGAGAAACTTTTGTGAAAAGGAAGCAATTGCATTTTTTTTCCCACATGGCTAGCCTCAATTTTTGATACATAAACACAAAAATTTTGTCACATTGCCCTCTTTAAAAGATGAGAAAAGTGTTTCAAGGAAGTAGAAAATCCAATTTTTTTTCTTTACATTTGAAATACTCTTTCTTCTACAGCCTTTTTCTAACATAATTTTTCTAGTTCCAGTTCTCCTTCTTTTTTTTTTTTTTTTTTTGTGTTTCCTTTCTCGCAATATAGGAAAGGATTTGTATAAAAGAACAAAACCCTTGTGAAGAAAAAAAGTCACTTTCCCATCAGTTGAAAAATATATCATTATNNNNAACATTTTCATCAGACCATGAATGCCCTTCAGCACATGTGCTGAAGGGAGAGACAGAGGGAGACGGCAACTAGAGCACCGTTTTTCAGTAAGATAACAGCTGAAGAGAAAGAATTAAATATTTCTCTTAGTTATGGGGTATATTCCAAATCAGAGGTCTCTCTCTGAAGAGGGCTTTTCCCTGGGCAGATCTAGATGCCAGGCTTTACTAGTGTTTTTGAGAACAATACATTGCCTGCTATCCTTATGATACAGGCAGGCTTTACATAAGAGCACCAATAGGTGCATGTAATCTGTGTGGAAGTGCACGTTGCAGTTCCTCCTGGGGTCCCAGCTCTTCAGCATCCACCCTGGAACCAGCTTGGAACATGTCATGGCTCCTGGGCAGCTCATAAACCTGTGTGTCTTTCCTGCAGAAATCAGAGAAAAAGAACGAGGTAAAGTGGTGTATCCTGAGTCTCATCTCGAGATTCTGGAGGTGGAACATGACTGAAGAAGTGTGTACTTGCTCCAGGCAGTGGGAGAGTGTTCCTGGGCTGATATTTTATTAGCATGTAGAGAAATATGCATTGGCACTTTTCATGAGAAAAAGTACAGAATAAAATGGGCTGTTTCAGTTGAAAGGGACCTATAATGATCATCTCACCTGGTGACTTGATCAATTCAGGGCTGACCAAATTAAAACATGTAAAATAACAACATTACCTAAATTCTCCTAAGCACTGACAGGCTTGGACACCTCTCTAGGAAACCTGTTCTAACACTTGACCATCATCTTGGTAAAGAAATCTTCCTAGTGCTCAGTCTAAGCCTTCCCTGGTGCAGTTTTGAACCATTGCACAGTAATTAAATGGTACTTTGTCCTCAGGCTTTTAGTTTGATTTGGTAGAACTGTGGAATGAGGCATAGTTTAACACTAAATTGTGGTTAAATTATGTGGGATAGAATTTATTGGACTTTGCTTGTGTTAGGACTCTCTAGAATGAGATAACTAGCCCAAGCTCGAGACTATCTTTTCAATTTTGGATGGAATAGTTCAGTTTCAGAGGACAATTGATTTTGTTCTAAGATAAGCTGGATGAATTGTCTTCTGGAGGTGATGTTTCTCAAATAATCTAGAGGAAAACTGCCATGACTAACTTAACCCCTAATGTTTAAAAACTTAATGTTGAGTAGGAAGCAGCTGGCTTGGATAATTTAGTCATTTTGATGTGGTCTTCATCAAAAAGATGATCATGAAAGCACATTCATTATTTCTCAGTTTGGGAAACTGTGGACTTTGACCACTGTCAAATGCAATATAATATAATGAGTTTAAGAAATGCTCATATTCTGAAGGTTCACAGCTATGACCTAAACCAGTGACTCATACAATGATGAGCAACACGGCCAGTATCTACTACTCACTAAAAATTGGCAGCACTGCTTGTTCTTTTAGAATTGTTGGTTTAATACTAATACTAATAATATAAATTAACAACAACAACAAAAATTGGATACATAGCAGATATTGATTATTAACCCCTGAAAATCTCTAGAGAGTGAAAGTGAGTAATGTTTTCCTATAAACAAGGGAAAGAATTATTCTCAGCCTGGTTATAAAGGGCCGTCATTTGGAAATGAGCATTCAGCTTCTGGAATAGCTGAGCACCTACACTTTTAAGATGGGCTGAAGGAACTGCAATTGTTTCTCTGAAAACGTGTGGAGGAAAGCACACTGCAGAACAGAAAGAAATCAATACCTAGTATATTACTATGTAACAATATGCCAAACCAATATCAGAAATAGAGTACTGCAATAAAATAAAATAAATATTACAAGGGCTGAGAGAAATAAAAGTGAAATATTACAGGGCCAAAAACAAATCCATAGTGACCATATTTATCCACATTCCAAATTCAAATCTGCATTCCAAATCAATACCAGAGACAGACTAGAGTGAAAAGAACAGGAATATTGCCAGGATGGTGAGAAATTCATACTGAGAGTGTCTATACCTTCAAAAACAATATAGGAGAGAGCCTTAACTCAGTTATTTTTAATATTCTACTTTATCTAATTTTATATTATGGCTTCCAGAATTTAAAGGCAACTCAAAATTTAATAATATCCTCGGAAAAAAAGGAAGTGTGGTGTCCAAACACACCACCTGTCTTCATGTGAAGCAAACTGTGTTTTGTGTGTGCATTCCACTGCTCTCAATCAACACAGTTTTGTTGCTATCTGTAAATACTGTTTACATTTTTACCCTGTCTCCTCTTTCTCACTTGCAGATGCTGGGCTGTTTCTAAATTAATTACAGCTGGTAAAAGGAGAGACAGTAATTTTAATCATGTTTCAATTTATAAAATATGCTGTTCATAACCCTTTCAGCATAAGGTACCTCTGCTTGGCCCCTTAACATTTTGGTGGGCTACTCAGATTCCCAGCATCAAGAGGCAGCATAAAGTGCTGGCTCAACTACTACCAGTGCTGTCATAACTGCTGCTTGAGTAAGACAACATGAAACAAGAGAGCTAAAATGTGTCCCTAGATATGAAAGGAGAATGCTATTTTTCTTGTAACTGAACCTTACCTAGTGTTAGCAATGCTGCAATGTTGTTGGTCTGTACTTCTCCAAACAAGCAACAGATCCATAGGCTCTTTAAGTGTTACTTGTTTTTTTTTCTGCCAAAGTTAAATATAAGGTAGTTTCTTCACTTATGTCTTTGTTCCTCTTCCTCCTCCAGGCTTTTCAGAAACAGGAGTAATAATGAAATAGAATTAGGAAAAAGCAGAAATTCATTATCTCTTCATCACATTGTATAATGTATAGGTTATTCTGGGATGCTTCTGATAGGCAGGATGTATGGTACCTGTGGTTAGTGAGTGCTAAGAAAGCAGTGTGTTTCTCACATGACATTTTACATGTACATGACATTTTACAGTGTAAAACTGCTACTAAGTGACATTAAAGTTATGTGACATTAAAAAAATTTGCTTTTTGACCACGGAGAAATGTGAAATAATTGTAGGATGGTTAAATGATCTGCCATGTGTCAGGTACAGGAAGTGCTTTTCCTAGTATTACGTAAGGTGTTACATAATTGAAGAAACCACCTCACTGTAAAACTACTTTGTTCTCCCGCCTCACTTCAGAGCCTCTGTATAGACTCCTCAGCTCCTACTTTAATTTCAAATGAAGATTTATAGGAATAATGTGCATATATACAGTGACCAGCCTTACCTGGTGGTTCATAAAAATGATGTGATTACAATATAAGTGAGTGCACAGACTGTAGCAAAATATTACCCACGGAAAAGTGATTGCACTTGTGACAGCCTCTTTGTTGCTATGGTATCTCTTTCCATGCCTTTGGCTAATCTGTCACTAGGAGAAATTTGCAGCTGTCTCAGCGTGTTTCTCATTGCTAACTCAGAGACCACTGTATCTAATCTGTCATTAAAATAGCAGTAAGTGGTATGTACATATTTTCTAAAAATAAATACAAGTTTTAGGGGACAGATAAGCTGGTACTGAAATACGATGGCATTTTCTAGGGTCTAGCTGGACTTTTGCATTAATCAGTAGTTATTGTTTTTGTCTAGGATCACAGTTCTTTCATTTTGAAGCTTTGTATTTTTTGTAGGGCACCTAAACACTAATCTTTTGGGACACTTGGACATTTTGATGGAAATAGTTTGCATGCCAGCCAAAGCATGTTAAAAGGAATCATCAGTACTCAGGGCTATGCAATTTACTGATTTTCCTAAAGATAGCCTTTATATACTGAATTTGTTTCTTTAATGTGGAGCTGGTGTACCTAGTTCTACCCTATGTAAAGCTGTGAGTCTCCATTTGGCAGAGTCTAGAACTACAGCTTGATGTGTTCCTTTGTGGTCACAGAAATCTAGACATGTCATAGTCCTTTCCCCAAAAGCAAATGCACTCTGAAATGTCTACAAAAGACTAGTTATGGAATAAAGGATTAAAAAAAGAAGTGTTGTAGTGTGAAATGCTATAAGCCAAGTCACAGACTGAAAGATCAGTCAAAGTCGTTGGGCAGGTAAGGATAATCCATGCATTTGAATCCCAAGACATTTTCAGTTTCAAATTTTGTTTAGTTCTGTTCTGACTTTGAGTCCTACGGACACTGAAATAAGGAATGAAAGTGAGTAACATCAAAACAGAGAATCGATTAAAGGCAATATTCACAAGTACAGATCTTCTGAAAAGAGAGAGCCTGATTATACATCACTTTCCTATAGCTCCCTGTGAATACACTGAGTGTAGTACCAAGCTGTTCAGAAGGGGCAATATAATTTTTTTGTGAGTAGACACATTGTAAAAATCATGAGAAATGAAATCTTTTGTAATCCCTTCATCACACTCACAACGTAGTAATACATGCTGTAGTTTATGCATTTTATCAGGGAATAGTTTCTCCGAAGGTAAGAGTGCAGCTAGGATACATTGTAAAGCACCATTTTAGCTTCTCCAGAACCTGAACATTGACAGAATTACACAGCAATCAAAGGAAACTATTTCTGCAGTTTAAAGAAAAATGCAAATAGATTTCAGTTGCATGTCATTAATTACTAATCAGTGATTTTTGCAACCATTACTTTCTTCCATGTGCAAAACCTCCAATTCATCTGTCCAGCCAAGATGTTTTCTGCCTTTGTCCCAAACGATTCAACTTGTGATTTATTTTTTTTATTCTTCTGCCTTGTCCTTTGCTGGCATGTTTGAGATATTGACCTCATGTCTGAAGAATAATTTTCTGCCTCTGTGATGGAAAATAAGAACAAGTTCTTAAGGCTGTTTGTTAATGACTGGTTGTCTTCACTTCCCCCTGAATTTCCACTTTTCCAACATCCTGACACCAAAATCAAAGGTGTTTCTACTTCCATTTGCAGCTTCATTCTGCCAGTCTCTTTGCCGTTCACGGCTGTGCAAGAAGGGCTCTTTGAATATCTAGTAGTCCTTTTAAATTTTCTTGGAAAATTTTTTCAGCTTCTAATATCTCAGAAATTACTGTACAAGATATGCCAGTATCATGTAAGTCATCCTAGCAGGCTCTAAAACTAGTGCTTCTTCCTTGTCTCACCCTTCTTTTTAGTCTGCAGGAGCTTCTTTGGATCATTTCTGCAAGTCAGAAATGATGCATTTCTGGTCAGAGAGACCAGGGTATTCTGAAGCCTCACATTATCTACTGCCTAAATAGCTGCAGGCAGAATTTTTTCCTCTTTCCCTGGGTATTTGGCAGAGGCTTCACAGACTCTGCATAGCTGCTTAGTTGCAGAAATACATGAGGGAGCCCTCAATTGTTCAAAATGTAATGCTTTCAAATATTCAAAATAACATCGTTTTCTTGAGGTATTTCCTTACTCATTAGGACTGATTATAGAAAACATCAGAAACACGTCCTTGGAGCAGCTTTGCTTTTCTGCCTTCTTATAGGGAAGGAAATGAATTATAATCACTCTGAAGTGGAGAGTCAGACATACAGAGCATTCTGAGCCTACACAGTCACTGCTGGAGGAGTCAACAAGTCTCAAACCAGTTGAAATCAGATCACTCAGATATTATTCCCTTGCATAGTAAAGTGAGCATGGTTGTAAATCTTAACTATTTCTTCCTAAGAATAATGAAGATAGTCCCATCCTTTGTGAAAACTCTTCTAAATGAAAAAAATCAGGCAGGAATAAGTGGAAGATTGCTGCCTATGACTAAATAAATAAAGAAGACAACCAACATAGAGTGAAATTCCATGAGAATTTTAAGATTACTCAATTTTTTAATGACTTTTAATTTTACTCCTTTTACCACCCTGGTGAACACCAAGCCAATTTCAGGCAAGACACTACTTCTGTGTATAGAGAAAAGACTCCAAAGGACTTTTTACATTCCATAAAATGGAATCTGAGCTTTCTTCTACTGCATTATTAGAATACATAGATGATCCCTTCTTAGATCTTACAGTCCTGATTATCATCCATCACCTTCCATATCTGCAGTGATAAATGCCACAGAACTCTGAAGTGCAGATTCTGGGTGAAGCTACAAAATATCCAGTACACCTGGGCTTATTTGTATGACCAAATCTATAAAACTGTGTTGGCAAGACTGAACAAAAGTTTGTCTCCAGTTTATGAAGATCAATGGGTTCTCAAGGAAACAATGGATTGTGTCTAATCAACATGTAATAACAAACTCAGTAGTAATAGATCCAAGAGTTTTAATAGAGTTGCAGTTTTGTCTCTCTGGGTTGAAGAATGTCAGAATATAAATTACTGATGCCAGCCAGAAAAACTTGTTTCTTCATCCTGAATTCAAGCTTTGTGGCTTAGGTACATGTTCTGGCCAAAGGAAGACCAAAGGACTTTATCTCTGCTCCTGCTCTCTCTAATTCAGACAAATGCACTCCAAATCCGATGAGTTGTTCTAGAAATTGGAGATCTCTTTATCCTGATTCCTTGTCACCTTTTCAGAGTGACTTTGGAAAATGCAAATGTCTCATCTTCAAGGCATCATTCCAATTCCACTTGCTAATAATTATTGTTCATCATCCACTAAGTACAAAAAAGGAACAGGAGACTTTCTTCTAGAATGGAATTTGTCAAATTTGAAGCTTATTACTTGGAAAGCCAATTGCTTTTTCGAAGGTCATTCACAGAGTCCTTTTTCTTTCTCACAACCTTAAAGAACATCATTGGTACTCACATTCCTGAAACTCGAAGGCAACAACCTCTTCTGAGCCTTTTGGTCTTTCCTTCATTTATTGAGATTTTAGAATTCCAGAGTCTAATTGCAATTAGATACTTTGATTCATTCATACTTGTTTTGTCTTAGGTCACATTCTATTTAGAAATATATATGAAGATAACTGGACAGGTTCTATAAGAAAGAGAAATTAAATTGAATACCATCGTAGGTTCTCAGTTAAAACTCCTAGCATTTATTTTTAGCTTTGACAGAATACTTCTTTTCTGTGTACTGTGAAGTTCAAAAATAGTATCCAGATGCTCCTGAGTACAGAGATGTTACAAGGTGTTGTAACTTTCACCTGGATACCTCCATAATGCTCAAACAAGAAAACATTTACTTATTAAACTGATAGTACTTGTTCTTTTCATCTTTGACCAAGGTGACTACAACTATTGGGAATCAGAAACCAGAATCTTGACTGTCTTAGAGAAAGAGACTTTTTGTTTTATTTTCCTGGGCAATGACAAATCCTTCTTATTGCTCATCTATGACAGCTTCTGGGTGAAAAGCCCTCAAGTCTTCCTTTTCACAGTTCTATTAGGACTTGAGAAAAGATCTCAGGGATTTTTCTGAAATCCTCCAAATCTGCCACCTTTCTTCTCTTTCTTATCTGTATTGGAGTGATGGCATAATGGGTACTCATACAGGAGAAGGTTAAAATTAGATTTCCTGAAAATAATTTTATATTCTCTGAATGGGTACCCACTACTCTGACATCACCCATTTTTAAGCCCAAATTTCTCCAAGCACAGAAAAGTCTTTTCTTCATGTGGAAATTCTAAGTAGATGAAAAGAGAAAGGAAAATGATCGAAGGGATTCCAGTTGATGACTGATTCATTGATGATTGATTCATTTTAAATATTTTTTTTCCTTCCTGGATATTGGTTCTGCTGTTTTCTAACTTGTTTTTTAGTTGTCTTATATTCCCTCAGCTATGGCAGTATTCCTGGAGCCAAATGTGAGTGCACTTCCTCAAAATGCCAGCAATGGAAGCTGGTAAGCAAGTGGGGAAAAATCACCAGAGGAATCTCTGAAGCTTGGGACAAAGGCAGAAAACACATCAGTACTGCACTAACAGAACAGCAGGTACTCTTATAGAGAAGATAAAATTAAAGGTAAGGAAATAATTTACATTTCTGTTTTGAACTTGTCCAAATGGCTTGTTACTCTCCATTCAAAATACCTGGAAAAACCCTACAGCATAAAATTTGAAGAAGATCTCAAATTTTATTAACTTAGACTACTGGCTTTTTTAGTGGGGATAATTGGAATTTCAGTCTGACTCCATTTCTGGAAAAATATATTAAAAGATGAAAATCCTTTATGCCTATTAGACAACTTAAAACCTCAACTTAGTTTTAAAACAAGGCTTGGTTTGTTTTTTTAAAATTTGTTTTGCTTTTTCATATTTGGAATGTAAACACAGGAAACTGCTTGTTATAGGTTTTCCTTTCCAATCAAAAACAAGTGTAGCCTTTTCTATGTGAAGTCAGGTAAAGCCAAAGACAGAAGGATTCTCTTCCCATCTCTCCATTTCCATTTCGTGACAGTTGAAAGAGTAACATGACTCTTTATTAAGCTTCAGTTTCCTCACATGTTGAAAGGAAAGAGGTTGATTTTATCTCCCACTTGGGATGATTAGGTGAGATAAGTGGTGTAGAAGAGAAAAAAATTACGTTTATGTAATTAATTGTCTTGCAGTCTTTTATGCCACCATGCTGCAGTCCCACTATGGAGTTGTGATCACCATAAAAACCTCGAGAGGATATATCCTTGCCTGAATTGCTGCAGTTATTATCTGTTAAAGAAAGTAAAACAAGGTTTATGTTTAAGTCTTCTTTTAATATGAAATTGTTGTCTGTAAATGAAACATTGTGCTAAGTTAAAATAATTCTACCATTAGCTCAGTTCTCTACCAAGTTACAGAAACATTGAGAAAATCAGGTTATGTTCAATACAGTGGCATAACCTTTTGTAGGAAAGTAATAATGAGTACACAGGAAGGACTAATGAATTGGATTTAGCCTTGATGTAACTCATATGTCTTCATCAGCTACTCACTATCATAATTGTCCCAGTGAGTTGTACCAATTTTGGTTTGTAAACTATCCAGTTCAACAAAATATGAACACAGGACAATATTAATTGGTTTCATAGTATTCAAATATGTAAAGATTTTATTTAAGCAATAAATTATTGTTGTTTTGAGTTTAATCGTCTATTTTCAATAATCTGCAGCATGACATTTAAGTTAAAAGGGTTAAAAAATAAAAGAAGAAGACTTAAAGAAATTTTGGTGATCTTTTGAGATGCTGTGAATCACTTTTCAGAAGCAATCATTATTGGCAGGTCCAAAATCTATCTCAAATGTCTAGATAAAGAACTATCTGTCTGAAATGAATATTGTATTTTGAAATGTATAATGTATCATTTCTTATTTTATGGTGTTTCCTGTAACCTTCTAATTATTTTTTTTTTTACTTTAAATATGTATTAGGAGAACACACGCAAATCTTTCATTTTGAAGGAATTGTCTTCTGACTTCATGACTACTTTCTGTACCACAGGTCTATGCATGGACTTATTCTCAAAGAACTTTAAAATTACTGTTTTGTCACACTGAAATGCTGCTGATATACTTTCAAAAATGAGTGTAATCTATAAGTTTCTATTGCTTTTTGGTTTCAATTTGAGTATGTTTGGATATTTTGAAGACAATGCACTTTTCCTAAGAGAATGTTCTCAGATTCTAAAATTTGTTTTTTCCTGTCATTTTGTATTTTTCCTTGTAAGTTTTAAAAAAAATCCAACTATATCAGTTTTGTTTTCTGTAACTAATTTCATAACAGTGTAGTACTTGACATGTGTTTGTTTCTTAGGCAAACGTGTAAGACTCCTCAAGTCCGAATGGAGAAGTAGAGAAAGGAGGTTTCTGCTGTGCCTGATGACAATTTTTGTTTTTCTCACACACAAAAAATATTCTGGCTCCACGTTGGAGCACTAGTTGTGATGAATCCTAGTCTTGGTCGGATTCTAAGGAAGGGCCAGAGCGTTCGTTGAGGAATAAAGAGTCAAACCACTCCAGAAAATGTGTTCCAGCCCTGGTTTATTACTCACAGAGCAGCAGGTGTGTACAAATACAGGTTTACATAGTATTAACAGGAATTGTTGTACCTCATTGTAGTTGCTTAGTTTACTGCAGACGTTAAAGATTTGTGGCTCATTTGGGCAGAGCTTCTGGAGGGTCGTTGGAGAAACTTACTGTGCTCCTAAGCAGCCTCAGTGTTACTTAGATGCTTCTGGGAGCCCTAAAATGTCTTCACACACCTGACTTTCAAAGATAGACCCAGTTGGTAAGCTTAAGTTACTCACTCTCATGGGAAAACAAGAGATGCTCTGGAGAACAGGGCTAGGAATTGTAGTCCATCTTAATATATTCAGTCTGGTGTGACATCTGTAGTTGAAAGCTCAGTATCCAATAATGAATTACTTAAATTTCAGAACAAAACTAAGAAATGGGTATTTCCCTTATATTCCTAAGATAGGCTAGAAGTTGCCCATCTATCTTAAAGCTGTGTTAAAGATGAAGACCTTTATATTTACAGGAACATATGCCATGCTCTGAGGTATTTTTCTTTTACCTACTTTTCTAGTCCTACCTTTCAGACTATTTGAAATGATTGGAAAGCTCACTTTACATGTGAAAGATTTCCAAAGCCTTTTAGTTTCAATTACAATTTTAAACACTGATTGTCTAGATATTCCTCTTTACCACAAAAAATTTCCTGCTGAAATCCTTAAGAGGAGTGGGAAATAAAGGAGTACAGAGTTACATTTCAAATGGCATTGCATGAAATGAGTTTTCAGAATGTTTGTCTCTCTATAATGGAAGCCCTAAGTTCAGGGATAGCACAAGTACAGTTCCAATTAGTCATTATGCAATAAATATGAAAGAATTATAAGGTTTGAGAGTCTCATGGTTATCAAAGACCTGGGAACCTTTTGAGTCTTGTCCTGGGAAATAATCTTTTTAATTAATAAAATGAGTTAGTCATAGCTCCTGAAGGACAAGCGTGAGGATCTAGAATTCTAAACCACTTAACAGGCTTGGGAACATGTTTAGATTAATAATTTTCATACTGCAGTGCCTAGAATAAAGCTAAGGGAACAATTTTAAGTAGAGTCAAAATTGTATAAACAGGAATGAAACGTTTGATGATTTGAAAAACTATCTTCCAATACATAACCTTCTCTGAAAGTAATTGAATCTGTGCAGTAATCATAAAATATCTGTTTTCCAGACTGCTCAAAAGTGACTCAAATTTTGCCTTTTGTAATTAGCCCAAGTCAAACAGCTGTCTGTAATACTAAAATAATGGCCTGTGTCCTAATTAATGGTTCTCTCTTGCAGTTCCCTTGAAGTATGCTTGAGTCACCTTGATTCCTCAGAATTTTGAAATGGTTCCTCCTGCCTCTAGAAACTTAGTTATTTAGCAATAAAGACCCAAATCCTTACCTACCTACTGTAAAGGGCCAATGCATATAGGAGGCCTATTCCAGAAAGATTCTTAACATCTTTTTGTCCCGTTTCCCCAATTCATTGGAACATTAATTACAGGATTAACCACCTGTGAGGAAATTGTGAACCTGTCTTTTGTTAACATTTGGAAAGAACTTTGGATTATCAGCGGTACAAGATAGTAGTACTAGGACAGAAGCATTTTCCAAGCTTACAAGTTGAGCTGTTTCAGAGAATGAACATGCACAAGTGGCAATGCAAACTGTCATTTGCTTTCACAAGCCATATATGAATGATAGTGCATGGCAAACACATTGTATGGATTTTAAAGTTCGAGGAAATAATGTGCTTCCATCTGTTCAAAAGATTCATTTCCAACCTCAACCTTATTCTCAGAGGTCATAAGTGGAAAAAATGCACTGGCAGATGTTTGTTTCTGGTTATATGAGCCCTTCTGTTTCTACACTGTAATATTTATATTAAGTTCTCACTACCACAACAAAATTATTTATGCTATAGAAAAAAAAAAGACTCATATATATAGCCGTCCCAATTTCATTCCTTTTCAGGGAATGTTTGCTAAAGAATCACTTTGTTCATAATTTAATTAATTATTTGTGGTGTTTTGCATACAGTATAAGACAGAATACCATAATAAGGACAGAAAATGGACAGAAATAAATTGCTTACAAACAAGGGCTGTTTTGGTATGGGATCTCTGTCTTTTCCCCGTGACTTGGGGATCAATCCATTGTAGGCATTTCTGAAGCCATTCCCTATGGCTTTTGTCATTCTCTGTATTTAGCTTATCTCATGTTGGTTCTTAAATAAATTTGCAAGTCCCTCTTTTATTTTTGCTTGAAATCCCTGTACCATTTTTGTTTCCCACAGGCTTTTAACATTCTAGAGAAAAATGGAAGGGGTGCCAAGATGACTTTGTCTCATGAAATTTCACTTAGCTCTTTTCACTGAGCTACTAATTGCTTTCACAAAAAAATAATTTCCTTTCTGTGTCTTATGTATCTCAAGAAAAAAATAAAAGAAAAATCCTGAGTATGCTTAGATGACATAACCTATGACCACACACAATCCTATATGGTTGATGGAACAGTTCTAATTAGAAAGAAAAAAAAACTCTATTAAGTACTTTCTATTTCTTTGGAGAAAACCTAGAACAGAGGGTCCATCCATGTGGAATCATCTGTCAAGACAAGAGACATTGGCTTAACAATTTTACCTTTTGTGCATTTGCATTGATACAAAGTCCTGTCTTCTCTCCAACTCTCCTCACACAGATTGTCCAGAAAAATCTTGAGGCTGGTAGCTTATCTAATGTGATGTCATGAGATCTTTTAATCTCTGATCTATTCTGCATTACCCTGGCAAAAAATGCTTTACTCAGACTGAGTTTTTTCTGAACATATACTGAGCAGAATAATATGGAAATCTTCAGGTGCATTTAATTATGTATTGTTGTGTTAAAGTAAAACAAGTGAGTCCACATACAATTACAGCCGATTTACAGCAGCCACTCACTAATTTAAATTAAAAAGTCTGCAACTGCAGAGTAATTATGCTTTAATTGCATATTTAGGACAAGAAAACGAAGAGAATCTAATGCGGTGTATTTATGACATAACAACGATGTGAAAAAGTTTATTAGCATAAAGAGAGCAATTGTGTTCATTTGTTAATGAACAAATTAATTCAAATCAATACCTAAGATACTAAAGGTTTAATGTACTATTTAAATTTTATTGTTAATTCTCCATACGTATTAATTATTAACTGAAAATTTGATTTGCACCTATTCAGGGTGTTACTGCTCTCCAAGGATTTTAAAGATCAGACACATATTGTTATTGGTCCCTCTTTTTCTATTAAGGCCTTTGGCACAATACCTTAATACCTTACTTCCCAGGCACTTAAATCAACTAGCATTTACTGTATACAAAATGAGGCATTTCTGGGAATACTATCCCTAGGTATTAGCTAAAGTTTCATAGCTTCTTTATGAAACTGCCTTTAATAACCAAGAGGTTTATTCACTCCCTGATGTGTATGGTGTATGGATATATAACTGCCATTAATATTGATGTGCAATCTATGGTTGAACATAGAAGCATTAGCATCATACAGAGAGGCAAATGTGGACCACTATATATATATGTATTTCTGTAGGTGAGTGACCTGATATAGAGAAATGTGAATGGCTATCTGCTTTTTCTTTTTCTTATTTTTTTCACTGTCTTGGTTTAAAAGATAAGTGTCTGCCAAGAAACGCAGGAGCCTCTCTTGAAATGGAAAATGTAAACCCACTCCCTCCAAATATTATAGTTTTGAAATTAAGAGGCTGTCAGGCAAAGATATATGAATAGGAATAATAGTTCTTTATTAGGAAAAATTAAAATAGAAATACAGTATTACAAAGAACAAACCCAAAACACTGACAGAGTCAGAATACAACCTGACACCCT
>JAOTQP010000870.1:31214622-31228775 GCA_026413545.1 Cichladusa arquata | reverse complement strand
AGGGTGTTGGTAGCAGTCCCATTAAATGGTGGCTGCAGTCCTCCTGGAGTGACAGATGTGGTTCAGCTGAAGCAGTGGTCTTGTAGAAGGGTGCAGTTTTGCTCCAGTGTATGTTGCTTTCATTGGGATATTTTCACCACAGGGTTGTAGAGCTAGGTGGGGGGAGCAGATAGGCCTGCAGATTATGATTTTTTTTTTTATGAGTTTTCTTGTGACTGAAAATACATTTGCACTCCCAACAGCCATGTAATTGAGCAGTCATGTACGTGCAAAAATGCCATTTTTGTTATCTGAAATTTATCACCTTAGCCCACACGTGGTAGATCTGGGTGTGATAGAATAATACCTCACAGGATAGTTGAGATTGGATGGCAGCTCTGCAAGTGCCACCCCCTGGCTCAAGCAGAGCAATCTAAAGCCAGTTAGGACTAGCTTTTGAATATCTTCAAGAATGGAGCCCACAATCTCCCTGGGCAATATGTGCTAGCCCTAAGTCACCCTCACAGTAAAAACTTTTTCCTCAGAGGGAACTGTTTGTGTTTGCTTGTTCTCAGTTTCTTGTCCTGGTGCTGGGCACCACTTGAAAAGTGTCTGGCTCCATTTCCTTGGCACTCCTTCTTCACGTATTTTTATGCATTGATGAGATCCCCCCCTGAGCCTTCTTTTTTCCAGGCTGAACAGTTCCAGTGCTCTCAGTCTTTCCTCATATGAGATGCTCCTGTATCTTATTTGCCTTAGTGGCTCTATACTAGTGGATATTAGTGGATAGACAGATAGGTAGACATAGAAATATATATATATTTATAGATGATATAGATAGGTATAGATACATGTATTGCAAATGTAGCTAATAAAATTCCACTTGCAGATAGTATCAGATGATGTGTATTTTACATTGTGTAGCTCAGTGGCACCTGGCTCCATGAGTAGAATTCCAGCTTGCTACAATAAAGCAAAAAAATAAATAACAATAAGATGGTGCATCAGCCTTTTGAGCTTTGGTGCAGGGCACAGAAATATGTTGCCTGACTTTCAAATTAATTCTTTATTGTTTTTTCAGGCAATCTTCCACTTTAGAAGGGGCCACATGAGGCTGTTTCCAACAGAAAATAAAAGCAGGGTAATAAATAAGCCTGTGTATCATAAAAATCACGAAGTACAATTTTATTATTGCCTCAAGTGCAGTTCCTAGAAACAACTCTGTGGAGAAGGCAAACCAAAGTAATGAACTCCTTGAACAGTCTGTTTAATATTCTGTTTGTTCTACGTTTATGCTCTGCGGAGCTGACAAGGACTGTATGCAAACAGTTTTGCTGAGGGCAAAAGAATGTTTCATCATTAAGGAGCATGACCCTTCTCTCTGTGATCAAAATGAAAAGCATATGCCCCTTGATGTCATTAAGTGTTGTGACCATTCCAATGAGTTGTTCCTCAAGCCTTGGGACATTTCCCCCTGACACAGTTTGATATTAAAAGGTTATGTGACGATAAATTGTATCCACTGACACAGCAGAAATATTCCTCTAAGTTACGTTTCTTTGATATGACAGACTTTTTCTTTTAAAGTTTAAAATCCAAATCAGTTAGAGGGAAAGTCCAATTATTGAGAAATGCTTTGTCCTCCACTCTTTCTCAGTGGTCCTTCTGTTTCCCTCTTATTTCATGTTAGGCTGGGTGAAAACACTCTAAATTAAATCCTTGGTAGTTTTTAAATTTAAAATTTTTAAATTTTTTTAAACCAGCTCTCTATCTCTTGTTAACTTGTGCATGAGTTTTGTCCTGTTTCTCCACTAAGTGATTATTGCCTTTTCCAAGCTGAATGATTCTATGATGTTATTTATGATTGTTTTGTAAAGATGCATACAAAGAGTGGAAGAATACAGCTCCAGTATAAGTCACTGTATACTCAATGGCTAACAGTTAAAAAGCATGGCTGTTACCATACAGAATTTTTAACAGCAACAAAAAAAGAATAACAGAAAACAGCAATTTGTGGGTTGGCAATTCATGCTTTTATTATATTTTTTAGGCATTGTCACATTTCAATTTCTCCTTGTCAAATCCTATTCCCACAGAACAATTAAACCCAGTTTAAGCTGGGGAGCAATGCCATCTAATACCATCAGGTTTTATTCCCTTACTTAAAAACAATTGAAAGACCTTTGGTGGACAGAGATCTTACACTTCAGTCTCAGTTTCCAGTACTTCGGAAGTAGATTCACTATGTCCAGTTTTGATTTTCGGATTTTCTTTTTCTTTGCAGGTAACCCGATAGCTAAAGACAAATCAAGCCAGTCTCAAGGCTGATAGCATTAAATACAACACAGGAATTTCATTCCTCCTGGCAATCCCTGAAGTGAAATTTTATACTGCTGAGGTGTATCCTTCAGAATCAATTGTTTCAATGAGAACCTGGCTTGTAATCAGCAACAGCCCTGAGATCAAAACTACTGGAAAGTTATTTTGAACTTCTGTGTGACAAATATTTCGACTGATTGAACTGTGTACACTTGTAAAATTGTACTTGCTGAGGAATTTGCAGCTGTAATCACAAGCTAATATTCTAAAGGTGCAGAAAAGCAGCAAACTTCTGGGCTCTCCGTTGCAGATCAGTGGGTTTTCATCTTGAAGAAGTCAACCTCTGAAATGTATTGGATCCTTCACTCTAAAATGATCCTTGATCCACTGTTCAGATTGCTGGTGGGACTGCACACTGCTTTAATTAAATTTCTGTTGCAGAAATTGTCCTCTGGCATGGCGCAGTTTTCGACATTTTTATTTGTGTTCTAATCTTGCAGCTCTCAAAGGTACATATTTCAACATCTTAAAGTTGCTTTGTTATAGGAATGGAATTATATATCCATTGTTAATAATTATTGTTGACAAGTAATAGTTATCTGAATACATCAGTCATATTAGAATGCATAGCCAGGTTGACATGTTTCCCTAAGGCTAACCAACTACTGCAGCTTAACAGTTAAAGAAAGTAGTGGTCAAAACTCAATTACCACTTCCATAATAAGGCATTGTATATCTTTAATATGTACATTTCCATTTAGTTTGAAGGAAATGGGTGATTCCAATATGTACTTTACTTTCCTAACCTTTAATTCATTTAAATTGATGGTAAGCAGTCAATTACACTATTTCATCCCTTTTTTTATAAAAGTAGGCAGGGATATAAATGAGTTTTGCAAATATGATATTGGAGGGTAATAATTCAGAATTTTTGTCTTTTTATTAAAAAATAAAATCTCTTGCTTGAACCTAAGTACTGATGGATGCTTATGTAGATGTCTGCTCAGTCTGTTTGCCATAAAGGATAAAAGTCCTAGTGCTCTCCCAGTTTTACACTTCATGGGTATTTTGCTTGCTTACAGTCATCCTATCCAGATCTGTTTTGCTTTGTTTCTAACTTTGCGATGTGTTGTTACATGAAAAAAATCCTCAATATTTAAAGGCCTTAAGCATCTTTGAGCTTTTTTCTAAGTTATTACAGAATGTATAATTTTATACTCCATTTAATGTATATTGTACCATCTGTAATGCTGATACAAAAGAAATTTGGCAATTCCTTTTAGTGGCACTGCCTAAACATACTGACTAGAGGGAGTTCTGACTGTATGCTTTGGTGAATTGAAATGAAAGCCACACACACTTAATGGGAGTCAAAAATACATAGAGGTAAGCTTGTGTAAGTCCTATATGGTTATCAAACACAGCAAACCAAAAAACTGAAAAAACAAAAAAAAGAAAAAGAAAAAACAAAAAAAGAAAAAAAAAAAAAGAGGAATAGGAAGAAATGGTTTAATCATTACAAGCCATTGACATGGCTAGTTTAGTTAGATATTAAGTTCCATGATGGATGAACACCCTGGCGTGCTCTGCTTGTCACTGTAGTCCCTGCTGTTCCAAACCCATTTCATTACCTCTGCTGTATTATTGCACAGGAGAGCTTAAATAAAATAAATTGCTGTTGGGAATAAAATTGAGAAGTATATTCTATCATTATTTCATGGGAAATAATAAAAAATATGTTGACAGGAAAAGATCTTATTTTCTGGTTAAAATTTAATTAGAATAAACCATTTGTGGAAGAAACTAGGTCTCTTGGTATTTTCGGATGGATTAGTATTATATGGATTTGTGCTAAGAGGTTCAGATGGAAGGTAACATCTTAAAGAGGTTGTCTGGGACAGTGCAAAGTGTAAATGTGCTGATTTGTAAAATCTGAATATGGCCTCTATTTGGTTGAAAATATATATCACGCTTCTCAATACTTGTTTTCTTTGTTTCCTTGTTCTTAAACAGCACTGAAAATAGTGTATTATATACAAGTGTAACACATGCATACCAATAAATGAAAATAAATGGATTTTCAAATATTCTGAATAGATTCCCTGCAGTAGATTAATGTTGTGACTATTCATAGCAAGTGAATAAAATTGTAATATAAAATAGAGTTCCCTGTATGGATGTGCACATTGGAGATATGTTTACTCATGGAACAAAATAATTTTTTAGCAAATAAGAATGTCAAAGGTTATATTAACTTTATATTTCTTCAGTAGAGCAGAGAATATTTCCTACCACTTTGAAATGTCCTTTTTAAAGGAACTGACACCTATGGGAAATTCTGGTGCTTGTACTGTTGTTTTCAGGTCAGATTGAATAATATTTTTTTTCCTTCACAAAATGTGGATCCTGAAAAATTATCATTTAGATGTTTTAAGTAGCAACAAAGACATGGTAGACAATCTTGAAAAAGTAAAGTTTCAGGGTAATTTGTGGAACTGTTTAAAAGAGAAGAAAAAAGAAAGCCAGTTAGTCAGATCTGCTTGTGCACTTGAAGCAAGCTGGGAACCGCAGATCAGGTGTCCATAGTGAAGGTTTAATGCTGCTTTGAAAATGGAGTACAGGTGACTGGGTCAGCTATGTGCATTCATGTAGGCATGTGAATTGTTTCAATTAATCCTTTATTCCTTATATGCTACTGTCTAGATTGTTTCATCTGATTGCAAAAATGATCAGGCATTATGATCAGACGGAAATCCATGTTACTCTTTGAATTAAATAAATCATTAAGAACTCTGAACTGCAGAAGATGAAGTTCTGCAGTTCCAAGTGGCAGTGAATTGAGAGGGAAACTAAAATCACTGCTTTGTTCATACCTCTCACTGTTAAATGCATTGGATCAGTTCAACAAAGCACAAAAGGAAATCCTGATATGAATCTTAATGAAAAAAAATTCATGTCAGATCAAATAAATCCATAATAAAGCTTAAAAAACTTTCAAGTCTAGATCTTGGTTGTATGTGGTTTATTGGTCATAATGAATGTTAACCTTTACAACAGCACTGCTGCAGATAACATGTTGCTACTAATATAAATGCATTTATTGTGCTATATAGTTTCAATTTTTGTATTTATCCTGTATCTTTTAAATCTTGACTCCTTCAGCTCTGCCAAAAATTTTACTGGTGTAGCACTTCAGTACTTCACCAAACCAATGCAGCTCTGTTTTGTGTAGAATCTATATGCTTTAAGAATGCATCAGATGCCTTTATTTTGAAAGTAAAGAATCTGATATAAAGTACTTTAATTTGTTAGTTTTCATGAAAAGATATGCAGGGATTTTTTTTGGTCATTATAATTTTACAGCTGGCTTTTATAATTTCTAGGTAATGCATGAAAGTCTGTAGCAACAAAACAGAAATATGTGATTGGCATCCTTTTCTGTTTATTTACTGCTTCCTCCTTCATGCCTCAAATTTTACACATCTGTTGTTAAACAATCTATTGGCAAGGAGAAGGAGCAAAGTTTTGATTTGCAAGAGGAGTATTGTCTTAATTTCTAGTTACTTTTTGTCAAAAGTTAGATAGCTCTCCATCACACCTGTCACACCTGAACAATCTGATGCAATTAAATGATTTCTCATGGATTCAGTCGTCTTAAATTGGAAAATAAGTATTTCCTAATCACTTTGTCTTTATAACACAGTTCGTATACTGAAAAACTTTTCTTTTTATTCTTTCACAGAATGAGTGAATATTTCCAGATTACATCTTTAGTATTGTTTCTGTAAGAGCTTATGTAACTTTTGTACACTACTTTACAGACAGTCATTGCAAATATTTTAGAAAAATATGGCTGGATTTTTTGTGTGTTCTGTATTCTTCTGTACTACAGAAGAGGTAGTATATGAAAAGGTTGAATTTCCCACAACTTTGTTTTAACAGGTGAGATTACAAGTGTTGTCAATGTCTCTTTATCCAAAATTAATTTAAGACCATTTGGCAGGAGGGC
Organism: Cichladusa arquata; assembly: GCA_026413545.1. Lineage (NCBI taxonomy): Eukaryota > Metazoa > Chordata > Aves > Passeriformes > Muscicapidae > Cichladusa > Cichladusa arquata. Next base: position 31,222,468 of record JAOTQP010000870.1, on the reverse strand, counting down.
CACGGATGATGACACTGGAAAGTCTTGTGTAAGGGAGTGACAGTTCTTTATCAGGCTGCTGTGAATAGGATGCCTAGAGGGTCAAATATTTGTAGTATGGTTTCAACATCAGAAATGTAGGGTCTGGGGAAGTGAATCCAGCATGTGAGCACAGGGATACAGTCAGCATCCTGAATCTGTGGCTCTGGGGGTGACAGTAGGACCTTAGACCTGTTCTCCAGGTTGTAGAAAATGTCCATCTCGTTTCTCTGAAGTTTTATCCAAAGCCAGATGACAGAAATTGCAAGGCACCTTGGTGATTTCAGTGTGGTTTGTACAAGGTCATCAGATGCAGATGAATGTTTAGCATTTTGTTTAGAAAATTCTGATTAAGCAAACTCATTAAAGTTCACATATCCCTATACAGTTAAAGGTTAAAGAAACTACTCTCTATTTGCACTCTTTCCTTGCAAGTATACAGGTCAACCTATGTAGCAATTGGAAGTGAAATCCAGTTATTCCATGATAATAGATTCTCTTGATTAAATATCACTAATCACATCAATATTAGCCATGACTGAAAGACTTGAACTTTCAGTTCTGAAAACCAGCTTATTGCTCAACTAAATTAAATAAATAGTTTATGTAATAGAAATATGGTTGTCTATATGTAATCCTAACAGCAAAACTTCTATATTAGCTCTTCAAATTATTTTTATGTTGGAAACTTTAAAACGTAAAATTTGGTTTAAATCCTATATAACAGCAGGGACATTCTGTTTTCTGCTAAAACACTGAGGTAACCTAGGGACACTGTAGTTTGGGATTTATGGTTTTCACGGCTTCAACTGCACAGCTGGGAAAACAATACATAAAAATACTTATGTTACTTTCATTGCTGAGACATTTTTCTTGAGTATGAGGAATGTGTAGACTTGCAAGTTTACTCCATATGAGCATGTTGCTTGAATCTCTTGAACTCTTTTCTCCTTACTGTCATCACAAACATGACATGTACTTGAATCTCCAGCCTTATGTCTTAGTATTTAAATCAGAACTTACAAAATGCACAGTACTTTAAACACTATGTCTTCAGATGAAATAAAGTTTTTTTATTCTGCTTCCTCCTTATGATTAATTACTGATGCCTTGTCATATTTGGGCATAGATAATATAGTCTTTACTATTACTGATTTAGAGTTTGTGTATCTTTGTGTTCTTCTTTTTATTTTGCTTTGATCCTTTTCTCATGTCAGTTCTTTCAAAATTCCAGTAATGATGAGAAAAGTTTTTCTAATAAATAATGGCCTAGAACTGAACACAGGAGGGAAGAGAGAGAGATGATGTGTATCTATAATTTTATCTTAATTTCCAGTTTAAACTATTCTTTCTAAAGAGAAGCTTTGTTTTTGTAACTATAAATGGACTGTGTTTCAATATGCTCTGTGTTCATAAAGCTGATAAAATGGTCCTCTCTGTATGTCAGATTACCTCAGCAGAATTTACAAATGGAAGATGATGATTTTGCTAATGTCCATGGGCAGGTAGACATAATTTGGTCCCAGATGCTCTGCCTAATGTTCATGGCAAAAGTGACTCAAAAACAATGCCTCCATATGCCATAATTGCTGGAATTATTTCTCAGGCATATTCCCTTGTCATCCCTCATATGTAGAACTCATTAGATTCCTAGTGGGAGAACATATGGAGAAGAGAGTTGATGGAAAACATTATAAAACAGATTGTGTGTTTAAATTTATATTATAAAAGACCTCTGTGCACAGGCAAACTTAGCAGAGAAAGTTCAAACTCTTTCTTTCCACTTCATAAGGAAATTGGCATTTATGGAGCTGTTGTCTCAGTGCATTCAAATCCAGTTCTAGATGGTGAGTTAAAACCTGGCTTTATGGATAATAGTGGGAATATTGCTGCAAAATTGAGGTCAACTCTTCAAAATATTTTCTTAGACTATAATTAAGATCTTTTCACTAATAGAAATGACCAGAAGTTCCACTCATAAAAGTCTGTTGGCAGGATCAGGCTTTTGGCCATGGGTTTGTGATTTCAGTGTCAACATAGTGTCTTTGATGAATACCATGTTTCTGTTTCACAAAAAAATTACTAATATTTCTTTTATCCAGCCCAGCTTACTAATGGATGGAGATCATATGCAGTGCAGAGATGTTTTACTGACTACTAACTACTATTAATTAATTATTTATCATCTGTAGCAGTTTAATACAGCAAAAAAGTAAGCTAACCATACACTAATTCAAATTATTATACATGGACATCTGTGATGCTTTCTTTGGTTACACTTAGGACTCATTCCTTTTTCAGGGTAATTAATTTTCAATTTTTTTTTTTTTTTACTCAAGACTGGCCTTGAAACTGGTTTCAAAAGGGAGCATTGGGGGTACTATAAAGTGTCTCTGTAGGAGAGGTGGGCACTAGCAGGAGCCACCCATTAGACAGGTGGGAGGTGGGTAGACTGATGTCTATGACCTTACTGCAGTGGCTGGTAAAACATGGCCGATCACCTAGAGAAAGAGTAGAAAGTATTTCTAGAAAAGCACATCTGCCCAGCTCCTAAAGGAACAGTTCTGACAGGATGTCTCCTATTACATGGAGCAGAATCAAATGTTATACCTAAATCAATAGAGAAGGACAGAGACAAACTGTAGGGCATCTATTACAGTGTGGTTCTTTGAGCCTTAAAAATGTCTGATACGTCCACAGGATGCCCATCTAGGTCACTGCCTTTTCAAAAGAAGACAGAACATAGCTGTTTAAATAGTATATGCAGTTGTGTGTGTATTTGCTGGCCAATATGCCTTCATAAAGCCAAGATTTGGTGTCATTTTGTGAGAGAGGGTTTCCAGAAGTTCAGATCCAGCCCTCCCCCTTTTCTGCTGGAAACAGTCTGTGTTATTTCACTGTTCTTCTAAGCCAGAGTCCCACAGTATACTGCTGGCAAGCTGCACCACTTGCCCTGCACCTTTCAGGGCACAATAGTTACTCTCACAAGCCTCAGCAGGAAGCAAAATGTGCATTACCACACATGCTTAGTCTTAATACTGAAAATCTTGATTGTTCTCTATGTTTGGAATTTTTTTTCCTGACAGCTACAGGAAAAAAATGTTTATTATTAGGTGGAAATATAACTTTTTTTATTTTGCACCAGTCTGAACATCACAATTAAAAGATGTATTTTGCAGTTTCTTATATGTTTATCCTATTACGAATTTATTCATTTGTACTATATATGTATTAGTCTCTCTGTCAGCTGCTGGTGGCACTTTTAAAGTACTGTCATCCATTAGTGATTTTTTTTAATCACTGCAGGAAAGTGGTCATTGGGTGGTAAGTCTTCCATCAGCATGTTGTGGTTTTTCCATTCTCTCAGTACATGCATGAGAAACTAGATGATGAAGTAGCAAAAGAGCCTTGAAGATGTACTGATTTAATTAATCTCAGGCAAATAGACCTTGATTAGTGAAGGAAGTTACAGCTCTTCTGTGTAAGATTGTGTTCCATCATTCAGAATATCCAGCCCTCTCCTTTGATTTAAATTTGATTATAAGAAATTTGGGTAGTAGTAATATTGATATAAAAGATTAATAGCAGCTTGAAAAATGGATCCTTAAGTATTGATGTATGTGATCAAGTATCCAGCACATTTTAAATCCTGGGCTTTACCCAATGCTCCTAATGGATAAGGAAAGTAGCAAGTACTTTCCACATTTTTATGTCCTTGGAAGGAAATACAGACATACTAGAAGACTGGCAGCTGAAGTGCTCACTGTACTTCAGTTAATGATGTGTTTATTGCTCAAGTCTACATAGCTTGGATCTTACCTCACCTTTTGTTAAAGCATGTAACATAAGCGCCTTAAACTGATCGATTTCTACAATTAGCAGCTCTGAAAGAAAGCACAAAAGCAAGTTCAAGGCTGTTTATGCTTGAGTTAACTCCATTGTCTTTAGTGAAGTTATTGTCCTGGTAAATCTAGCCTTAACATTCTAGATAAACAGTTCAGAAAATTAAGCTGCAGTTAATTTGACGACCTGCATTGAAGGGCATGTGAAACTTCAAGGGATTGGGTAAGAATAAAATAAAGATGACAGAAAATTAAGGTTTCTTTTACTCTTTCACCAGGTACCACATCGTTATATAATTGTGGGAATTATGGTTCTGGTCCCACCTCTAACAGAAATATGTGAAATTCAGTCCTGGTCTTAGTCCTGCCGTAAAATATATACCAAAGGCAGTTTATGATAGTCATTTGCCAATAAACTTTTCTTCTCAAAACCCTAGTGTGAGGTCTCTGTTCCATGCCTGTGCACCTTAAGTCCTGAAAATAGAGCTTTCTGGGAACTTTGCTGATGACTAAAGCTTCTTATGGACTTCTGCTGAGGTTTACATTTCATACTGACCACCTGTGCCAGCTGTTCCAAAAACTGTCATTGGTTCAAACTCCTATGTCTCCTCATTTTCTGTTGATCAATATAGTAAAAAAATATGCTTTATAAATAGTCTTAAATTTGATGTGTCTGATAATTTGCAGCAATTCCAAAGTGGTATTTCTTACTTTATTTCAAACTTGTAAATGATTCAAATATCACAAACAGTAATAAACTCAGTCAACTCATTCATAATAAAGAACTGTGATGCCTTAAGCTACTTCTGCCAGTCAGAATATTGTCAAGGTGACCTTTTATGCTGTTTCAATTGCATATCCTTGCCATTATTTAACTATTAAAGTGATGGAAAGCTTGCACTTTGCTATTTGAGTGGCAACATTTCTAGACTTGGGGACCTGAAGAAATGGAACCATGGAGAGGCTATAATTAATGTGCCACATTAAGGAGTTAAGGATAAGCAGCCAAAGAAAGACTAAACCTGGTGGAGCAAAGCAGCTGCAGTCTAGTTTTCAAAACTAAAAATCCATTTGCAATGCTTTCTAGAATCCTAATAACTGCTGCTGGTGTCAAGTAATTAATGATAAGTCATTTTTCCTGCACTGTGTCTCAACCATCCATTGCTGAAATGTACGTGCAAAATGCAGCCTCTGGATTACTATTAAAACTCCTCTCAAATTCAAATATTAATGAGATAAATGCCATTTTGTATTGTTAACTTCTATTTTAAAAGGAGACAATTTCCGTTTGTTTTAAAATTTTTACATATCTATTTATATGAATAGAAGTAACTAGAAAAATTAGTAATGATAGTAAAAATCTGTCCATTATAATGTTAAAATGTAATTGTGTCATGACTTTATGATTAGATGTATTCTGTCTACATGAAGCTTGACTCGTGTTGACAGAAAGCAAAATCATCAGAAAGATGTGGCTGTTGAGAAACCTTTTGTCTTCACAGTGCTAATGGAGGAGGATGAACATCAGTGACTGTGGGAGCTGTGTAAAAAGCAGAACAGGAGAGGGTTTCTTTTTCCATCAGCAGTTAGGTGATTTATATACATGACTCTCATTAACATTAATGGAAGTTATCTGCCTCATTTTTTATGAGCCTGATGTGAAGTTAATGGCAGTCTTCCCATTGTCTCTAGTGGGCTGTGGATCAACCAGTAAGTGCACAAATGGGTTTGGTTGAAATATTGGTGCTTGTAGAATGGTGCTTGCTTAGAATTTCAACATGCTTCATTCACAGTTACAACAAAAAATGCTGTATGAATGCCTAAGTGTCTGATCTGAGGAGTTTAATGGTGCAAAGTGTGCTGATCTGTGGCACTGTGGGGCATCCACATGGCAGACTGAAGAGATGCCTGAGCCAGCTCGCAATGAGCTGGTGTGAGCAGGAGCAATAATCTGCCCAACAGCACGAGCTGTCTCACTTTTCAGAGAGTTGGACTGGAGCAGGTGCAATGGGGTTTGTGGTCCAGACTACAGGATGAGGGAGTTGCAGTGCCATGCAATGCTGTACTTCTATCAACTATGTGGTAATGTGCAATCCCACTTTTTTTGAAGTCCAGCCTGAGATCTGCCTCTCTGCTGAGTTCTCTGCTTTTGATTGTTTTTGTTGTGTTTTGTTTGGGGTTTTTAATTTTTTTTTTTTTTGACACACAAATCATATTTTCATTGCAGTAAATCTTTCACTGACTTATGAATGCTTTGCATTTTTAACAAATCTAGACTCTGCTGCTTTTTCTTCTGTGAGGAAGGGAAGGAGACTTGAGGTTACCAGCAGAATGTAAAGAACATTGGTTCACATCGGTTCTAGGATAGAGTTAATTTTCTTCTTAGTAGCTGATACAGTACTGTATTTTGTATTTATCATGAGAATAATGTTGAAAATTCACTGGTAGTTTGCTTGTGTAAAAGTGGTTTGTAAGTTAACGACTTTTCAGTGTCCCATGCTCTGCCAGTGAGGAGCTGGGAGGGACTGTGGCCAGGACAGCTGACCCTAACTAGCCAAGGGGTTTATTCCATAGCACAGAACATCAAGCCCAATATATAAACTGGGGGGAATTGGTTGGGAGGGGTGATCAGTGCAAAGAGAACTGGCAAGTAGGTGGTGAGCAATTGTATTTTGGGCCACTGATTTCTCGTGGGTTTTATTTTCCTCTCTCTCTCTCTTTCTCTCTCTTTTAAATTATTATTATTATACTTATTATCATTATCATCATTATCATAATCTAAATTTGTTTCAACTATTAAGCTGTTCTTATCTTAACCCACCTTTTTTTTTGACTCTCATCCCAATTCACTGGGGAGGTAAGTGACCAGTTGCAGGGTGCTTGGCTGCTGGCTGGGGTTGAATCACAGCAACATGCATGCTCCTTATTGTGAGCTAATCCCTATAGGGACAGGTGACCAGCCTTGCTGCCAGTGAAGAACATTTCTCACCACATATAGAACAAGCCAGTACATAATAGCTTTCCTGTGGATTGGGAACTTCTCAAGTTCATGCTAAAGTATTCCCAGCTGCACCACGTTTCTCCTTACCACAGTGTCACATTGGTATGCATGTAAAAAACTGCCCTCCTGAAGAACTTGTATGTTGAAGCCAAGCCTCTAGGAAGAGTAGGAGAAACTAGATCCTGAGGGCTTTAACACACAAAAAGTTTCTGCTCCAACTCTGCCAGACATGGCCACTGATGATCTCAATCTCAGGCTGTAGCAAGGCTGGGCATTTACTTTAAAGATATAAATGTACACACAGCGCAAACCAGACCAACACAGGCTAGAGACTGGCACTGTTACCTGAACCCAGGTAAGCACACAAAGCTTGCACGGGGCCACGAGCAGCACAGGCTGCCCAATCACATCTTCTCCTCCAGCTGCTCAGGATTAAAACCTGTGCACCCACACAGTTTCCTGCAGCTGAAATGTGCCACAAAATGTAGCTAATTTCTGCTTCACACTGAGATTCTGCTATGGTCTTTTTTCTCAGCATGATGTCATGAAATGCAGATGCATTGGATTTTCCTCAGCTCTGGGTTCCTCACAGTTCCAAAATATGAGCTGAGAGAAGCAGGATATTGGCAATTCCTCAGGTAGAGAACAAGCAAGTACCCAAGTGTGGGATTTGCTAGCTACATTCACAGATTTCAGGGGATGCACAGCTGGAATAATTGTAGGAGGAACAGAACAAATACTCCCTACTTGTTCAGCTGTGCTATGGCTCTACACCATGCATAACAGAAAAGGTATATGCAATACAACAGTAGGTGCAGGGAAGAAAATAGAGATTAGCGCCATTCAGTTTGCCTGTAGAATGCTTTATAATGTTATTTACAAGCTGTGGTTGGGTACATTAGTTTTAATTTACCTTTCCTTTCCTTTCCTTTCCTTTCCTTTCCTTTCCTTTCCTTTCCTTTCCTTTCCTTTCCTTTCCTTTCCT
>JAOTQP010000870.1:31155082-31214106 GCA_026413545.1 Cichladusa arquata | reverse complement strand
TCCTTTCCTTTCCTTTCCTTTCCTTTCCTTTCCTTTCCTTTCCTTTCCTTTCCTTTCCTTTCCTTTCCTTTCCTATTGTTTGAAAATTTAAAAAAAGGACGTTCATACCTTCTTAGCAGTCACAAGTTGGACTGCACTGCTCTGTAATTTTTTTATTGCATATAAATCTAAGTCTAATAAAGTTCTGCATTTTTATTAAGGGCTTGTTTTCTGCTTAATTGTAAGGAAATGAGAAACCACAGCAATGTCAAAGGGTTATGTTAAAGTATCAAAAACTAGCAAGCAGTATATACAAGCCAATTAAATAGCAGTTTATGTCCCTAAAGTAGAATAGGGGCTTGTCCTTAAGTTGATATTTTCTTTGACAAAGAAATCAACCCTTATAGAGTCAAACCCATAAAATTTATTGGCTGCAATATACTAAGTGCAGATTAGCAGTCCTTTTACCACAGAAATAAAAAAAATTAAATCCACAATTCTTTAAAAACCTGATATCAATACTGCAGGTTTTAAGTTATTTCTGTTAAAATATATGGATTTGCAATCAGTGATTGAATCCATGTGTGCTGTAGATATCAGCATCTGGATGAGTGCCAGAGTTTTCTTGCCTGCATTCATGCTGGGACTGTACTCCATCTAGGATTTGTTGCAGGGGCTGTGAAGGTGCTGTGGAGTACACTGAATTATGTGAAACCCATTCCACAAGGAAAAATTGCAAGCCTTGGTGATGCAGGTGCTTCTTTGGTGCCTAAGAACATGTGCAGATCCTCTGAAAGGTGTCAGGATATGATTAACACTGGAGCTCACAGAAATCTCTTCCTGCTTTGGATCCTGCTTTTGACAGCAGAGACACAGAACCGATGAGTGTGAGCCAAACAAAAATCCCCATCACACTAACAAGAGTCCTTCCCCACTGTGCATCATGTAACTATGCTTGGTGCAGCTCCATAAATTGTTGGCAAATCTGAGATGGTTCTGAAGGTATTCCTGCACAAGATTCTTGTGAGAATCAGGAGGGATATTTGGGTGCAGGTACTCTGCATGGGTTTTTCTAGACAAATTTATGAGGAGGAGATAGAAGTATTTTGCTCGCTGTCTGTGTGCTGGATGCAGTTCCTGTAACCTTATCCTGGGCCAGAGAAAATCCAAACATAGAGCTAATAACCAATAAAAATTAGACTAATTCCTTGCATTTTGGCACAGAAAGAGGAAGTGGTTTTCATTTCAGGGGGATTTTTCCCCCAATGGATCTTACAAATCTGTTCAGTCTTTCACTCATTTCTACTGGATGAATGTTCGTATTTCAAAATCATCATTAAACATGTTATGTAGGCAGCTTTATCAAAAAGGATAAGAAATAGAAATAGAAATGGAAAATACTAGTGAAAGATATTAACAGTTAGCACATGTGAGCAAAAAAGCAAAATTTGTGCCATTATTTGATCTACTTTTATTAAATACAAATTTTACATTAGCTGAAGATTAGCTTGCAGAAATATGAAAAGTTGTTTAATTTCACAGTATTTGAGACACATGCAGCACATTGTGATTGGATATTAGCATACAAAGGCCAGAAAACAGTGCAGAAATTAGACTCATGATCAACATCCACCTGTTTGTGTGCATGTTCTAATATTTTTAGATCTCTATTTTGTATTTGTTTTTGAAAACCAAACTGTAGTAATATACGACGTGTAGAAATATGTAATGTGCTCAGGGGAAGGGAAATTAGAATAATGAGTATAAAAACATGACTGTTTGTACCATGATAACATTCCTCACCATTACAAGAAAATTTTTTACCACCATAACCGTCCTGCTGAGATGACAACTAAGATTACAAGGAGGAGTTTATACAATTTTTCATACGACTTTTCAAGTAAAGTAGTATATTTCGCTTTTCTTGGTTCATGCATGTCCTCCATACAGTAAAAAAAATGTTTCATAATTCTTAATCAACATGGGCATAACTTAAAAGGAAAGAACAGCCTTGTTCTCAGGACAAATCTCCTACGCCTATAAAACTCTGCTTAACACTATTTCACTTTGAACATGTTTACTCTTCAATAGCTTCCTGCCCTCACAGAGCAAGCATGACATTTGAGCATCCCACCAATTGCTGCATGTTCAGCATAGTGAGAATTTCCCCCAGCGTTATGAATGACCGCTTCTAAAGGGCACCAGTTACTTGCCTGAATGGAAATCAAAATCTTGTTCACAGTTAAGCTTTCTTGTTGTTCATGTCAACACTTTTAACACTCAATTTATGGAAGGGACATTCTTTTTTTCAGTAATTGGTCTGATTCCTCTCAATTCTTGCATTATTTTGTATCTTTTTCATTCTCTTCCATATTTACAGAAACTTTTAAGGTAGAGAGGGGTGAAGGAACTTGGAATGAAAGTATGAACCACTCACAGGCAGTTAACCAAATTAAACAGGGACAGTGAGATGAGAGTTTAAACTACATTTGAGCTTTATTCAGGTGCAATGAGATGTTTACAACTTTTAATTTTTGTGTTCTATTGCTGGATTCGTTCTGTGCTTCCACGCACATCTCCAGTTGGTATTTATCAGCTGACTTTATGCACTGTTTCAGAACCATTATTGTGAACTTTTCTTTCTATTCTTTACATGAAACAGGGCACCATGAGGGGTGAGAGTTCCACCTTCTCATCTTTCTGCCAATGTAAATGTCCTTGGCAGAGGCATAATTCTCATCAGTTATCAATTGTACCCTTCATGCTGCTAGAATGGAGGTAAGCGGGTTTTGCTGACAGAAAAATCTTTCTCAGAAAGTCACAATGAATTAAAAAAAAAAAAAAATGCAAACATCATCTTGCAGCAACTCTGTTATGGCAACCTAGAAAAATCAAGCACATCAAGAGTCTGCTTAGAGACAATTGTCAAGAAAGGAGCTATTGGCACAAGTCCAAGATCTGCTGTCTCATCCCTGCAGGCTAAAGAGGCTGACAGCTCCTCTGAGTGGATGACTCCTCCCTGAAACTCACCCTCTTCTTGTGTCACAGTTTGATGATATTTATACTGATAGATGTCACAAAATGACATTCTAAGATGATTTGGGTTCAGGCTTGATGGTTTGGTTTGAACTCAAAAGTTTTTGAGGTAAAACCACCCCAAACTTCTATGCCATGCATTTATCTTCAGTTGAAACTGATAGCCTGCAGAAAGAGACATCTGCAGATACGACATGTTTACAAACTCATCAGAACATGCCCACCACCTTGACTGCTTACAGATATGCAAATAAACTTTTTGATGTACAAAGTTTCTTAGGATCTCAGAATCACAGAACAATTCAGGCTGAAAGAAACTTCAGCAGATCTCTAGTGCAACCTCTGACACAAAACAAGGCTGTCTCTTAGATCAGACCAGGTTATTCAGGGCTTCATCCTGATTAATTTAAAAATCTCCAAGGATGGAGAACTCACGATTGTTTAAATAAAGCTTTCAGTGGTGTTTTCATGAGGAATCTAATTAGTAAAAAAGGGATATCTTAGTGCAGGGAAGATTAGTATTGGGAAAGTGTCTGACAAAATGTACTTGACATCTTTTCCCTATTCTGTTGCTCAAAACGTCCATTTCTATTATTCTTTCCTTTTATTTATCTTCCTCTTGTGCAGACTTCTCTTCCATTGCATACGAAATTCTGTGAAGGGCCATGGCATGAGGCATGCATAAATTGGCAAACATCTGGCAGAATTTCTTTGTTATGAGCTGTAGGATATCTCCGCTGTTGTACAGATACCACAGCCTTTTGGTTTCTTTGCAAGTAATGGTTGAAAAATTTTATTTTACCTAAAGTTATTCTGCCAATCCAAATCAAATATGTGATGAGTAAGTGACACTCCCAAACACTAATTTGAGCTTCTGCCCACTATGTGTTTTGGCAATGTTTTATTAGATATTTTTTTAGATTTGAGGAAGAAAATCTTTACTATGAGGGTGGTGAGACATGGGGACAGATTTCCCAGAGAGTTTGTGGATGTTCCATCCCTGGAAGTGTTCAAGGCCTTGTTGGAATGGGCTTAGAACCACCTGGTCTAGTGGAACATATCTCTGCCTGTGACAATGGAGTTGGAATTATGTGACCTTTTAGGTCCTTTTCAGCACAAAACATTCTTTTCAAAGATTCTATAACTGTTCTCAGTGAGATACATTTTTCAGAACCAAACCAAGTCTCTAAATATTCATCTGTTTTCTTATTGTATTATTGAAGAACCCTCTCTCACAATTTCTGAATTTGCCTCAATTTTCTGTAGATTTCCCTCCTTACAATCCTGAATGGGCTTCTCTCCTGCCTAATTAACTATCTCCTTCCTATCTCTGAATGTAATTTCCAGTCCCTGAGTGCCTTGTCCTTGCTAAGCTGTGTGGTTAAAGATGGTCAACACAGCCAAAAGGAGCACAAGGAAGATCAAAGGAGCCAAGAGGATCAAAGCACAGCAGGGTTGACTGTAGGGACCATGGGTGGCATGAATCTCACTCTGTCTCTCTTTCTGTCTGAGACAGAGAGATATATGTACCTTTTCACTGTTGGTATTCTATTGTGCTCAGTCAGAAGGGGAAGGAGGACTACCCCTGGTGTGCTGCATGCGCTTGGGTGAGTGTGGTGTGTGTTTTCTGAATGGCTGGTTACATACATTTCATAATACATACAGTGCACACACATGCTCTGTAGATGCCTGCTAAGAACCCACGCTCAGCCTCATTACTGGCTGAACCTTGGTTTTGCTCATGCAGCATCCTCACAGCTCTTGATCTGCTTAATCTGGCCTGTTTTCTCCTGACATTCTGCCTTTTACTCTGGGCTTAACTTGGGAGCTGATAACTGTGCATTTCTCTGTGAACTTTTTCGTTCCTTCATAGTGATAGTTTGAAATTCTTTAAAATGTATGTCTTTCTCCATTGGTAACTATAAATAGAACAAGCCCTGATATAAGAAAGGAAAGTCTGATTTAGGAGCATTTATAATCTCTGCCTTCTCTGCCCCCACTCCCATCCCCTCCATTAGAAGCAATTATCTTACTGCTTTTCTCTCTCTATTTATCTATCCATCTGTCTGTGAATCCTTAGCAAATAATTAGGACCTTGTGCTGTCATGTCAGATTGCAACCCAAAGTAGAAAAAAAGAGTAGAAAAGATAAATTCACTGCTAAGTCCTAAGAAATATTCTAGCTCTTATTACCAAGTTTTAGTGGGTCATCACTCTGTCCTAGTCAGATGTTAGGAGAGAATATTTAAAAAAAAATTAAAAAGCAGAAATAATACCTGTCCATATTTCCATTTCCACAAATGGAAATATGCTGTGAAATGTGGAAATGCTGTCTCCAACAATGAAAAACCAAAATGGAAGAGGAAATACAAGTTGACCCTAAGGTCTCTGAAAACAAACACTTTTATCTGACTGAACAGCCAGCTTTTCAGGGTGCCTGTATCTGGTAGGGTTTGGTCTGAAAATTTTCCAGCATTTATTTGATTCTTACCTGAAAAAGAAATTGACATTCTTTTGACATTCTCTGCACCCACATAAAGGTTCAATGCTTCATGTAGTGCATGGCATACAGGATGATGTGATGGATACCATTCCTCCAGCTCCATCTTCCAATGTAAACAAGGGTATATGAACCTTCAGCTGAAATTCTTTACTTACTGAGCCAAATCTAAGAGTTATTGCCATCTACCTGAACTCTTCTAAGAAACTTCACTCTACTCAAGTGTCCTAAATGAGCTAAGTTTCTTCTGAGAGAATGCATCTCTTGTTTATGATACTCAGGGAGCGAGGTAACATTAAAAAAGCAGAAATCAGCTGAGAAGTATGATTTCAACTGATATGGATTTGAAGCTGATTTATAACAGCTTCCTGATAACAGACTATTTTTAGCTGTATCTTGCATATTTTAAGGATTATGCATATTATCAAATATCTGGCCCTAAAAGTGACAGATCAATTTATGCTCATAAATGTATCAGTGAATAAATCTTGCACTCAAGTAAATCTAGTCAGTAATGTCTAGTTGTGCTTTTTCAAAGGCAGATTAATTTGCATATTACAGTCACATAATTATTAAGAAAAGCTGTAAGAAATCAGGATTTAGGTGAAGAAGTAGGCTGTTTCAGTTTTAATTTCCCCAGCTATTAGTTTGCGGGTAATATGAAAGAATTCTAGTTTAGTTTTTTTCTTTTTTTAAACCAACTATCAAGGAAAAGACCTGCTCAGGAGAAGTCAGCTGAGGCATGAAGATTGTGACAGACCATGGAGTAGCAATGACAGATTAGATCTTGACTTCCCTTTTGATTTTTTCAACTTATAATTACTCTGTTCTTTTATTTACTTATATCTTTCTGAATGTTTGCTGCTGAAAACTGGGCTCCAGTGCCTGCCATTCTAGTGCCTTGGATAGCAGGGTGTTTGCCTCCTATTTCTTATATGCCAAACTCTTAATAATATAACCTTTCTTTGCAAGGGCAGCACACTATTGACTTGTATCCAGTTTTACAGCCTTTATATACTTTAGATCCTTTTTTACAGTGTAGCTATCTAGTTAAATGTTTGCCTTGTTATATGTATGCACTTGAATTTCCTGCAGTACTTCATTGGTGTTATTGAATTTTGTCGTACCGATCTGAGCCCATTTCACCAATTTATCAAAATTATTTTGAATTCTAAACCTACACTCCAAAGTGCTTGCAGCCCCCCTCAGCTCAATTATCTACAAATATGATAAGGAGATTTTCCACTATTAATATTATTCATGAAAACACTGACTAGAATTATGTGTAGTGCAGCCTTACCTTGTTCCCACCAAATATGATCTTACAGTGTGATGCAGCCTAATGATAATTATGTTAAAACTGGCTCTTTTACCTGCAAGGCAACTGTATTCAACCAGAACTAAAATACTAGACATAACTTTTTCTCCTGAGAGTGACGGTGCCAAAAACATTTCCGAGTTTCATCCCAGTTCAGCCTGTGCTGCTGCTCTGTTTACTGAGAGACAGCCAGCAAAGACAAACAGGTTGGTCATTGAAAAGGTTTTGTTTCAAGAAATGGATAGTGGATGCTTAAAGCTACTTCATTACTTTTAGGAGCTTATAAATTGATTATTTAATCATTTACTTCAGTATCATTCTGCAAAGATAAAGTTATGTTTACTGATCTCTAATTCCCCAGGTGTTTATTTTTCCTTTTCTTAAGGTTAAGATCAATATTTATTCTTCTCCATCCCTTTCAGGTTTCATCTATTCTCCATGAAGCCTGGAAGATAATCACTGGCTATTCAAAGATTGATTTGCTCTACAATAAATTTTCTCAAGCCTTGTGACTTGAATATATATAACTTTCTTGGATACCTAAATATTCTCTGATTTATTTTTATTCTAGTCTGGCCTATGTTCAGATCCCTTTGTTGTTAACAGCAATTTTATGAATCATCTGATCACTATTAACCTTTTAATGAAAAACAAAATTAAAACTCTGGGATGACATTTCTGCCTCTGGTATGTTATCTGTTAATACCACATTTTCTCCATGAGGCTCAAGACATTTTACTTCATTTTGCCATGCCCTCTAAAGCTTTTATGTATTGTCTATTGTACGTCTATCTTATATTCTTTTTTTTATTTTTTAATTTTTTTTGGCTATCATTTGCAAGCTTATTACTCATTGCTGAATTTTACACATTTACATTTGTCACTGTTTTGTCTGTTTGTATTTCTGTACTGTTTTCTCAATCAGCCTTAGCAATTTCCCTCCTTTTATACTTTTGGACAATCCTTATTTGATTCTGAAATACTCAGAAAGTCCGTGCAAGCTCAAATTAGTCTTACCACATTTCCTGTGCAGAATTGTTTAACATCAATATTGTTGGTTCTTGCACTGGTTACAGTACCAAAATAATTATCCTCATTATTTCCTTGCCCAGGATTCTACCAAATACTGATTTTGTTTTGTTTTTGTTTTAGGCTCATCCACAATAATTTCCTTCTCTTATTCTTGTCCAGTGAGAAGTCATGAACTCTAAAGAAATGAAAGCTAAAGTTCTTGTTGCAGGAACTATGGTTTTGAAAAAGCTGGGGTATCTTTTCTTCTATGTTCCTGCTGGGGCATCCTGCTGCTGAACAGGACTAATCTGCCATGGTATTTTGCGATATCAAACATAAGAGGGAAAGAGGATATTTCACAATGTGATAGTCTGCTGAAAAGTACTAATTTTGCATTATAAAGAATGGACTAGAAAGGAGCTAATAATAAAAATGGCATTTTATTTATATGCTAGGGTTTTCTTGGCATATGTATTAGGAGGAATGTTATTTCAACTCCTATTGAAATGCAGCCATTCCAGTGCAGGCAGAATACAGCAATACTGTGTATTATAAGACTGAAAGGAGTAGAGCCATTATGAGGAAGGATGAAATCCTTTTTTGAAAAAGCATTATTTGAAATTCACAGATTATTATCTTTGAAACTGACCAGGAATTCAGTTGCTCTTTGTGAAAATGGATATTATTTATTTATAATTCATATTAGAAAATTAGCTTTGCATTCTTATGTTCCATAATTATTACATGTTGAAAGTAGTGTCACTTCCTCTAAATATAGTGGAAGCATTCATCACTGAGTCTATAAATAGGAATCCATTGTTGGATGGGAAAGTATGAGCTCCTGGAGAACTTACAGTGCTTCACTCTGATACATGTGAAAGGCTCATGTACCTTATGGCAGTGTGTGTGCCTTAGGATCTGACAAGGCTTTGTGCCTCACTAGGCTCAAAATTCAGTTATGAGCAAATAGTATCATATATATGGAGATAAGAATTTGTTGCTAGCCCAGTTAATGTTTTAACAGGCTAATAACTCAAATTAACACGGAGCACCTTCATCAATAGTATTAACATTTTTATACTAAACCTTCCTAATATTGCTCCTTTGTTCAGTGGTGTTGTCCTCACCATTTCAGTGTCCCTCTGAGTACAAGATTGACCCTTCAATACTTCTCAAGCAGAATGGAAAAGGGAATTATAAAATGTCATCAGATTCCTGAGGTCTTTGATGG
Organism: Cichladusa arquata; assembly: GCA_026413545.1. Classification (NCBI taxonomy): domain Eukaryota; kingdom Metazoa; phylum Chordata; class Aves; order Passeriformes; family Muscicapidae; genus Cichladusa; species Cichladusa arquata. The sequence goes on along the minus strand of JAOTQP010000870.1, from coordinate 31,205,032 downwards.
AGCATGACGTTCATTACAGGATTTCTTCAGTCTTGCATCTGCTTGGATTTACTTTTGTATGTTTTCTTCTCACAGATTTCTTATATGCTGCTTATTTGAATAGTTTTCAGATTATTCAGCTTTTCTGTTTGCTTTTTCCTTTACTACTAGTGCCATATTAGTCATGAGGCTGCACTTGTACAGTGACCACCTGTTGGATGCTTGTTGATTGTCACTGGGAATTGCAATCTAGTATCTCAGATAAACCTTTCAATTTTGCTCGAGTTCTAGACTATTTAACCCATTTGTTGCTATAAACTAAAAATAAGATGAAGATACTTATGACAATAGTTGCCTCACTTCTAGACCATTGATATCATGGCTAAACCATGCCAAGACAATCCCTGGTAAGTTCTTAGACCCTCGCACTGTAAGGGCCATTTGAAGCCTTTTGTAAATAACAGAAAAAATGTATTTCCTGCGCTACTCTGTATCTCAACAAAGGGAGTGTGGTGTGGCTATACTCTTGGCTTGACCCTGTTAAATGCAGCTAAATTAATCTGTGTCACCATTTCTGTTTTTTATGGGTTCAATGTGATTCACCATTTATGTTTTGTCTAATAGCATTTCTGTTCCTCAATTTCCTCAGTTTAAAATGCAAATAATGTTATTTCCTGGAGTGTCATTTGTAAAGTAATTTAATAACCTTTGAGGATGTGCATCTCATTAACTACTAATATTTCCAAATTGTTAGTATAGGGAAGATCCTAAAATAAGTTCGTTACTTCTGTTTCTGACAACTTAATTATTTGGTACAGTATTTAGAGACATTAATATAACCTTTCCCTTTCCAGCAGTTACTCATGTTTAAGGTACCAAACAACTAATGGAGCTCTGGGAAGCACAGCATGCATTGCAGCTGACTGATTTTATTTGGGAGTTCTGAAACAGGTAATAACAGAACAAGTCTGTTGAATCACTTCGTAATACTGTATTAATTTATCTTGGGTAATGGAACTGCAGATTGTGGTACGTGCTATAATTTTTTGGCAGCTATAAAATATGTTTTATCTAAATATTCAGCAAAGAAAATATGAGAAATCTTAAATCCTCATCTACTGTAGAATTAGTTATTACTTCTCATCTTGCCTTTGGCCATGAAAATCAGCCAAGAATCCGATGGGCACTGCTATATTGCTGCAGCATATATTTCTGATGAAATATTTTTTATATCTTTCAATGGTGCCATGTGAACAGTTATGCAGGTATGCTACTGCCAAACAAAGGGTTGATGAGCTGCGATGAGATCAAGGAATTCTACCTCAACATGGAGGTAGAAAGCACGAAAATCAGACTTAAAGGAAGGAAAAGGAAAACAGAAATCATGAGCAAGTGTAAAATGGGAGGGTATAGGCTCATGGAGAGTCTGCTGTGCATGGGGAGGACTGTGTACAACTGTCCCTGTGGTGACTCTTTTCTTGTGAGCTTCTGCAGATAGAGGAGGGATCCTGTGACCTGATCCATGTCTTGGGTAGAAAGTTTCATCAGAGAATATCACAGAATTATAGAATAATTTGGGTTTGAAGGGACCTTAAATATCATCTGGTTCTAACCCCTCTGCCATGGGCAGGGGAAACTTTCACTAGACCAGTTTGTTCAAAGCCCCATCCAGCCTGGCCTTGGATGCTTCCAGGGATGGTGTGTCCAAAACCTCTCTAGTCAACCTGTTCCAATGCCTCACCACTCTCATCTTCTTCTAACATCTAATCTCACCTGCCCTGCTTTTGTTTTAAGCTATCTGTCCTTGTCCTATCACTGCATGTCCTTGTAATATCCAAGGAACAAAAATTTCTCGGGGAAGAGTGTTTCACTTTGTGTTTATTTCTGTTTTTCTGTTTTTTCCTCCTGATCACTGACTAACCCAGAAAGGAGGGACTACCATGTCAATAGCTAGAAGGCTGTATTCAATGGTAAGGGTAGATGACCTTCCAGAGGCTTCAAGCTCAATTCTGGGTGAAGTTGAAGGCTTTTTATACTTTTAAATCTTTGGGAGAGGAAACCCATGAGAGCCATGATACAATTTAGAGTTAGTATGCAATTGGACTGGGAGCAAAAAATGACTGGTTTTATTTATTAAAGCAATCATACAAAATACTTTCATATTCTCTGTAGAAACAAATGGGTTTTTGTTGGGGACCTCTAAAGCTTCCAAATTAGAGTCTGACTTAGTGTTACAGCATATATTGTTGTACATATATTATTTAGTATACACATGTTTATGAGCTACACTAGTTTTCCATTGTATCTGCAGTACTGTACAGCTTCTAAATGATTGTGTGGAGTAAGCCTCTTCAATGTGGCACATACACAAATACAGTAACCTTTCTGAGAGTGAACATCAACATTTTTAATAAAAGAAGCAACCTGAAAAGGGCACATGAAGGCATTTAAAAACATGCTTGAAATCAGACATGAAAAAAATACCACCTCTGTAGCAATAAATGCTGGCTGAAGCATGGTGTGGTCTCCTTGTTCTACTTCCTAAACCCCCTGATTATGACGGCAATGCTACTTATTAAAAGAGAAGAGCTTAGCTATTAGTTTCACAATGGTAGTTCGTTAAAAAGAAGGGCTCAGCTAGTGTTCTTATATGAGTGTTTAATGAGCTGGTATGTCTATAATCAGAGGAGAGAAAGGTACCAAATGTACCTGTAATGTCACATGAGTTATTTGCCATTTTTAACTCGGCGTTGGTACATCAGAGTAGAATCAAGGAGATGACATGCACTTAGCAGGAAGGCATTTATATGAAAAGCAATCCTGAAATATAATTGGTAATAAAAAAACTATTAATGTCTTATAACATGTTAAGAGGTTCTTAGCACCTAGCTTCTGAATGATGTAAGTAGAACGTAATAATTAAGAAGTCAGAGGTTAGAATGTTATTAGCAGCTATTTGCATAGATATGGAAACCCCCCAAAAAATCTGACTGCTTGCCACTGACCTGCACATTCTGACTCAGAGAGGTAAATATTGTGTCATGTCATGGGCAAATTTTAAGGATATTTCCTATTTTATTCTCTACTTGCTGCAGCAATAGAGATGGAAATTTTAGCTCATGCTGCAGGTTTTGGTGGCAGACAAATACATTTCTGAAATATTCACTAAAGAGAATATGATGAGAAACCCTGAATTCTAATTTACTGAGGAATTTCTCATGACTTCTCATTTTGCCTTTGGCCATGAAAATCATCCAAGAACAAGATGGCTACTTTGCTGTTTCCTATTCTATATATTTCTGCTATAATTCTTTTACCAATGAATTGTATCACATGTCAGGTCATGCACAAGCTCCCATCAATTGGCACAGAGTTAATATGAAGCACTAACTCAGTGTACAGGGAATTAACTCTCGTGTGGCTGCAATACCTTAGCGAGCTCTGTGGTGTCTGTGAGTGCAGGATGATGTCTAGCAAAAGTCAGTGTTACCACCATCTTGATCCATAATAGCCTGAAGACTAAAGCAGATGCCCACAGATGGTACATTCATTTCTTAACAGCTACCAGTTCCACCCTGCACTACACTGAAACCAGGATCACTGACAGCCCTTGATTAAAAAGAGTGTAGAGGAAGGGTTGCTGCTGCTTTTTGAACTCACCATATACATTTTAATTGAGGAAAGAACACACTTCTCTGTCACCTGTGTTTCTCTTGACCTTTCCAGCTCCTTTCTGGACAACATTTAGGACAGAATTAAATGAAACTTCAGAAATGGCAGCTGAATTTGCTCTTTTGCCATCAGGGGAATCCTTCTGGTTTAGCAGGTCAAAAATTAATGCACTATATTGGAAACAATTGTCACAATTACAGTCAAGAATGAAAAACTAGTTCCGTGCCAGTGTTGCTATCTAGCAAAGATGGTTTATAAAAACAAGTCCAGCACCATTACTGGTTTCCTCAAACTAAAGTTTAGAGCTCTTCTGGGACATGTTTAATTCTTGTCAGGTTGGGTCAGAAGGCTTAATTGTGGGTAAAAATAATTAAAAAATAACCCACTTGACTTGTACTAAGCCACTAAAGCAGTCAGCTTTTTTGAAATGTTGTCATATTTATAGTAACAAGAAATATATTTAAGTAGGAGTCATAAAGGAAGCTCAGTGTTAAGAGTTTTGAAACAGAAACTAAATTGGGCTTAATTAAATTATTTCCTCCCATGGTTTTTACATGACTCCCCATGACTGAGTCTTTTGTCCAAGGAATGTATCTCAGTCTCAGGATTATATGAATTCACCCACATAATCAAAATCTTCCAAAGACAGTTCAGGAATGATACCAAATTGCATCACAAACAATTACATTGAATGTATTTCCTAGTCCTGTGAATACAGAAGAACTCTGGATATGTATGACCAAAAAGGCCTTTTCCATCCATGTAATCCAGTTGATGGAGATTTGGAAGTTTAAGTGTTCCTTTTGAGTGCCTGGTGAATTTTCCATTAGGAAAAAGAAAAGGAGGATGTGTATCTGGATGCAGGCAAATTAATTCAGAAGTTACTACTTTTGTGATCTATCATGTAATATATTTAATTAACTCTACAGTTTTCTGCCATAGCCCTGTACTTTTTGACAGCCTTTTTATTTTTTTTTCCATCCTAAATTTCATCACAGTCACTTTGTACTAATTTGTTGTCCCTTAGTTCTGCTAATGCATATCATCATAAACTCTTTTGGGCTAAACAAGTCTCCTTTCCCCTCATCATCATAGTATCATGCTCTGCAGCAGTTCTAGTTTGAGTGTATTTTTCTTAAAGATGTCTGATTACAATTATACTGAGAATTCAGATTTCTATTTTAATTTAGTTTCCCTAATTAAAGTTTAACTGGCTCAATAGATCTAATCTTCCACAAGGTAATAATTTGGAGTACTCTAAAATTCAGATAATACAGCCTGAGAAACAGATCTTAAAGATATTTTCTTCAGGAAGCTCCAAGAATATGCCCTGTGATATCTCAAAATGGTGTCAGCTTAAGTACTCAATAGCCTTCAGTTCCTGATACTCTAAGTTGCTGTGTCTGTTTAAATATTTATAAAACTGATATATCTACCTCATTAATAAAGATTTTTCTTTTTAAATTATTGTCTTCTGGGTAAAAAAGGGAAATCTCTCTTTTTTAATAACATCATATAGATTGAAACTTGGAAATGGCAGATTAAAAAAAGAGGAACCCTATGTTTTGGAATGGTGTTAACTAATGGCTTAATGGCTTAAATCAAAACTGTGCTTTCTGTCACATCACACCCACACTGTGAAATAAAAGCATTTGACATTTTCTGACCTAAACTAGGGTGTCTCACAGTAATATTTGCTGTAACTTTATTGCATCATTGTGATATAGCTGAGTGGTAAGCTGAGGATTTAACTCTTTTTATGAAGAAATTTATATTCAAAATCTTGTCTGGTTTTGACTGTTAAAATGAGGAAAAGGGGAGCTGGACAACTGTGTAATAGACATGATAGGGCTCGGCCCAGGAAAGTGCTTGCTCTTATAAACACTGAAATTCTACCTGAGAGCGTTTAACAGTAGAGCCAGATGTAGCTTTCTTTCCATAATATATATAGATATAGATGATATAAATGCACACACACACACACACATGCACACATACACATAAAATAAACTAAAAAGTTTATGTTGTGTTATTAATTATTATGTATGATGTTGTACGCTATGCTAATTTACTTTTCTGTGTTTCTTCACTTGGAATTCATATTCCCAGATATTAGACCACATGTTGGATCCGGTTTCATAACATAAAATTTAACATTCATCCTTTATTCCTACACTTCATACACTTTCCTTATGTCCTCTGTGAATTCTGCCTTTGTACCTAGAATAGAATAGAATAGAATAGAATAGAATAGAATAGAATAGAATAGAATAGAATAGAATAGAATAGAATAGAATAGAGGAGATTCTCTCTTAGTCCTGACTAATTGGGAGAGAGTTATGACAAAATCTAGATGGCAACCTTTTAACGAAATAAATCCCATAGCATAAGAGGCAGCCCAGACTGCTTTATTTGTTTAGGGAGAAAAGGTAAAGAGGGAAGAGATATGCCTCTTCTTCATATGCAATTAGTCTAATACTATCTTCCCTTCTGAAAAGGTGAATTGCCAAACACAACTGCAGTGGCAATGACAACTCTGAGTAATTTAAACCAAGCAAATATATTACTACCCTCCATTATTTTAAATTGAATGTCTGTAAAGAAGGTTTTTCTGACAAATAGGTGCAAAAACCATTTGAAAAATTCTTGGAAGATAAGTTGTACACTGAGAAACTTGTTGACCATTATACTTCAGAAGCGAGAAAACCATCCTGGGAGATATATTTTCTTTGTAATGAAATGTCAAGATCTGTGTTTAGTGATTTCTGATCCTTTTAAAACAATTTTCTCTGAAAGTTGCTTCCTTAGATGTAGAAGTATCTCAGTGTATGCTTTGAAGAATTGACAAATCAATAAAAAAAATAAAACGTACTTTTGCTACATGATTTCAAAATCACCAAGACTGATATTCTAGGAAAGAATGAGCAAAAGTGGTAGGATGTGTTTTGAAATAGCAAGAAGATCTCTTCTAAAAGGAGATTAGCGGAAATTGTTATTAAGGGTCAGATAGCGAAGAGTAATTTTTTTTTTTTTTAACAAACTGACTAAATAGAGTTGAAGAAGGAAAGGAAGGAAAAAAGTAGGGGGAAAGTAATTTTTCTTTCCTTCTTTTACATAGCCTCAGAATTTGCAAACTTGAAGCCTATGGTGCTCCCCCTTGTGCCCCACGTTGTGTTTGGCTCTGCTGGGTTGGATGTTCACGCGTGCATGCAGGTTCTGCTGGAATATTATTAATTCATAAAACAAATTCATTGGATGTGAATGTGTCTCTTGCAGTGTGTGGTCTCTGTTGAACTAAGTTGTGTGCTCAGTAAGTGCCTGATGGTGTGCAAAGGCTCTGGGAGACAATAAATGCAGCACTTGAACTGATATTGACAAAGTCAATCTGAGTTAGTCACTGACATTGTCTTCTCTGAAAAATATATCTCCACTGGCCTCAGAACAATAGTGCCAGTGCATATATCTTTGGAAAGGAATGCAAACCACCAGCTTGTAGTGTTCCTCCCTGGGCTAGATGACTGAGTACTTTTTATTTCATCATTCAGCAACGCTCATGTCTTGTCACTTCCCAGTGCAGAGGCCTGATCTCAGTGAGAAAGGAGGTAAGAAAATTTCTTCCTTCTCCATCAGGGCTCCAAGAAAGAGCCTCAGTCCTTGAAGAATTGAGACTCATGTTTTTAAAAACTCATAATCACTGGATAGCTATGGCAAAAGAAGCCATCTTATTATGCTTCTTGATAAATTGTGCACGTATTAAGTGCTTTCTTTCATGTTTCACTGTTGTCACTAGCAACTGTACCTGATTTACTGTACTGTATTTGGGTACTGTAATTGTACCCAAATTACACTCCAGGTAAAGTAGTTTCTGCTGGTTTCTTCTCTTGAATTAATTTTCCAGAAAGGGCCTTTTCCCCCACATTTTCTTTGCCTTTCCAGCTTTTAGAAGACTGTAGTTTATAAAGACCATTTACTCTGTGGCTCCCTAGATTGGTTGCAGGAACAAGGCAAAGAAGGTCCACACTACCTTTCTTGAATTTGAAAGAAATTGTGTTTCACTCTGTTTTTCCCCTCAAGTTTTTAAAACTGAAGAAGAAAAATGGAGAAAGGAAATTTAGTTTATGCAGGTGCCACATGCTGTTGCTTCCTACAAGAGGAAGACAGGGGAAACCTTGCACTGTTCAGAAATGCTGGAGGAATTATGCCTATAACTTGCTCCCCGTGTTTTTTTGACTGAAGGTGTAACCACATGATATAGAGATAAGGACCAACATATAATCAGGCAAATTAATTGCCTTAATTGAAGTGTGTCCTGGAGTATGGCTCAAAGTGCCTACCCTGAGCTGGACAAAACTGAAACCAAGCTTACTCAAGGAGATAATGAATGGAGTGATGTGGAACTTAATTTAACTATTCTATCTGGTAGAAACAAAGCCACACAGCTAGTCAAAAAGCTAAAATGGTAACAAATCAGCAGAGAGCCTTTCAAGTTGCCACACAGCAGTGTCTCTAGAAAAGTCATCAAACTTCAAAAGGCTGTGGGAAAGCCTCTGTGTTTAACAAATGGATATAATACGGATATTTGGTGAAAAACCATGTTTAACAGAGTGAAGATAAGTGTGCTCTGACCTTCCTATTTATATTGTGCTTTTAAAAATGACCTAGCATGTTTTGTAGTAAACCAGGATCAAAGATTTAAACATATTAAAGACTGTAAACATTTTTTTCACCCCAAAGTCACGCTGTGAAAGATGTTATTTATCATTTATCAAGGTTTATGGTCCAACCTGGAAGATATCGAACTGGGATAGTGAAACAGTTACCATCATGGGAAGGGGACTGACACAAGGAAAGTGAGGTGGGCCAGACAAGAGGACTTCTATGGAAAGTGGCTAGTCTCACATGTCTACTACATGCTCCCTCAGGAGAGCAAAATAAGCAGCATTAGAGCTTCAACATTACCACCATGTAGGAAACCTTCCTGCACAAGGGACTAAGAATCTGGAAGACTGTAAGTGTCAATCCTGAAAATCTGCTGTAACATTTTTCAAAAGTGCAACTGATTTAGAAATTGCCTTTCTATGTTCCCCCTCCCTTGTGAAACTCCAAGTACTTTGTTTCTTTAGAGAAGCAGCGTAAACCTGAACTCCCTCTGCTGCCTGTCTGCAGCAGTCTGTTCTTTTTCCAGTGACTGACATATTAATAAACTATTTAAAGTTCTCCAAAGGACAGTAATGAAATGATTGTTTGGTGTACACCTATCATTTGAGTATATTCCTCTGTGAATGTCAACATTTTATATCACTTAAATAGCTACAAACTCAAGTAGTAGGTTTTTGCTGCATCAATCCACATCAGATACTTTAATGTTTTTTGCTGCTTTTATGTGGAAAAAACCATTCTTGTTTGAATGAAGCTTAAACTTTGTCAGTTTGTGTAAGTGAGCAGACTATATTACATGGTGCTACCTGGGATTCTATGATTCTAGGAATGATGATATTGACATAATATCTAATGAAAATATGACAACTCTGATTAGAAATCACTTTGTTATTATGCATGTAAATCTGTTGTGCCTTTTAGTCATTTTGACTTTAGAATAATTTACTATTTTTACTTTATTTTTTATGTTAAAGCAGATCTATAAAAACATTCTGTGCAAACTGGCCAAATGATGTATTCTTTCAAATTCTGATTTTTAAAATTAGATAGTATTTTATATGGCTTCCAAAAAATGTGGATATTTATATTGATTACATATTATGAGACTGGTGAAGTGCTTTTCTGGATTGCATTAAACTAGAATTTCCTTGGACAGCCTTCTCTATATGTTGCAATTTTGTCCCGCTTCTGCTTGAGAAAGAGCAGGGGTATTTCTCTCTCTTTCCATCCACAAAACATCCCCCTCTGGGATGCTTCTTTCCCCCTTTCTCTCTTTTTTAGCTTCTAGATCTCTGATCCCCACTGTAGGAAATAGTGCTTTTCAGACTGCATAGGCACCAGCCTATGCTCATCATTTCTCAGGAACAAAAAAGCTGCAGATGGGTAATGAGACTTTTAGCAGAGCATTGCTTTGATGGGTACCCTTGCTAGGAAAGTTTCCCCAGCGCAATGCAGCACTAAATGTCTACAGTTCTACAAGAATCAGATAGTGAGTGAAACATTGTTGTGCCTTAGTACCAAACATGGAATATCAGCGTGTGATAGGAGAATGTGAGTGTGAACAACTGCACTTATCACAGAGGAGAATGTGAGTGTGAACAACTCCACTTATCACAGGAATTGTGAGACTTGATATGCCTGTAACATGCTCCAGAAACCAGTGCAGAAAATATTTGTGGTGTTTGCAAATCAACACTTTGGCCTCTGTGCCTATATGGTTTCCCACACCTTCCACTCTTTGAGCCAGTGTGTTTTGCATGAACTAGATCTTTTAGGGAGGACTTCACTTGATTTTTGTTTCTAAAAATCTTTCACCTAATATCATTGTTCTCTAATGATAATAATTAATGAAATTAATATGAATGTAGAAATAGCATGAATGTTTCTGACTGCCCTGAATTTATCTCATAATGCCTTTGTTTCCTAATTCTGTCATGCATTACCAAAACCACCATTAATTGCTGACCTCTTTCTTAGTCTAGTTGAATGTCATCATGCTGCCTAAATAATTATCTTGAAATTCTACCATTGAAAATGGCAGAAAAATAACTAAATGAAATGGTGGAAAAATAACTAAATTTTAGTACTACATCAGTGTCTCTCTTGCCAGACTCCCAAAATTTTAGCTATATGAAAAGCTCACGTGACTGAAATTCCTCAGTATCTCATTCACCAACATATGGCTCTTCTTGAGACACAAAAAGGATAGTCAAGACCTCTACCCACAAGAATCAAATTAGAACAAACATATATTGGTAGAAATGATGTCACTGGAAATGCAATCATGTTGCCTAATTTAGGCGGTCATATATGTGCCTCCCAAACAATGCCATTCAAAACTTAAAAATAATACATAAATCATTTAATCTTCTTTTCCAAGAGAGTGGATACTCCCTTGAGGGTGTCTGGTCAGGGCCTTTTTCAATACAAAAGGGGATAATAAGAAATGGAAGAATCCATAAAAAAGACACAAACCTGAGAGATGAAAATAAGGGAGCAAAGAGCAGAACATAGCTCCTGAGACACAGTAATTGATTGATCATTATATTAATACATTCTTAACTATCTCTCTATGTCATCTCACTCTCTATCCCATGTGTCCTGCCAAGACTAGGTGCCAATTACTGAGCAGTCACTGTGAGCAGATTTGGTGCCAGCTGGAGTCAGACTGAGAGTGTGGTTGCTCCACAGTCTGTGGTGTCAGCTACTGGAGCAAGTGGGATCAGCACCAGCTGCCTCAGTGGGTGGGGCACCTCTGCCTCTCTCCATAACGTGTGTGTTCCAAAAAAACCCAGCTGTGGGTCACAGTGTAAATGAGGTCACTCAGGGGTCAGTGCTGGCAGCTGGAGTGGGACAGCCCTTGTGCCTCATGCCAGCTTTAGGGAGCCAGGTCTGCATCATCCCCAGGCTGGGATGGGTGTGGTGTGCCAGCAAACCTCAGGCTGGAGCAGCCAGCAATCGTGGGGCCTGGGTTTAGGCAGGGGGTCAGGCTGCTGGGGAGGGTCTCTGCAGGTATTCAGGAGACCTGAAAATCTGTGTAACTCCAGAGAGCGCCCTGTGTGTGCCCTCGTGTGTGTTTGTGCCTGGGGTGTGTACTCACCTTCAGTACCTGTTGAACCTCAAAACCTGGGTGGAAACCCTGGGTCCACAGGCAAACCAGGATGGGGTCCAGTGGTCAAGCAGGAAGTCAAGCTGGTGGGAGCAGCTGCTACTATTCCTTAATAAGAATCACAAAGAAAGCTTCCAAATAAGGGGAAAATATAGGACAATTCCAGCTTGGAAAAGGTATATTGTGGACGCTTATAAACCCATGCATGGTTTAGAGAAGATGAATGGGAAACTGATAACTTCATCATGTAAGAAACAAGGAGCTTGGTGAAGACAGGTATCTGTCATCACTTCTTTCATATAATTAATGATGGAATTATTGAATTTGTTATCACAAGAATCTGTGGAGGCCAGAGTAAAAATGGATTCAAAGACAGGTTAGACAAGCTCATGGAAAGCAGTTCCCCTGGTAGCTATTAAATATGATGGACAGATGCAATGTCCAGCTCATGAAATCCCTAAACACACATTGCTGGAAGCTGTGAGGCTATGCTTGGGTACCATTCCTACTCTTCCTGATGCAATCTTTCCCAAAGCATTTATAAGCAAACTACTATTGGAAGCAGGACTGACCTAGTTTGGCAATTTTTATGCCCTTATGTTACTAAGATCAGAGCATTAATCTTGACTTGCCCTGAGTACTGCTATAAAATCTTCAAATACAGTCCTCCAGCACTGAAAATAGTTGTGCCCTCCAGGTCTTTTGTGAGTGGATAATGTTTACCTGGGTTGTGACATCCTGTGTTTAAACATCTTCCTTCACCATGTGCTGTATGTCCTGTTGAATACATTGCTTTAAAGGCAGTGATTTAGGAGAAGAGAGGAAGGCTGCCTTTTTGCTTTGTCAGGTGGAGTCCTTTCAAGGCAGAAGATGAGAACCTTTATCTGGGCAGATGGCTATGGAGGAGAGCAGAGGGAGCTGGCAGAGAGAAAGGCATACTCTGCAGGATGCTCCAGTGACAGCCAGACTGGAAGGTTACTAAAAATCAAGGTAGACGGAAGCACAGCCAAAGCTGTGATGAAAAGCAGTTTTTTTTTTTTTCCTTCCTATGGACTAGAGGAAGATCCTAGAATCACAGAATATTTTGGGTTGCAAGGGACCTCTAAGGGTCACCTGGTCCAAACCTCTGCAACGAACAGGGACAACTTCAGCTAAAACAGGTTGCTCAGAGCTTCTCCAGCCTGGCCTTGAATTCTACCAGGGATGGAGAAATGTATTGTAGAAAGCCTTTGCAAGTTGCTGGACTGAGAACAAAACTGATCTAGGAAGTATGCAAGACTAAAGGGATTTAGTGGTGTTTTTTGTATTTTTTTTTCCTCACTTAGCAGATCGGTTTTTCTACTTTAAATGTTAGATGTTTCTAATTTGAGTTCAAGTAAAATGCATCTTTTAAGATTGAGATTTGTGAGACCTAAGTGTGTTTACTATAACATGTAGGAAATTCATCTCAAAGCTTTGGCTCCATCAGAGTCCTGTCACATAGTCCACTGTCATATTTGTTATAAAAAAGATTTGCTGAAAGAAGCAAACCTACACCATAGTGAATATGAGATTTATTGAAACTGCTGTTGTCTAATCTAATTTTCCTTTCCACTGGCTTAAGCTTCATTCACAGCACTATCTTTTTATAGTAAATGACTGTTCAAGATGCATTACTGTTAAACTATGAATGACAGGCTCTTGGTGGTGGCATAATATCATTTAGCTCAGCTTTGTAGGTCAATTCTAACATAACATTTCTTTGGAGACAAAACCCAACTTGTTTTTGCCTTTGTAGTCTTAATTTCTAGCAAGAGTGGGACTAGAAATATATCTCTTTTGTACTCAGTAGTGACTTAAGCAGGAAAAATATCTCTAGAAAGTAAGTTTTGGGAAAGGAAGATGAAGCTAATATGTTCATGCATAGGCTGAATACTGTCTGCAATTACAGCAAATCATTCTCATACTAGGGAGTCAGTTTAGATTAGGAGACCTTTTCTTTGATTAGTCTGCATGTATATGCAATGTAGCAACAGTCAGACAAAGGAGACTCACAGCAGGAGGGAGAGAGGTGTGAGAGAAAACAGCAGCTACAAACAGAACAAGCCTGCATCCATGGAGGAATGATACTTTGGAAAAGATAGATTTCTGGACAGACAGTCCCACATACATTTTTAAAACAATGGAAGCAAAAACTCCATCAATTTTCAGAACTGACCATTGAAAATAAAGAAGAGAAGAGGGAAAAAACACGTTATTGTGGTAGGGACAACGCTGCTGCTGCTGCTGTGGGAAAGGCTGATAGCAGTTTGTGTGTATTGGAATGAGACTGGAGAGAAAGGGGGGTTACTTTGATTTTCATTTATTTTAATCTGAAACCTGGAAGTAGAATAATGAATGAATGCATTAGAGAACTAAGCATCCTGGCACATCTAAGTGCTCTGAAACCTCCTACTCTGTAATTCCCTAATTAGAAAGAGGCTCAGTTGTGGAAAACTACAAAATAGAGCTTAACCTGGGGAACTGACTCCAAGTAGGTTTTTGAACTGCTCAGTGAAAGGATTAGGGCAATGATAGCCAGGAGTGGAGAACCCTTGGTCTCTTGAAAGAAAGCTTGGATTCAGAATGGGGAAAGGCTGTGATAATGTTATTACTGCAGTTTTTCATGAAAGCAACAAAGAGGAATACTATTGCCAGGATTATGGGATATAAACACTCTTTAATTTTTTTTCCCAGTATTGCAGCAACTCCATAAAGAATAGAGGAAATGGATGTAATAACTGAGACAATGGCTTTTTTCCACTGGAATTCTGTAGCTGCAGGATGACTTGGCAGATGCAAAGACTCATGAAATATGTGTAAGGCTAGAGAATGCTTTTGGCTTTTATGCTGTGTTCATACAGCTCTTGATCTGCATTTTAAAAGCCCTGCTGAGAAGCTGAACAATGTGGATTTGCTGACCATCCATTAACTTGGGAATATTTGCACTGAGCTCTCCTGTTTGGTGCACACACATCCTGTAGCTTCCTGGGTGGTGAAAAAATCTTTATAGAGGAAGTAATTTAAATCTGTCAGAAAATAAGCTACTAATTAAAGGGTAGAGGCAGGAAAATTAATAAAAACACAAGTTTTTATTAATTAATATATTTAATATTTAAATTTAATTTTATTTAGTGGTAAGGATAATTTTTTCTGGAATATGAAGACTTGTTTATCATGGAAAATTTTAGGATCAAAATTCAGTATCTTTCTCAAGGTAAAGGCACCATCTGTAGAGGTACAGACACTGGCTTGCCTGGGGTTTCTGAAAGGAAAGGATGGGTGGAATTCAATGACATATATAATGCAGGGCAGATGATGTTAGCCCATTAATGCCTGTTGGCTTTAATACCCTTGAATCTATAGAACTTTGTGCACTACAGTAGCTAACAATGCTGACATTTTAAATTGTCATCTTCAGATTTCAGAGCTGGAAAAAATGGGGCAGTTCATCCGTGTGTTTGCTGTTTTCTTAGCAAGCACGAAGGTCAGAAAGTTTTCTTCTCAAATATAAAATCTTTCATTGTATAGCAAAAGGTCCTTGTTCTAGGAGAGAGGAGGAATTCTTGCCCTGGTATTGTTAAGTCTGATGATGTAAAAATTCATCCTTTTCTTGGGTGGGAAAAGATTTTCATGAGAGTATTGCTTATCACCTGTATAAAAGTGAATTTAGCCTGTAGTGACTCTGATCTATTAGGGTTTTGTAGCAACCTAACTCCATCTTGGAATGCTGTAAGCTGCTGAAAGGATCTGTGTGACGATAGGGTTCCTACCCAGAAAGCATGTGGTAATTCCCTTACCTTTGATGAATTGTTGGAAGGAAATAGAGACACCAATTGGAGCCAACCTCATTGTGAGCATATCTGATGAGGGCTTGGTAGTTAGAAACAGACAGGAGCACTCCAACATGTCAGTCCTTTGTGTGTGGAGGGCAGCAGAAGCCAGCCAGAGTGCCTTAGCCAGGCCAGCAGGGTGGGCTGGGTAAGGCTGTGCTTCTCAAATGTGGCACTCAAGCAACACAAAGCAGAGGAAGCATAGAAATAAATTTTAAAAAGGAACGTGAACTTCAGTTGATTCCCCATTGGAAAACCCCTTCATACACTTCACTTTAAATCAACTAAACTACATCTCTTTTCAAAATTATGGAGACTTTACATTACCCTAGAAATACTGTATAATATGACTTCTCAAAGTGTGCTCTCTTGTGCCTCTTTGTACAGATATGAGAATCTTTGTGCTTGTTTTAGAGCCCTCATCTCCATTTGAACATAGTTGACCATGTTTGAAAGTGATTGAATTAGCGTGGCTTAATGAGTTAGCTGAGCCTATGCAGCTGATGGTGAGCCTGTTACAGGCACCTGCTGGGCTCCTAAATAAAACCTGCTATGTTTAGACATCTTTTTGGTGGACATGATGAGGACCAGAGGAGAAAGGAAGGATTGAAATGTGCTTAACTTTTCAGAAATTTGTTTGACTTTGGCATTTTACTGCATGTATTTTCCTTGAATATTTCCTTATTTAGAGTATGAATGTTTTGTTGTTGTAGTAGTATAACGAACTCCTGCTAACTTAGTTTGAACCGTAAACTGCAATGAAAATTTTAAGGGACTCAACCATACAGTGTGTTTGGTGTAAATGTCTCAATTTTGTCTTGAAGTTTTTCAGAAAAATGTGGTTTTGTTAGTTTCTAAATATAAAACATCTTAACTTACATTGAGCTACAAATGCAATGATTGCACAATATTAATAGTTCTCTTAGAATACATAATAAAATGCATATTTTATAATTTTAATGTACTTAAACATATCTTCTTATCTGAAACTCTTCTTATTGCAGTAGACATGAGATAGTTTTATTATTAAAAGTACAATTTCTGACATAGTAGGAGAAAGGGAAACAATGTAACAAAACCATGTTCTATAAGTTTTAAAATTGAAAGGTATTATGAAAAATTGATTGAATAGGGAATTTCTGGAATTGGACCTGTAGACGAGCTTATGGCTAATTTAAAAAAAAAAATGGAAAAAAAGGTTTTTTTCTGCTGAAAGATCAATTTTGGAACAGCATGATGAATTTGTGATCTTTTTGTCAGGTTAGTCTGTATTATGGGTGTCTGCAATTTGATGTAGAATAGTGCTGCAAAAAAGTGACAAAAGAGGTGGCATTTCATATTTAAAGAAAACAAAACCAATGCAGCTTTTTAGGATAATGATTTTCAGGATACATATAAGAAGACAAAGATTCAGGCCACTTAAATTACTTTTTAGAGCAAGTAAGCTGAAGACCTTTGAGCTCAATGGGCATTAGTAGGTATTTGCAAATCTAGTACTTTAGTTAGACATTCAGTTACTTCCACTTCTTTCCCTCAGGGTTTTCTGCTAGACTGCCTTTCCTTGGCTTTTTTTTTTTTTTTTGAAGGCTATGAAGGAATTACTCAGTGCGGGTGGATTTAGATACGAGGTAAAAAGCAATTAACATCTTGGCAAAGGTAAGATGGTCTCCAACAAATTATTTTTTAAACTTCAGAAAGCGTTTCCAGCAAAACACGACTTGAAAGATCTCATTTCTTCCAAAATTCCTTTAAACACTTGCAACCCCACCTACTTATTTTGCTTAGTTTGGCCTCAAGAAGTTCTCAACTCATTTAACTTATTTAGGCATTTTCTCTTAATCAATCTATAGATATTTCATGCTCTAAGTATTTCCTGTTAAATTGTTCTCTCCACACTCTTTTATTGCCTTCATGCTTTTGGTTCCCTCAGCTTTTCAATGTCTATTGAGCTGTGCTTAGAATTGAATACATTAGTCTAAATACTACTAACGTTGTAGAATGAAATATTTTTTTCTTTCCTATAGTTCAAGGTAGTGCTGTATGTGCTGCTCAAAGTCACATTGTCCTTTCTGGGCAATATGCTGTTGTGTAATTCACTTTTTACTGTACTGAAGTAATATTGGTGGTCCAGTTTCTTTTCTCATGTTTTGAAAAACAACTTAATCTAGTTTCTTCATCTTCTACATATTTAGTAGAACCTAAGGAAATTTATACTACATTTCTGTGCCTTTGCTGTAGAAAGGTCATTTTCTATGCTTCCTAATTTATTATCATCGGCTAATTTAATTATTGTGCTGTTTAACCTCTTCCTGATTGCTAATGAAGATGAATGTATGACATTTTTTCCATTTTCAATGCTGGTGAAAAATGGTATGTTAAAAGAGTACAAATCCAACCCTTACAGATCTTGCAAAAAAACCCCTCTAGTTAATTTTTAAAAATTTATTATTTATTTATTATTTATTATTATATTATTGCTTTTTTGGTTGTGTTTTCTTAATTTGGTTTTCTGATGATTACCTGTTTGTTTCCAGGACAGATTGGTTGAACATCTACAGATAGCCCAAAACTTTTCTAAAATTGAAAATTGCCTCCATGTGTTTGTATTCCTATAACATACTAAATTCATCCAACATAATAGACTTTTAATAAAGGAAGAGTTTATTAGGTTCAGTTAACATCTGGAACACAGGCATTATTTAAGTTATCTACTTCATTTTTTTTAACCTGTAGTGAAGTTTGCTAGGCAATAGATGTTGGGTTTGTGTATATTTTTGAACTCTGGTTTTCTCTTAGATGTATCTCAGATTACTCAGCACCTGCACTTTTCTACACATCTTCCAACACCTGCTAGTAAGATAAGATATTAATTTGCTAACTGGGTAACTCATGGATTTACTAATTGACCACCTTTCTATTATTTTGTAGTCCTGTTCTTTATTTTTCAATATAGTTATTTTCAGTTATCAGCTTTTCTTAATAAGTAATTAAAGGAGGATACTTAGAAGGTATTTCAGCTTATCTGTTGCAAAGTTTAGCTTTTGATTCCCTCACCATGGCAGTGCGTTTAGAGTATTTTGGTGATGTAAGTTCGTGGCACTTGAGTTCTCTTGCAGTAACAAACCACTGCTCTGGGATGTTTCCTTTACATCTTCATCCTCTCTCCAGTGAAGCTTCCCCCTTGCAGATTTCTTTCATGAGGAAACTAGTATACTAATTATATGTGCCAAAGAAGATGCGAAGATGAGAAACAGCAAGCTGAAATTCTCTGTTGGATCTAGAATATGAGAAATTAGAAGACTCTGCTCCTAAGCAGCCTGCTCCACACAGTGAACCTAGAGATAAATGCAAAGAGTTTGCTGTCTTTCTGAGTATCAGAGATAGAAGAAGCTGATAAAAAATGCTTTGAAGCCATGCTTTTCCAAATTTATCTGACCCATGACCCATTGAGATGATGTCCATTTCCTGCAGATACTTACCAGTTAAGGTTCCTGAGCTGAAAGCCTGTTGTTCCTGTTTTTGTTGTGAAGAGATTGTGAAGGGATGCAGGTCATTACTTATATTGTCTAGGTTTCTGCATCTATCCTAGGCAATTTTAGTCTTAGGACAGAAAATCAAGCAGGTTTTTCACAGTGCTGTTCAAAACTGGGTCCCATCTAAGATGCTATCTTTAAAAAGCTCATTTTGTTTTACAATGAGCATAAAGTCTAGCAGCTACAGTAAATGGTGTGGGCATTGCACTATACCTCTAGCAAACACCGGATTTTACAATATGCCTAGACTCACAGCAGATTAATGAGATTTAAAAAATACAATATAAGGTTAGGTCTCAGAATCAGTGTCATAAGCAGATTCAGCTTATGAAAAATTATGAGCATTAACTAACTGTGGGAAGGCTTTAAGTTAAAGCAATCCAGAGAACAGAAAATGATAGTTGAATCTACAAGCAGATTCACATCAGAAACAGAGTGATTAAGTACTTAACGCTGAAAAATCCAGTAACTTCAAAGATAAAACCCAGAAGGACTGGTTTAATCAAATGTTGCATTGATGCTGGCAATAAGATTGTTATTGAAATGCCTTACAGAGCTTCATCTATGAGGATAAAAGAAGATCAGTGAAATCAAATGTTAAAAGGCAGCACTGTGTCTGCTTGCAGGTTGTTCATGGGCATCTTCACTCTTATTAGTACATTTGCTCTGGTCAAACTTTATATGGACTATGGGAAGTTAAACAGTGTCACTCAGTGAGAACAGTATGCTGTCTGAGGTTGATGAATCATTAGGTTTTCAAAGTGCAGTTTGGTCCATTGACACCTAAGACATATGTGAGGATAACAGTCCTGCAGATGTTTCTAAACCTAAGTCGAAAACCACCATTCTATAGTAGGAGGATGCTGTACTATTTTTAGGTCTTGTCCATTAATTCAATTGCAATGGTGCAGAGATTAGGGAGTAAAGTTATGGCAGTTTAAATTTTCAAAATGTATGTTTTTATTTAGATGATTTAACAAAAGCATCATCTATTTTCCAAAAGCATCCTCAACATCAGCTTTTGCAAGTATAGAAGCATTTAATAGAATATGAAAAGCAGGGATTACTTGCATATTAGAGAAATGTCAATTACACTTCTGTTTGGAATAGTGGGTAAGGATTAAGAGCAGATTTTTGCAAATGCTAAAGTGGGATTGAAAACACAATCTGATAGTCAATTGAAAGAAACTAGGTCATTTTGAGGAACCATCAAGTGCTACAGAAACTACATGCTTGACTGTTCTGTTAAAGCTTCCCCTTCAAACAGCTCACAAGATATGCCCTTTGAACAGACTTGGATATGCTAATAAGCATTTCAGCTTAAAAGTGTTTGTCAGCAGTTTTAAAATATTCCCAATTCAATTCATTGAAATGGCTTTCCTAAGATTTAGTGGCATGCTTGGGAGCATCTGTCACAAAGCTTTTCCACAAAGGATCACACAGTGTGGTAGCTTATTCTCTATTTCAAGTGATAAAGAAATACAATAAATAGTATGAGGTGGGGTGATTTCACATTCATTTCTGCTGCTGAACACTTCTTCCTACACTTCTGGTATTCAGCAACAGAAAGTAATGGTCCAGATCCCCAGCTGCTGTAAATTTGCAGAGATTCACTGATTGCAAATTGATTCAAAGCCCAGTGTAGTTCAGAGAGTCCTAAAGATGTGATGCAGTACGAGGGTCCAGACAGTGAAACATATTCAGAACTTATTTTTAGGGTTTTCCCATAGTATTGTTCATCACATTCTCTAACCTTACATTCTCTACTTTCAATGGGTAACCAAAGCAATAGCACAGTTTTTGAAAAGTTTTGGAATTGTATGAAGATGAAAACTATAATTTACACTTCTCTCCATACAAGTTCAGATTAAAACCTGGAATGCAATTACTTTTTCAAAGTTTGTTCAGTCATTTCAAATTGTAAGGAGTGAATATAAGCACTGTAAGAATAGTAAAAATACTCATAAAAAGATACAGAAGAAAAATATTTGCTGGCTGTGGAGGAGCCCCATTCTGGAGCAGGTGGTTGCCTGACAGGCATCTGTGACACTGTGGGAAGCCAGCACTGAATCAGGCTCCTGTCAGGGACCTGTGGACCCTTGGAGAGAGGAGCCCACACTGCAGCAGGTTTGTTGATAGAGCTTGTGACCCTATGGGAGATCCACACTGGAGCAGCCTGCTCCTGAAGGAATGGCAAGGGACCCACCTTGAAAGAACTGCAGCCTGTGGGAGTGACTTACATCAGAGAATTTTGTGGAGGATTGTCTCCTGTGGGAGAGACCCCATGCTGGAACAGGGGAAGGACTCCTCTCTCTGAAGAGGAAGCAGGAGTAGAAACAATGTGTGATGGGCACTGTAGTGCCCATTCCATATCTCCCTGCACCAGTGGGGTGGAGAAGGTAGAGAACTGGGAATAAAATTAAGCCCAGGAAGGAAGGAGGGGTGTGGAAAGATGTTTTTAGCTTTTTTTTTCTTCTCACTATCCTGCTTTGGTTTTAATTGGCAATAAATTCAACCAATATTCCTAAGTGGAGACTGTTTTGCCCCGATGGTAATCGATGAGTGTTCTCTCCTTGTCCTTAATTCATGAAGCTTTTGTGATATTTTCCCTCCTCTGTTCAGTTGAGGAGGGGAATGATAGAGTAGCTTTGGTGGGTACTTGACATCCAGCCAGGGTCAAACTATCACAAGAGGTACCTGGTGTTAAAGGGAGTGTAGATGGGGAAAAGATAAACCAGATATAGATTATTCATGTGGGAAACTTCTTTAAAAATTAAATTGTATAGCACATGCCCAAATGTCATTTTATCCAGTCCAAAGATTGGTCTGAAGAGTTATTTATAGACATGTCACATGAAGGCTTTGCTTGTTTACTTGGCAGTCTTTTAGGGATTTGCATTTACACTTCCAAACATGGATTTTTCATTGCAAGTGGTGCATACCAGAAAGTTAATTTTATTTTTTAGATTTAGCACTAGTTTTCATTAGCAGAGTCACTCTCATGTCCCATTAAAATGTGGATTTATTATTCTTAGGTATTTCTTGTGAGAAGATTTATTTTAATTTTTTTGGGAACTCAGAATACCTGAGCAGGTGCATTGGAATCTGATACAGAAGTGGGTAAAGTTCTTTTAAATATGTGATTTCTGTTTCTCTCTTTCCCTTTGTCTCCTTCTGCTTTTACCCACTCCTGTAGCTCAAATTCTAATTTTTTTGCTCACCTTGAACAGTGCTTGGCACTCTGCTTGATGTTTGTTGGCCTGCTCAAGGTTCAGGACTTCATTGTGAGCTGAGTTCTCATATTAGTTCCCTCTGTGTTGCAAAAGAGATTTTATTTATAAGGTGTTCTTTTTTTAAATAGACTAACAGGTATAATCTATATATGAAAAGTGCTAAAAATAGTATTTCTCTGCTTTCTCAGAATGAGGTTTGTGTAACAAAGTAAGTGGAACAGTTGAAAGTGCTGACCTTTAATATGAACATACTCTAGCTGTAACAGAGAACTAGTGTGCCCTTCAACATGAATCTTTGTCACCACCACGTAGACATATCTTTCTGTGAACACCAAATTGTTATGTACAAGCTCACCTTGAAATGCCTTTGCTCCTGAGTTAATTCTGCAAACTGCCCTGTGGTTTCTGAGATGTCGCCTGAATCTTAATCTGCTTATTTCTGCTTTGTGCAAACTGCTTCTAACTGACTCTGATTATTTTCATTTCCTGTAACTTTTCCCATCCTAATAAACCGAGGACAGAAATCTACATGTTCTTAACTGGAGTGAGAAATAGATCAGGTTCTGGTTAACCTTTGGAATGGATCCTGTGGGTCTCTAACTTTTAAAGTAGTAGGAGAGAACTGCTTCTATGTTAAAGGTACTTTCAACTGGAAGAATTAGAATTGCTTCTCTGAAGGGACAAGGGGTTAATCACTCATATGAGATTAAAATTAGAGATTAAGACACTTAAAATTATAGGTATAAAGGTCAGTGAGGTCCAAACTTCTGCTACGGGAACAAATACCCAGTCAAACCAACCAGTGGAGTCTAGAGAGATAATTAGGCCACCATATGCTAAATAAGAACTTTATGATGGGCTGAAGTGTTCCACTTGTTATATCCATTAAAGTGGGAGTTTAGACATTAAATTTGTAGAGATTAACATATATGTTTTTTAATTTGGAGTTATTTCAGCCTATAGACATGTTGCCTACATCTATAGTCTTAGTGTCATTAGAGATGGCCCGAGGTGACCAAGGCATCCTCACAGCTCTGTGATGTCACTGTCCCCATGTTCACTGCCTGCTACACTACACTGCATGCCTCTTTCCCTACACAGTTGGACAGTGAGTAACATTTACTTTTCAATGGGATTTTCTTTTGTTCTGTTTGTTTTGTATTCCCTCTGAATTAGAGCAAATAAGAAAAATTTTCAAACTCCTCCAAATCTTTGAAGTTCTCTTCTGGGGAACTGGTGGGATTGTTCAGCATGAAGGCCAATGTCATGCTGTTTTCCCAGGAAAGTTTGGTGGTCTGAGGAGCTCCTGGTGCACTTTGCATATTTTGACTTTTTTTTATTTTTGACAGTGTCATATAGGAGGTATTAGAACCTTCTGTCTTGGAACATATTTGACAGAGTGTGTATTCACAAAGCTAAGGTTTTGAGGCTTTTTCTTTGTTATTACTTTATGGCAGGGTCAGGAAGCCACCACTTCCACATTACTGGGCTTTGTAGCACATGGATGGTAAATAGAGACAATATTGCCTTGAAACCTTGCCCTTAGTGCAAATAAAATTACTTGTCACCGAGACATTTATGAAAAGAAATTTTGGGCTTGATGGACACAATATTTGTATAAAATTATTCTCCTTTGAAGTTCCCAGACACCTCTATTTCCACAGTAAGACAAATTTTCTCTATTATAACACTCAGTTGATTGTAATTTTAAGAAAGAATCTAACTTTTGGTTATTACAGTCGAAAACAGTCATTACAGTGGAGCGAAATTTTAACAGACATGTAACATCACATTTGTTTGAGCCTATTTTCATCTGCTTATACAGGCTTTGCAGGTGAGTGCTGCTTCTTCCTACCTGCTAGAAAAAATATCACTAAATAAATTTTAGCCCTTTTTTTTTCTCCTCTTGTGTAAGCTTGGTATAGTCCAAGAGAAAGGTAGGAGACGAGAATGGAAGACAGTGTGTGAGGATTTATGTGTCTGAAAGATTATCTTGCTAGGCCAAAATAAATTATTTTCTGTGTGCTGTTAACTTTCAAAAGCTTAGTAGACTCAGTGTTTGAAACATTAATGCACAGTAAAGTCGTACTGTTGTCATAAGTAAAGCCCATCAGATGTTTGAGTCTCAGAAGGTTTCTTCATTCCAGAAAACTGCTGTGGCAGCAGCTCACTATGTCATTTGACTCAGCTCCTGGAATCACCAGTGCCATTGGTATCAAATATGCTAAACACTACAGCAGATCCCCTTGTGAATGGAAACTGCAAACGGAAATGGTAGAGATAAAACCCTTGTGCCATTTTCAGATTAAAACTAATTTATTTTGTTATTCTTTCTGCTGCTTCCATAATCCTTGACTGCTCCCAGAAGAGTACATTAAAGGCAGTGGCCAAAATTTCAGAAGTGATTAGGAACTTCTAGGAGGAGAAGCTGCTGCTACCCAGAACAGGATGCATTTCTGTAAGAGTACCTCCCTTCCCTTCAGTGTGTGACACTGGCTTTCATTAACAGGGAATTCCTTTTAAACTGAGCTCTTCTGGGAGCAGGAGTCTTAATTGCCCTATTTTTTGAGTATGTTTTCTACCTTAGGATCACTATACAGCAAAAACAGAAAACTGAGCACACAAAATCACTGATGGACTCAATTAACACAATACTCAAGAAATTCCCTGATGTTTGTAGTCCTTGTTTCTTTTCCCTTGAACCATCCTGTTTACCCACTTAGAAACATAAACTGTGCCACTAATTTTTTCTTTTCCATGTTAGCCCATTACTCTATATGCAGGAATGATTTCTATGCCATTTTTGTCCTCATTCATCTCCAATTGCTGTAATGTCCCAGTCTTTGAAAAGCCACAAAATATGTAATGCCATTCAGTAACGCACACCCTGTGCAGATGCCTGACTAGGAGTATGGCATCAATAATTGACAGAATTTATCCCAGTTATTCCTTTGGCCCAAGAGCTGTAACTGGTACCATGCAGGTGAAGGTTCTCACTGGCAGACTCAGCTCAACAACGCAGCTCTGCATGGCCCCTGCTCAAGTTCTTCCTGCTCAGACAAGACTCATGGTCTGTGGGAGTACATGGCTGCAGGTGGGAGGCATGAACAAGTGGTAGTGAAGAAAGGTCACTTCAGAATGTCTGTGGGGAGAGCTCAGCAGAGTGAGGAAAAGGATATAGTGGTGAAAGAGAAATGTTAGAGAAATGCTATCAGGTAATAGAGGGCTGAAGCAATTGAAGCTCTTGGTTTAATATTTGGAGATTTCTGTACTCAGCTTACTAATGCATGGTTTTCATCAAGAGCAAGAAATTGTAAATGTTTCTTTTGCAACTAAACACAATGCTGGTAACAACACTTGTAGGGCTGGTGTAGGATGCACCACAAAATGCTCTGGGGCACTGGCTTCTAGAAGGGTCTGCCAAAGTGCTGTATGTCAGTCAGCACACACCTCAGAGTACCCAGACCACTCATTCAAAATAGACTCACTGTGATGCAAGGTAGTCACAGTGTCAAAGAAATTATAGAGAGCCACAGACACTGGTTGAAAAAAAAAAAAAAGAGAGAGCAAACAGCTTCTAAGTCTTTAAAGCCATGGCAGGGTATACTTAGTTGGTTGTAACTTATATTTTCATTTCTTTGGCAAATATGTTAGTATATGTCTCAATAAGACAAAATGCAGGAGCTGCCTAAATTCTTCTAAGATCAAAAACAGTAAAGCGTTTATGTATAATCTAATCTGTTTTCAATGTTTTGTTTCTGACTTAACCTCTTCTCAGGCATAAAATCGTTCTTTTCTCAATTCATATGATGGATGTCCAAAATGAAAATCTGACGGCTTCATTTTACCTTCCTCTCTGTCTATTCATACTTTTGTCTCCTTTTTAGGGAGTATCTAGTATTTTGTTTCCAAGTATTCAATTTAATTTTCAAAGTACTTAGAGAAAAGGAGTATGACAGGGTTTCACAACTGGTGACAACAAGAGAGAAGACGATTGTGTTTCCAGCTGATATCTGGCACTTTATTTGGTTTAGAAATGTTTGCTGCTATGTGCCACTTGACTGACACCACCAAGGAAGCAGTATTTTCTAATTGCCAACTGCCTGTCCTAATTTGTGCTGATGTAAACTACTGCCACTAATTATCTTATTACAAGATTTTTTTTCTCTGTCTCCAAATCCCTCCCTAATTAAGATCCTGTTCCTGTTAAAATCCACCCTACATAATTTTTTTCCCTTGTTAGAAGCTTGATATCCTTTCTTCTACAGTGCTCTTGAATGCTTTTTGTTGATGTCGACAGTATCTTAGGTTATATGTTGTTTGGTGGCAGAGAGTGTAGTTTCTGGACTTTTTTTGCTAGTATGCTGTAAAGGTGGTTTTCAGTGCTGCAAGGACTTACAAGTATGGAGGGTTTTCTAAAATGTGATTCTATGAATGACAACTATAATGAAATAATCAAATGCAAAACAAATCTAGTCCTATATGAACTGGATTTTATTTTTATTTCTAGTTCTCAGAATCTAAAATATGGAAAGACTAATTTCAGGAAAATTGCAGAAAAATATATCATGTGTCTTTTAGGAGTTTTAAATTATGACAAAGCATTGGAAAGTCAAGAATGATATTTATTTTCATAAAGAGCAAGGAGATAATTGTGCTATCCTTACACACAAGGAAACACTAGTTAGAGATCTGTTTGGTATTGAGCAATAATGGTTACTACCTTGTGGTACTTTCATCATATAAATGTGCAGTACTTGAAACACAACCTCGGGAGGTTCCTCTGAGAAGATGAGGATGACCCAGACTGTAGAGTACAATACTATTTGGAAAAGTTAATGCAAATTTAAAGTTTTTGAAATTTTGTAGAGAAAACACTGTTAAGGCTGTCTCGCTGTATAGAGATGGGAAATTAAAAGAACTTTTTGCCAGTTACTGAAGCATATATAATCTTGGATGTAGAAAGACAATGCATTATGATTATTTCTGCTATTCAGTGTAGGTGTTAAAACAGAAGTCTATGTGTGACATGCTTCTACTTTCAAGCACTGTTGCAAGCACAGAATCACAAAAGAATTTGGGCCGGAATGGATCTTAAGAATTACCTGGTTTCAATCCTGCTGCTGTGGACAGGGACACCTTCCACTAGATCAGGATGTTAAGTCCCATCCAACCTGGCCTTGAACACTTCCAGGGATGGAGCATCCCCAAGTTCTCTGGATTACCTGTTTCAGTGTCTCACCATCCTCACAGTAAAGAATTTCTTCCGAATAGTGAATATAAACCTATCCTCATTCAGTTTAAAGGCATTCCCTCTTCTCCTATCACTACACGCCCTTGTAAAACGGTGTATTTATCCCCCTTGGAGTTATAGGGAAGAGGTTACAATTTGCTTTAAAAAAATTTCAAATTTAATCACTATTAAACTTAGAGTGTGTTTATTTATGTGGTGAACTTTGGGTGGTAGAGTAGTTTTATGTGTTTGTACCTGCTGTCGGAAGACACTGGGAGCTGCCCCCAAGTAGGGCAGAGCCAGTTACGGCTGGTTCCAAAACGGACTCACTCTTGGCCAGTGATGCTGGTGGCACCTCTGTGATAATATTTAGGAAAGGAAAGGGTAAAAATTGCTGTGCAGCAGCTGTTGCAGAGGAAATGTGAGAGAAACAGCCTTGCAGGCACCAAGGTCAGAGGAAAAGGAGGGGGTGCTCCAGGTGCTGGAGCAGAGCTTCCCCTGCAGCCCATGGAAGAGCCCATGCTACTGCAGCTATGGTACAAGCTCTTCCCAGAGCACAGTAACTCTAACCAGAACTTTCCAAACTCTTGTAAATTTGCTTGATGGAGCATGGTGTTTTGAAACACAACATTTTTGTTTATTTAATTTCAAGCGTCAGTAATATTGTTAGAAGTTGTAACTAACTTTTACTGGAGCTCAAGCACCAAGAGCATTATGGTGGTAGCAATTCAAGAAAGTGTTTGTAACACTTCTCTGGGAAGATGAAGCTTGTGTTGCAGAGCTAATGCATATTTCTGTGAAAAAATAAAACATTAATTCAGTAGAAGCCTACTAGAAGCATAATCTTGGTTTATTTCTTCTTTTCCAGCTAAGTACCTTTTACATAGAAGTGGATTGACAGCCAAAATGTTACTCTTAGACTCAAATGAGTTAAAGCCACCAGTAGGAACAAACAGAAATACAAGACTATGAAAGGAAGTGTAATGAGGAATCATAGGATATGCTGAGTTGGAAGGGATCCACAAGGATCATAGGCACCAATTCTTGGCCCTTGGCAGAACACACCAAGAGCCACACCATATGCCTCAGAGCATCATCAAAATGTTTCCTGAGCTCTGCCAGGCTGGTGCTGTGACCACTTCCTGGAGGAGCCTGTTCCAGTGCCTGACCACACTCTAGGTGAATTTTTTTTTTTTTTAAACAACACTTTAAACTTTTCTTCTTTGGGCAAGTTTTTCCAACAAAGAAACTTGAAATGAATTGTTAAACCAGACTCACCTTAGTAGGATGTTTCTTAGTAGCAATAGTACTAAGCTGTCAGCAGTGCCATTTGTTTTTTTGGGGTAGGTAACTTCATTGGATAGAGGGAATTTGTATCACTTGATACAAATGTTTATTTGAACCTAGTAAGAAAGAATGCTGTCTGAATGGTGTGTTCATCTCATTTTTAACATATTGTAAAGAGTCTTCCAGAAAATTATTATAAATATATAGTTAAAAGCATTTTCCCTTCATTTTTGAGCTGGGGTTACTTGATGGTAGGATGAAGAGGCTAGTGATGCTTGTGAAATTGGAGAAGTTATTGTCAGAAAATAAGGCTTTTGGTCTCTTTGGTCAGTTTTGAAGATCTTGATATTTGATGCTATTGTTTTTTTCCACATTAGCATTTTAATATTTTATAGCCATTTTTAACTCTCCAACCATATGTAGCTAGTTTTCTTTTTTTTTAAAAAAAACCCTGCTAACATCTGTTTATATGCAATTGCAATTGGGGCATGTAGAACATTACCTCTAACTTAATATTTGGCTAAAATCTTGAGAATTTGTAATGATGTTAAAATTAACTTCCAATTTATTATGCTTAGACATGGATTTAGAAAAATGTTTCAAGTTAACATGTCTGTTAAGATACTCTTGAAGACACATTAGTGTCTTTAACTATCTTTAGACTTCTTAGACACTTCTAAATGTTAAAACACAGTAATATCTAAAATTAATTTTAGTTATTCTAATTAAAATCAGGTGTATTTTGTAGTGTTTTAGTAATCTAGTAGAAAAACCCATAAGGGAAAGTTTATGGTGAGTGAAAAACGCAACATGATTTTCTTTAGTTCTACAAAAATGATTTATTTTGTATTACTGGATTCCTCTTTTAAGGGACAAAACTTTTGAACCAGTGACAGGTCTGTTCTAGTGTACAGAGGTTCCAAAGTGGAACTCATGAGTTCTTATTCTCAAAAGTAACTAAATTATAGAAACAACTCCTTCTCCCTCCTCCACTCCCAAAACTCCCACCCCCACCACATAATTTTAGTTTGTAACAATAAAAATTCTTTCGCAGCGAATTTTCATTAGAATATTCCTCTGAATTAATACTCCAGGTGACTATGAATATCCTCTCCTACCGTTAAATAGCATATGAAATGTCAAAAAGTAGTCGATGGAAAAAGCATTTCTGAGTTAAGGAAGAGGGTAAAAATAGATGGGGATTTTCTTGCATATTAAATTGAGTCACATATAGATTGTGGCTAAGGTGTGGACATTCTTTCTAGTAACATTAGCACTTCTGTTTGTATGGTGACAGATTGAGCCTGCTGTGAATACATGGCATGGATGCAGGTATGAGACAATGAAGATGGCAATGTTAGTTCATGAGGTAGAAATTAAGTTAATTACTCCACTTTAACTTTCCCATAGTTTTGGATTTTGTAATGACCCTGCTGGTTCATCTGTTACAAATGGGTTTTGTCTCAGCTTGGCAAGACTGTGATGATACAATGCTTATTTTTTGCCTAAAACTAAAAAAGGAGTTTGAATTCAGACTATAAGTAGGTGATTAGCAGCTTGTGAATTTAGAGTGTGATCAAGCCAATGTAGTCATCAAAGCATACTTACTCTTAATAAATATAGTATACTGAAAAACCTTTTCTGCTCATCTACATAGTATATTTACCCATTTAAACACCAGCTATTTATTATTTATTATTTATTATTTATTAAAAAATAAGTCCTTAGTTCATAATTTCACATAGATCAATAATACTGACACTAGATGTTTGTTCTTCAGCCCTGTAAATGGAATCAATAGTGATTTCTGTAGTGGCTCTTTCTTAAAATATTAGTGATCAAATAGTCTGTAACTAGCCATTCTGAATATTGTTCTTAATTATGAGGGAAGAGGAAAAGAAACTATCCTGAATTTCTCTATGAACTCTCAGAGACTAAGGCCTACATTTTTGTTTTACTGATTTCTTATGTCTTCTTCAAAAATATTTCTTCAAATGTCATCCTAGAGTGTGTATTGCAAAGGATTACATCCTGAGAGGTACAGAAGTATTGAATCTGCTGTACAGTGGCTGGGACTTGGGAACATCATACCTATACTTCTCTCATTTCTCTCACAGAAGAGGCATTCTGCTGTATTTGGGATCTGGGAGAAGGAAGATAGGATGATAACAGAGCAGATGACAGATGTCTTTTGAAGAGAGAGAACATCTTCCCTGCTCTATTCCTTACCACAGGAAGAGAGACTCGATAGGATATAACAACTTTCTCTCCAACCATCAAAGGAATTCAAGAGCTCATCCTCCCAGTACTGATCTTGTGTACCAGATTTGCCCAAGGTATAATTAAGTTTAATGTTTAGACTCAAAATAAGAGGGCTTCTAATCAAAAGTTGAATGGGGTTCTGGAAGAGGCCAGAGAACTCAACACAAACAAGACCTTAACTTATGTCTAAATGGAGTTTTGATAGAAGAGACAATATGAGACAATTGCCCTCACTTGGGGATTGTAACCAAAGCTAATGGAAGAGGTTTAGATGAGCTGCACCACCAAGAGCTATGCCCTCCTGTGAAGGGCTCATGGGTAATGAATTACTGCTCATAAATAATAAATTACTGTCCATAATTAGTTTCCATGACAGCTCTTCAGTGACTGGCTATAGAAAGGAATAGAACAGCTGCAGAAATGGATTTTTTTGGTGTCCTGCTTGCATACTTTTTGCTTAATATTAAAAGGCATGAATACCGTGGGATAAAGATTGGCCATAAAGGCAGAAGATATGTAAGTGTATTTAATGAATTGCATTACACTGTGAGTGAGACTCTCTTGTGAATCACTGGAATTTGGGACCAGATGTGCATGCAAGCAGTTCTCTCTTCTGCCTTGATCAATCTCAGTCTGATCACGTTAAATAAGTCTTGAATTTGAGGAGGATGGGGAGGGGAAAATTCTAGCCATTTTCCATAGTGAATGACACTTAACACTTAATACTTAAAGTGCTGATAATGCTTTCTTTTCTTGAGCCCTCCTTAGTATGCTTAAAAATAAAGCAGCTGCATGAAAAATGCTGCCAGGTTATTCTGCCTCTCTTCTCATCTTTGGTGTTTTAAAAACAAAATAAATATTTGAATTTACAACTGCTGGTCAGGGATTTTTGTAGTCTTGTTTTTCAGTCCAAGAAAAATTTTACTGACATTTCAAAATCCTTTGGAACTCCATCTGAAATTGCTGTTTAGGCTCTTAAAATCTGCATGACAATAGAATCTGAAAAAGTTTGGATTTTCTGTTTAAGTACCAAATAAGATGACTGGATTTACATTATTTTTTCTTGTTTTTCAGATAAGCATCTTATTCTCTGTATGATGTGATTCAAATGATCCCCTTCCACTGACTTTTCTTTTTTTTTCTTTCACTTTCTGTCTTTTCTATTCACATAGTCTCTGATAAATTTTTAATGGTTAATATTGAGAATGATACAAATACTTCTTGAAGAATTCTACTCAAGGATTTTAGTAATGATCTGATGTTTTCAAACTGAAGTTTTAATCTAGCCTCTAACATTGCAGAGAACTCTCATGACTCATCTATATTCTTGTTGATGAGTCATGTTACCACCTTTTATTGATTTATATAGCATTCTGTAAGCAATTTCAAATATGGACTAATTCTAAGTACACTCCTATAAAATCTGGATTACTGAGACCCCAAGGGAGAGTACGGATGACCTTTGCTGTAATGTGGTCATAGCAGGGGAGTGGGGAGAGGGAAATAGACATCCTTCATGGGCAGGATTTCGTCCCTGGCTACTGCAAAGATTCCTGTTCCAGGGTTTCTTACTCACAGTTAGAGGCAAAAGAACTAGTCTAGTGATCTTAGTAGGACTGAATGCACGTGTCTTAAAACACAATAAATGCAGGTGTCTGCAATGAAAGAAGGCTGAGCTGAATTATGTTGCATTTGCCATAAACTAGGAGTGTGCATGTGAGCAATGTAATACATGATAATGTATTCAGCTACAAGACCTGAGACCTGAGACTGTGCATTCATATGAAAGGAACAAATTTTCAAGCCCTCTGCGTTTCCTATGTTTGTCTCTCCTGGATATTTGCTATATTGCACTCATAATGAAAATACCTAAATATACCTGGCTTCTCAAAAACCTAATATTAACACAAATTGTCTACTTTCAAAATATGTCTAGTATTATAGATACAAAGACATGGGGACAGTAGCTTGCTATACCTGAAATTGTTCTTAAAATAAGAGAATATAAAAGGAGATTGTAATTTATCTGCTCAAATCTTATAGTATCTCAGATGCACTAAAGCCTGTGTTTCTACACTGAAATCAGTGGGAACATATACCCTTTAAAAACTAAGTCCAGCTACATGATGAAAACATGTAATGGAGATCTATCATTAAGCTAATATTTCCATTCACCAAAATTGCTTAGTCATATTATCATCTTTTTCATGCACATCAACAAAACACAGATTTATGGAGAGCTTCAGTGTTATGCTGATGTGCAGACTTAAGGAAAAGGCCCTGCTGCAGCAGTACATATTCTTGAGTACATAATTTGAGTTAGAAATCCATGATCTGATTGCGTGCTGAGTCAGAGCCTTAGAAGTCGATAAAAGTATCAATCAGCTTCTATAAACTGACACAGTTTAGTTCTCCACAGTCCTTCAGACTTAATTAGGCATGAATTAAATTGTGATGGTGTCTGTATCCCCATTATCTCTGCACAGTGCTCACTGCATCTCTTCTTGTCATAGGATTCCCTGCTAGGAGCACACCCAGCCTGGGTGTGCTGGCTCTGGCTGGGGAAGAAGCATCCAGACACAGAGAGATGTAAGGAAGCTGAGGAGAGGATGGACTTTAGGTTGATGAGTTTACTGATGAGCCAGCTTCCTATCACACCAAGACCTGTTTTCTAAGTTTTTTGAATCAGGTAGGTTGAATGGGGCTTGACAAACTTGGCCTACTGGAAGGTGTCCCTGCCCATGTAAAGGGGGGTTTGGAACTAGATGATGATTAAGGTCCCTTCCAACCCAAACCATTCTCTGATTCTAGGTAGTAAAAGATTTCAGATCTGAGAATATTTGTATGCCCTCATTTATGTCAATATGCTCCTTACACATTAATGCCTAATTTTTAATATTTCTGAATTCATATTAGGTATATAAAGTCACATGAAAAAAATCAGTCTTTCGATTTCTTATTGTAAGTGAATGTTTCCTCTCCTTGCTGTGTGTATGTTTCCTCTGATGTTTGTGAGGCCTTTTTGTCTCTGTGTTATTTATTGTAGAAAAGAGACTGTCCATTATGTCTTCCTAGGTCAGTTCAAAAGCTCTTATTTAGACTCCTGATTCCATTAGTGCTTACATCAGTTAAAGTTCCTAGGAGATCATGATGAACAGTTCTCTCCAAATCTGCAGTCTTTTCTTTGAAAAACTACTATGTGTAAATTCTGTTTTTCTTCTGTCATGATAATTTTAGGTAAAGGATAAAATGGATAAAAGAGCTGAATCAATAAGGATGAGATAACATTGGCTGAATTGTATAATGCTATGGGCAGGCCTGTTCAGCTACAGAAGGGCCTATACTCTTACTTGATAAAGAGCTCTGTGAGTGTACTATTTCACAGAAAGATATGGGTGTAGGCAGGATAAATGTAACTCAAATGTGGTGAAAAGAATTTTGCATGTATATGAAAATGCAATTACTTTTCATGAATGTGGCAGGAGAAAATATAATACTTTATGCTATATGTAGTCAATAGAGCTAGTTTCTAGTGCACTTAAACTTGCTTTTTTTTTCATGCTGGAAAAACCTGATATCTATATCCCTCACCAAAATACCTCCCTGATTTTAAAAAACACAAAAGGAAACTTTGAGTGTCTAATTGCATTCACTAGATCTGCTATTCTACCTACTTATGCTTCTTATTTAAAAAATCAAAAGTCCTGGTGAGTTCATCATATCTTTTGCTTAGAAAGCTCTAATTAAAAAAGAAGCCATATAATGAGATTTTGGTGACCAGTCATGGAGTTTGCATATTAAATTGCCCTGCTGATTTCTACTGAGAACCAAGCAATATGTTCAGCCATTATCTGCTAAGTTCTGTAATCCTGTGTATTTATTGGTTTCTGCAGTTTCCACTCTTGAGTTTTTTCAGGCTGACCACTAACCCGAAAAATGCTAACCCTCTTGTCAATAAGGCCTAATGATACTTTTAAAAGTATGGCATTTTAAGACATGATACTGAGATCATCCCCTAATGTCCTGACCAATAATATCTCATTGTTTCCTGTGCTATCTCTGACAGTTTATATTAATATTTATCTCTTACATTTAGTTGATGCAAGGACAGTGACTGTCTTTTAGATTTTTGCAGTGTGTAACAGAGTACGACCATGGTTCAGGAAGAAGAGTACCCTGAATAAATTGTAATTAATAAGAATTAAGAATTTTCAGGGATGAGGTAGTCCCTTGTTTTATAATAAAGCCTATGGAAAACCTGTGAAAAGTGAGGAATTAAATTTAAAAATTTAATGAAAAAATCTTTTTAGTTTCAATCAGCACCTGAACTTAACTATATATTGGTAATATCATGCTGGGGGTCACAAATAACTTCTGACAGTCATACTCCAGAGGGTTATTAAATTGTGAAATGTCCTCAGAACATTTTGTTCCTGCACACATCACTGGGTTATCCCTTCAGATTAGTAACACCCTGTGAGTGAAGATCTGGTGAGAACTCAGCTTGCTGCTCTGTGGGCAAGGGATAGACAACAAATCTTTTTTTTCTGAATCACTCCCTGAATCTTCCTTGGAATTACCCTTTGCTATGTTGCAAGATTTGCACTGGGAAAAAATATTAGATGTTAAATCATTCCTAGGACCAATCCTATTGAGATGTAGCTTCTTGCTGTAAGATTGCTTTACCTATTGGCATGAGGAAAAGCAGCATGGGACATGGAAGTAGATCAGTAACTGGTAATAACATGTTGCAACTACACATGAAGAGTTGCAGGAACAGGAAAGGTCTCTCTATTGTGTGTGGGGGGATTGGGATTGCGAGTGTGTTTTTAGGTGGGTTTGTTTGTTAGTTTGTTTTTTGTTTCGTTTGGGGTTTTTGTTTGTTTATCCAAACAAGACAAAATAGCACTAAAAATATCTGGAGTAAGCATTTTTAGGCTCTTACTGATTTGATATTTCCAGTAGCAATACTAAATTTCAGTATTCTCATTTCTTTCTCACAGGAATGAAAATAATTTTAAACTCACTGGTACTGTTGCTATATAGATAGTACCTTTCCTACACAGTTTGCATACTTTTGCATTTTTATATTCTTTACTCAGCCTTTTCAAAAAGTGAAATATTTAGCAGAATCAATTCATTTTAGTTCAGATATACCAGTCAGAATGATGTAGATGTAATCAGCATTCCTTGTCTCATTCTTCTTCCCCTCCTTTCCCAAAGAGGAGCAATGTGCTGTAGTCAGCCCTATCACAGCTCACAGGGGTTTGACCATTTAGAAGAATGAGAGTCTATCTTGCCTGCTGAAACCTCTCTGAGTGGTGCAATTGAACCATATTGCCACACCACTCTTGTCTTCTTTGCTGAACATCCCAGCGTGTTAACCCTATGCTAAATGTTGCTATCCTACTGGAGTTTCAGACAAGAAAATTAAATGAATATGGTAATTTAAAGGTGTCTGAGAAATGCTGAAAAGAGTCTATTCAGGCATGTCTTACTTTACAGTGAAATACTGACAGGTTTCAGAAAAGAATTCTTCTTCTATTAGAATGCAAATAAACACTGCTTTCCCCTAGAGCCCCCTGTCTAACTATGAAACAATAACTCTAGACAAAAGCTGTATATTGTCATCTTTGACATTTTACCTTTATTACATCCTTAGTTTTTCCGTAAATTATAACATTCT
Source organism: Cichladusa arquata (assembly GCA_026413545.1). Lineage (NCBI taxonomy): Eukaryota > Metazoa > Chordata > Aves > Passeriformes > Muscicapidae > Cichladusa > Cichladusa arquata. Next base: position 31,168,528 of record JAOTQP010000870.1, on the reverse strand, counting down.
TCAAATATGATTAGATGTGCGCAGTGGTGAATCAGGAATTGTTAATCAAAATTCCTTTAAACAGTCACTTATGAGGACAGGTATCCGTGAAATATGGAAAAGGGCATAATGAAGAGAATATCTGTAGTCTAAAAGGTATCCTTTAGCAGGATGCAATTTTAAACAAGATGTTGGAGAGGCAATGTGGGTGTGTGTATTAAGCACTGTAGCAGAAATTGAGTTCATAATGATGTGAGCCTCAATGAGCTCGCTTAAAGGTTGAAGAAGATGCAATAAGCCAAACTGAAAGCTGAACTTTTTCACTCCTGTTCCTTTTAACTGCAGTATGAGAAAGAAGTGACAGGGAAGAAAGAAGAGGAGGAAGAAGAGGGGTGGAGTAGAGAGAGAAAGAACTAGTGAACCCAACAAAGCCATATTGAATGTTTGAGACACTTGAGTGTGAAATTCCAGGTACTCAGCTGTAGGCACAATATTCATCTGTTCAGGGAGTAAAAATTAAAAGTGAGATTCCAAAGCAATACTACATCTCTGCTAAGGATCTCGGTCTGGCTCTCACAGGCTGCGCAACTGCTGAGCTGCAGGCTTCTATCTCTCTTACCTAATGGAGACCATTGATACTTGGGGGATGACCCTGACACCGTGGTGTCTTCTGGCAGCCAGTCTGTAAGTTTTTAGTTACTCTGCATCAGTGTATGTGATTGCGCACAGTGTGGTTCAGAATGCTAAATAGTGTGATTATAGTTACATTTTTTAAATCAGGCATTTTGATGCAAAATTCTTCTTCATTAGCTCTGTGTGTTCAGTATGATAAACATAACACACTGATCCTAATTCAGTTTTGAGAGGATTTTCATTTCTTTCTATTTGTCTATGATATATTCAAATAGCATTCATAGCAACTCTGTTTCTTTGGAAAGAGAACTCTGGTTTGGTCTGTATGGGTTTTCTGGTAAAGAATTTATTTAAAGCCTACCTCTGTTACAGTCTCTATTATATCTAATATTGTGTTTATTTTTGTAGTGGCATATCTTACATCTTGTATATGTGGAACAATCATGAGGTTGCATTGTTGACATACTGGTTAACCTGTGATTCTGGGATCTGTCTTTCTGCTTTTCATACACAGGAAAATCCTATTAATGAGCTAAAGCAGACAGATTAGCATCTTTGAACTTCTATTTATCCCTTGATAAGAGTTTAGTACATAAGTTTCCAACATTCCCCTAAAAAAAAAAATCTGAAACTCCAACTGCAGGGACTTGTTCTCTAGTATGTATCTAAGCAGTTCAAATCCTTAAGTCTTCAGCTAAGACTTCCAAAAAGTTAAGACCTAAAAATATTTTGCAGATTTGAAATGAAGAGGCTATAATCATACTTTTTTATAGGCTAGCAAACCCATGTGTTTTTGCATTATAATGTACATATATATAAATTTAGCATATCTTAATGCATCTTAAAAAAATCCAATATATGATAACTATATTATGTGTATGTGTTTTTGATTTTACTGGTATGAAGGTTTACTACATATTTTCAGAATGAAAAGCATTTTCTTCCCAATCTGCTACAAATTGGAGCCTGGTGGTTGTCAACAGCCTTTAATGAAATTCAGTACTGGGCTTAGGATCACTCCAGAGCCTATGTAAGCCCTCCAGCAGCTTTTAAGTGGGGGATTGGACCTGTGTTCTTAACTCCCTTAGCAGAAGTGAGCTGAGTGCCAAATCACCCTGCAGATTTGGGAGAGCTTTGCAGTGAATGTAGGAGTAGCTGATTAGTGGGGAAAGCAAAATATCCTTGGCTGTTGCCAGAAAAACTTAATCCACTTCACTGTCAATAGTAACAATGCTGGAATGAATCTGCTAAGGCTGTACTTAGACCACAGGGCTTGAAAATCAGGTTTTCAAGCAAAGAACTTGATCAATGTGTCCTCATTTTAATTTTGTGGAGGTTGGGTGTGTTCATCTGTCAGATACTAAAAGGGAGCATAAATATTTCCACTTCTCTTAATTGATTAAAAAATAAACACTCTAATACAAAGTTTATCTTCATCTTAATGTTTATCCTGTAGCAGATCACACTGTAAAAATTGTGCAGAAGCTGGTTGTTTTCATTATAACAAGATTTTAATCACAGGGTTAGATATTTCTCTGTGGTCGTATGTGCTTTCTCAGTCCATGTAAATACCTCAGACAGGGTCAGGCTGAGGTATTTTAAGGCTTTACATGGCAGTCCTTCTATCTTCCTAGAAGGCAATAGACTTTGGCTGTCTGAGGTGTGAATGAAGTATTGATTCTGAGGGGATCAAACCTCTGGTGCTTTGTAAATCAGGAAAACATCAATGAACCAACAAGGATTTTATGATTGGAAGACCTAAAAAAGAAGTTACTCACTTTCCATGAGGGTCTTGTAAGAAAATAAGTGTAGTTCCAATCTTAATAAAATCTAAGGACTGTAGGTGAAACTGTCATTCGCCGCCACCAGGAAAGCCAAGAACTGACCTGTGTGACAGCCTTGATGATGACACTCACCTGTTAAGATTTGATTCAATCTGCCCTTGGGGTTCACCATGGTCATTCATAATTGCCCCTGACCTCCTTAGCAGTGTCTAATATAATTATAGTTTATTTCATTATTGTTGTCATTACTGGTGATTCATTTATGTTTCATACAAAACGTTGCCCAAGTCCTTTCAAACTGTGATACAAGTCCATTAGGAAGCTTGCACATAACACTTGAAGGTCAAAGTCCAGATGTGTAAGGCTGAGAGTTACAAGTTCCATTAAGCATATTTTTAATATGCTGCACAACTTGATTATTTGGCATAGTTCTCTTACATCATTCTTGCAACTGTACCTTAAAATTCCAGCTACAAACTAAATATTAATTGGGATGCTGACATTTTACATACTGCCAGGCAAAAGAATATTTAGGAGGATGTAGATGCCACGAGTCTCCAGAACCTTAATTAACTGGTGATTTCCTTTCCACCAAAGTGCTGTAACACTAACCCTGATGATTAAAAAAGTACTTACAAAGAAGGCTGGAAATGAGTGTTATTTCTTCTTACACCATGAGAGGGGCTTTGTGAGAAGGCAGACACCTGCTAGGGGACCAGAAGGATTACTGTTTTTCAAGTGCAATGATGAGCTGTCTGTCATTATGAAAGCATGTAAGACAGCGGAGCACATCCACTTTTGCTTTAGTGTAAGATAAATACATAATTAAGTCTGGAATGCAGATTTCTTCTCAACTGGAAGTTTATTACATTTGCTGGATAATCCTTTTCAACACACCATTTACTTCAGTCATTAAATAGTTGGAAATAACAGATTGCTGTTTTCTCTCTGGTTGCATTCCTAGTCCAGTCCTCTTGGTCCCGTATTCAGTCTGATCAGTGGTACACACTGTTAAATTTCCCACCCATCCTGCCTGAATAAGTGCATTTGAGAGACTGACTTGCTTTGAATCAAACTAGTGGTTTGTGGCTACTGAGTACGAGGGTAAAGAGGCTGACTGTACAGCTGATTGTAGAAAATCCATGAGTACTTTAGGAGAGTTTCAAGGCAATACAAACAAGCAGACTATGCCAACAGGAAGGAAATATTAGGGATCTGGGACTGTGAGCATGAATGCTATTATTATCAATGTACATGTCTCTCTCTTCCTCAGTATAGATATATTACCTTCTGTTCTCATTCATTCTCAACATTGACTTTGATTTCAACTCCTCTCTGAATTTATTCACATTCACTGTAACTTGTCTGCTGAAAAGCGAAAATAATCTAGACAGAAAAGAAGAATGTATCAAATGACTGATATATCCAATTAAGCCTTCTCTGTGGAGATATGAGCTATTCAAAATGTGATGTTGGTAATCAATCCACAGGGCAGAACATTGTTGTATGAAATATTATTTTAATAAATGAATTCATCTAGGGAACCCTTGATCTGCTGACAAACTTTTTTTCCTGTTTTGTCAACAGGAAATGAGTTTGAAAAACAATCATTCCTACTTAATATATTCTCATACATGTTTTGTTGGTCTTAAAATAATAGCTTTTATGTTATCTCTTCTATGAACTTAATTTCCATGTGAGCTGTTGCTTCCCTTTACCCATGCTCTGTAGCTTCTAATTTCGATAGAAAAAGAAGTGAAATTTCCTAGTTTCTTCATATTCCTGTCAAGCTAGGCTTGCTCTGTCCTTGCATTGTCTGTGGAAAATGTCTTAAAGATCACAGATAATTTCTTGAGTATTCATTAGTCTTTGGTAGGTGTGTGTGAGGTATAGATAAATGCATGTAGAATGCTACTGTGAAGAATGAGACAGACACCTGTGCCTTTGGCTTGCAATTACTGATTAAATGCTGTGGAGAGGGTGAAATTTAATTTTTACATTGCCGGAAAATTATACTTTGAAAAATTTTTTATTCTGACTCTTAAGGAAAATTAGTCTTTTGAGCCATGAAAAAAACCTGAGACATTAAAAGAATATTAGAAAAAGAGAATCACCTGGGCTTACCTTTTAACAAAGAAAGAGAGAAAGAAAAAAATAAAGGAGCTTCTTGTGTACTGTCTAATCAGCCGCCAAATCCCCAAAGATTTTCTAGGCTGCTTGAAGTTAAAACCACATACCCCAAAGCAAGGGACAGCTATATAACACATGCATGAATCTGGGAATTCATATGCGTTGGAGTCCAGGACTGCTAAATCCTAATTCTGTGTGGGATCCTGAGTCTCTAGAAAGGATCCAAGGCCCAGCACACAAAGCTAAGGGCTGCCATGTGTCGTGCTCCTCCTGCTGTGTGAACACTGCTGAGTGTGCTGCTAGCTCCAAGCTCAATATGTCAGAGTTGCAGAGCTCCTATCTGTGGAAGAAAACCTCAACATCACAAAATTCTGGGCTTTTCAGGCAATCCTCTTACTGAGACTGCAGACTGTAAGTGATTAGAATTTTGAATGCCTTTCTGGTTAATCAGGTTATTTTTCAGCACCCAATCCACTCAGGACAGTTCAATTTACAGGACTACACTAAAAAAAGTCTCAAATAAAACATCCTGAAATACCTCAGTGTGGACCTCAGTCCTTTAGTGTCATAAATGCTGATTTAGCCAATAATACAATTCAGACATGGCCCACCTGGCTTACAAAGTATAATTACATCCTTTTGGTATAAGGAGTTCCTTGGTAAACTGCTAAACACCACCACTCCAAAGTACCTTTTGCAGAGTGTCAGAAATAAAAAATATGTTGTGATAGCAATTTTAGGGATTATTGCAGGATGTTGCAGATACATGTCCTGAGTACACAGACTATAGTCGTAGGAGGATTTGAGATTGTGATTTTTCCCTTATAATTTTAGCAATATAAACATCAGTCAGATAATCTGGCTGTGTAATCTGAACCAGCAACCCCACTTCATAGACAGGCACCTACAGAAAGTTTTGAGGTTTATTTTAGCTCATCCTTTTTTAGGTTAATTTTCACCTTTCAGTTCCAAATGATGTAGATTTACATAAATAATTTAGATTACTGAAACTGATGCAGATACTTGTGTAAGAAAAAAAAAACAAACAAAACCACAATGAACCAAAAAAACTAAACTGAACACCAACCAAAGAATAAATAGATAAGCATGGGAAATAAAAGTGTTAGCACAAAATTTTACCATTTTCACCATGAATATCTTGTTAGATAGGTGCTAGTTAGATAGATGTGTAGTTCCAACAAAAGATTTGTTACCTCACAGAAAAAGTTAAAAAGTGGACAGATGTTTCTTTGACAGAAGATGGCCTGTGAAATAGTCTCTTGACATCTGGCTGTCGTTGATAGTGTTCTCTTTAAATGTTTCCTTAAATTTCCCTCTTACTCTTCAGGACACACAACATTTACTTATGATACTTGCCAATATATTTTTTAATATATTTATGAAATTCCATATATATTGGACATTAGGTTTTTTATTGTCATTTTATATGTCTTCAAGAAGATTATTTCCCTGAATTGCTGTTACTCTCCTTACCTTCTCTAGCTGTACTGTCCATAGTAATGTACTTCTCTATTTTGTCCCTATCCATGCACTTACTTGCTTTCAATTTAATGTGAAAAAAGAGAAATAGCAAGTGCATGAAGTTGACCGTGGCTGCCTTTTTCAATAATTTAAAATAGGATATAATGGTTAGATAATAACTCACAACTTCATTCATTTATCACAGAACTCTGACATACAGGTTGTTGATGAAAAATCCTTCACTCCCTCCATCACCTACCACTTTTTGTACATTTACTGTTCAGAATATAATGGACCTAAGCTGAAAATCCTATTATCAGATTTGTATCTGATTACACAACATTTGCTGTTCTGACTTAGAAATTTGAACTGTTATTGCCTGCCTGGGCAGCTCATGAGTATCTGTGTAAGGAATATTTAAATCTTTAAAAAAAATCTTAAAATAAAAATCTTTAAAAAGGCTTCATAGGGTACTAATCTGGTTTTGAGGCTGAATTTAAATACAATCTGTTTAATACAAAATAGAACATGTCTATAAGGTAAGCGTTGAAATTCTATTATTCTAAATTCTTTGTTTGTGAAATATATACTTATTGCATTTCCAGGGAAACAGGAACTGGGACCTATATTTATTTAAGGATATTTTTGTAGCTATTCTTAAGCTATGTTGGTTGACCATTATTTTTCATCATTTGGATGCCACATTGGTTGTCCTGTGAGAGTTGTGCCTCCCTAATTTCATTATCAGAATGCCTTTGTCTCAGAAACATTCATGCAGCACAAGGAGTTACTGGTATCCCATCTTAGCTGTGAAACTTCTAGATGTGTGGTATGAAATTTACCTTCTCTTCATTGTCTTTCCTGCCTCAAGGTATATAAAATTCCTGAATTCTGTACTAACAGCTAACTGTGAGAAGAAATTCCTTCATATATGCCACTGATAAAAGGCTTTTTTGAAGACAAGGAGAAACAAATTAATCACAAGTAAAACTTTCTTGTTATAAACACAATATTTAAGTAGATAACTAAGGCTCTTTTCAGAATAACAGCCTTTGGATGACTTGTTCTTTTTTCCCCTCTTTTCCCCAGTGTTACACTTCTCTGTCTATTCTGTCTTCTGTATTGGCAGATATGCAATTTTCTCTATTATATTGATTTGTGAATTAAAACAATAATGTTCTCTGATTTAAAAAATCACTATTAGTGAAAATCATAAGGGAAAATGACAGCAGGTTACTTTTATGATCAGAGGACCATCTTATGAGTTATTTTATAAGCAGGAGCATCTTTCTTGAGGAAGTCCTTGACAAGTCTTCTCAGATATTGGTAGTAGGACATTTTTTGGTAAGAAAATAAAATGAAGATGACATATAGAACAGCAGGCATTTGTTTTACTTTTAAATTTTAGTGCAAGATAAAAAATTATCATGAGCATGTGCATAAAGAAGCAAAAAACCCAAATCAGAGCTAAATTATGTTTGTTCTACATGAATATTGTGCTTGCACACAATTCTTTCTGCAAGATTTTAGCATAAATTTTTTGTTCTAGCTTTTCTATATTCTTCATTTGTAACCTCATTCCTTCAATTGTCAGATATGTATTTTTAGTTTAATATTCTCTGTTAAACACTTTCATGTTTCTTTTTTGTACTTTAAATTCTATCTTTCCATATTTTAACCTCTTTTTTCTATACACCTGTTTTTGCTTCTTACTTTTACTAACGTGTCTATTTTGTCCATGGTATTCATCATATCTATTTATAAAATGTCCTTTTGTCTTCTGTTCCACTTTTGCACAAGTTGAGCTGTTCCTTTATTTGCACCAATTCCTGACATAAATTGAACATATCAATACAATCATTAAAAAAAAAAAAGAAATAAAGGATATTTTGACTTTAATCAGAACTTTGCCTGAGCCCATAATTTACCATGGATACACTTTTCTAAAATTCTTTTCTCTATTTTCTTTAGAACAGCCTTTGCCTTTCCATGGATAATGGCTGTTTATAAGTGAAAATTAATACTTACAGGCTGGAGATCTCAGAATACAGAATAGATTTCTGAATGCATATCTGAGGTGGATATGATCTGAAAGTTTATGTCAGCCTTCACTGTGGATGAGTGTAGTAGGAAGTTCTGACTAAGTGGGAGGTAAAACAGCTTGAACTTTACCCCGTTTGCAAAAGTTATCAGTGGTGTATATAAAAGGGGGGGAAAAGCTTCTTTTGATGTTAAAGAATGCTGGTACCAGCCTGATTCAACTCCAAAGTTAAAAATTCTGAGGATGTGAAGGACAGAAACTTGCATGAGTGAGGATGTGTCAGACAAAGTTCCTCATAAAGGAACCAAAAATTGATAGAACTGACAGCTTGTCTAGAGCTGCCAAAATGGGATGGCTAGCCTAGGAACATGTCAGTGATGGTCAATCACTATTTACTATTAAAGCACAGTCTCAATTTTTAACAGCAGTAACTTCTGACACACCTGTTCTGCAAATGTGTGGAGATTCCTCTCTTGAGCGGGACACCCCTCAAGTTTACTCCTCAAACTGAGCAAGAGAGTTCTGCCCATGGTCATTGATGTGGGTGAGCAGCATCAATCTCTACTTAATAATTATTTTTCTAGCTCTAGTATTGTTGCTATAAAAAATTGTGCACTGTACTAGTAGTTATAGCTACCTATACTGAGTAGAAAAGCTTCTGAATAAGGTACTTTTGTTTAATCATTATTATAATAAATTCAAATCGATAATTCTTCTATATTGGTCTGCAATCCTTAGTTCTGCAGGACAAAGTTGCACAAAGATTCAATTACATCTATACAATTCTGATATAAACTGATATGATATAAATATAATGATATAAACTGTTTACCAAGTCTGGGACTAGGATTTAGTGCAGTGGCACCTACACTCCTCTCTGAGAAGGAGTTTAGAAAGCAAGAGGGTCCTTTCTGAATCTTGTGAGTCAACAGGGGCACCCCTCTAAGAAGCCTTGACTGAAGTTTTCATTCAACCTTTAACACTGACAAAATGCACATTAGCAGTACATAAGAATAATGTTTAGTGTCTAATGAGTCTGGGCCTTCCAGAAGTTTTTCTTACATTAAAAAAAAAAAAAAAAATTATGATATGCTGTTTACCTGCTTGGCATAGTGTTCAAGAAATTATTTTCCATAAGCCCAACTGTTCCCATGGATGGTGTGTGTTTTCAGCTAATGCATCCAGTAGGTGCAAGGCTGGTAGCCATTGAACCTTCTTCTCCTGTATTTTTATGTTCATATCATGATTTCTCTAACGAAGAGGTAAGCATGAAGCAGGGAGGACTGAACATTTTGCCTGAAAGATGTGCTTTTGGAAGTGTTTCCACTTCTTTTGGTTGCCTGAGGCCTCATATGCAGAAAAGACTTGGACAATGTCAGAAATACCTTTACGATTCTTATCCTTCAGCATCTACTAGCAGTTTTGGAGCTCTTTGGTCTGTTACAGCTCAATCTCACTATAGAATAGCATAAGGAGAGACTATCAACTAATTTCCTCCTTTGCCTTGTCTGTGGAATGGGCACCATGGGGAAAGGAGTTACACGAGTAGTAGCAACTAGGCTTCCTTCTGACTCTTGTGGAGACCACAACAAATGCACAGATGATGCCCTTGGAGCCCTTTGCATTTACTGTCCCTGATGAAATAAGACAGAACAGTTTAAAAATAGTTTAAAATCAGTGTTCTTTAGGCTTTGAAAGCTTACTAAATAATTGATCTGATTTAATTTTTTAAAATAATATAATCTGCACAATATAAATTTAATCCAATGAAGAAGCCTTCTCTTCAAGTTTATGGTGATTTTCTTATGTTATGGAAACAAAAATAAGCTTACTTTTCTTTAAGTAAATAATGTAAAAGTTATTATGAATGAAATCCCCATTAGAAGACTTTGTATTTCCTTTTTTTTTCCAATTGAACCCAAAAATATGACCTCCTTAATTTGATATGCAAGCTGTACTATGGTTGGAAGCTGCGCTACTCCTTCAGAGCTCCTTCCTTGTCTGTCACCATTCCTCAATTTTTTTCCTATGTAGGCTGATATCTCAAAAATAAACAGGATCCCTTTTGTTTAGTTCTTGACTTCAAGTCTGTATAAGTGTCAATGAGAGATCTCAGGAGAGATGAAAGCTTTCTCATGAGATACAATGACAATCAACTAGGTTGATAAAAGTCTCTATACACCCAGTTTATTTGGCTTGTAAAAAATACCCCATGCAACTAAGAACTAAACCAAATAGATTATTTTAGCTCACCTGTTGAAGTCAGTTGTGTTAATGACATTAAATATATGTGGTAATAACACTTCCTGTTATTCCTTAAAAAAATTATCTGAGATCGATATTTTACCATATTTACCAGCCATTGGTCACTATATAATTTCTGATACCATGAATGCTATGCAATTTATGTACTGTATATAAAGAGGTAGATATGATAAACCTAAAAAAGTGTAGTGTAATTGGATGAGGTAGTTTTGAGAGACAACTAGCTACTATAATTATACATAGAAAAAAACTCTGCATGAAAGAAAGCAATATCTCTGTGAATTATGTGTAAAAATAAATAAAAAGGGTGGTGTGAAAATATTTTTTTTTCTCTAAATTTTATTAATTTTTGGATATGATCTCTCATACCCACTGAAAAGCACCAAAAATGCAGTTCTCCCTGTTTCGATAACTGTCCAGATTTCACCATCTGTACTGGACCATTGTCTTGAAATAACTATTACTATATCTTATGAGCAGCAAAAGGGTGGCTTCCTCCACTGCAGCCTTTGGGTTATTTACTTGCATAAAAGCTTCCACAGCACAGAGTAAGCCCCAAGCCATGGAGAACCCAGTGGCATCAGCTTCCCATGGAAGGGTTTTACCAGGCTGCTGGGCACCATTTCAGAGGACTGTATTGACAAATTTCACCCTTCATGGTGTTTTTTCTTCTAGCTTCAGGAAACATTTTGTCTATACCTGCACCTTGACTTACATCCATAATTCTCTTTAAAGCCTGGATACCCTGCACATCTCTGCCCCATGGACCTATATTGCTAAGCTATTGCCTAAGTTACTGTAATGAATTCTTAATATACAACATTGTATGGTACTGCTCTTGTCTTGCAGTCTTATATCCTGGTAGAGTAACTGTGAAGCCAGTAGAAGTCCTGGTGAAAGAGAAGAAGAAATTTTCTGTGTAAGAGCCTAAAATGAGGGATGCACAACTCCAGGTGGGCTCTTTAAAATGCTGTTTATTGTATCCAAATGATGCAGCAATTCTCAGGTGGGTGACAAGAGCCCAGCCCTCAGCCTTTTCAGCCACAGCTGTGGGTTCGTCTGAAAACTTCTAGTTCTGGTTACAATGCATTGTATACTTTTCATTGCAGAGCATCTTAAAACATGACAACCAATCAATACCTTTACTCTTGCCTATAACCTATCATAACTAACATTAATTGTAACATATTCATGTTACAATTTTCCAATCACAAAAACTTAGTATGCTACAGTTTAAGCTAGAAGTGGTTTTTCAGTTTTCTTGCAGGGGAAAATTCTGAGGACTTTTCTCTACTTGCAACATGGCATTTTTGTTTGTGAAAATCTTTTTGCTTGGTGAAAACATCTTTTATTTGAGGTGGATTTATCCTTTGCTCTAAGTCATAAAAGCCCCTTCCAACTCACTTGCTCTTTGCCTTCTTAGTTACCCAGTAAGACTGGCTCAGCAATTCTTCTCTTCTCCATCAAAATTTGCTATCATTTCTATACCTTCTTCAGATTCTACATACAAAGATCTTCCTGTTATACATACACATCTGTGAGACCTTCCTGTCAATTCTTATCCTTCCCAACAGGGTGGGAAGTTCTCCATGCTCTCCATCCTCGTGGATGGCAGGTCCAGGCTGCTGCTGTGTGGGCTGGGGGAGGGATGAGCCCCCAGGGCAGTCCCCAGTGTCATGGGCACAATTTCTGCACAGAAAGAGACCTGGTGCTGCCCAGCCAGCCCCTGTTCCCAGTGCAGAGTTCCCATGGGACCAAGGCCAGCCTGGAAGAGGCTCCGTGCTCAAGTGTGAGGGATTAAGAACAAAGAATAAAAATCTCATGAATGAGACCCAAATCCTTTTGCCTGCCAGCCAAAACAGGAATCATCTCATTTCTGTCAAACAGCTCCCGCCTGCCAGCCCAGCGCTGCTCTGATGAACAAACCTTGGAGCTGCTGGAGATCCCTGGGGTGTCCCAGCACCCAGACCCCTCTCTGGATCCCCCGAGTGTGTCCCCATGCTGCTGACACCATGGCTTTAGGACACACCTCTTGCAAAGGTTTGCTGAGGGAGCTTTTGCTGTGGGCACCTGAGTTTGTCGTGTCCTGGAGCATCTCTTCTCAGAGCATCCATCCCTCGAGGAGGCTGAGTCTGCCCAGCCACCCCTTGGTTGACCTTGGCTCAACCAAAAAGCCCCACCAGGCCTTCTCTGGCTGGAAGTGTGAAGGAGAATTAAAGGAAATAAATGGAGCCTTTTGCAGCATTTCCATTTTGATGAGATGGCAGGGGAGATACTAACAAGAAAGCAGGTTTTTTAAGAAATTATTGCAAAACAAAAGCTCCCTGAAAGCCTCCTTAATGTGCTTGGCATACTGTGGGTAATAAAGATGGAAATGATAATGATTGTAGATTATGTGCAAGGTTGCTCACCTCTTCACTGCAGCTTGTCACGGGATAATTTAGGGCTGCTGAACGCTGCCTGTCAGGCAGAGCTCCACAATAGGCTGTGCCTCTCGTTGGGGGTTGTAATGCACAGGCCTGCTCTGTTATTAGGCTGCTAACAAGCTGATTAGAGGCGGAAAAAGTGATGTTCCAAACTCCCCTCAGACGCGGAGCTCTGTCTCACAGCCCAGCCCTGCCTCCAGCCTGCTGAGCCAACCCCGCAGGGGCTTTGGGATTCCAGCTTGGAGATCTGCTCTGCTGATGTGGGAGTGGGCTCTGAGTGTCCCCAGGGTGTGGGAACGGGCTCTGAGTGTCCCCAGGGTGTGGGAACTGGCTCTGAGTGTCCCCAGGGTGTGGGAATGGGCTCTGAGTATCCCCAGGGTGTGGGAATTGGCTCTGAGTATCCCCAGGGTGTGGGAATGGGCTCTGGGTGTCCCTGAGCCATGGGAATGGGCTCTGAGTGTCCCCAGGCTGTGGGAATGGGCTCTAAGTGTCCCTGAGCCATGGGAATGGGCTCTGAGTGTCCCCTGGCCATGGGAATGGGCTCTGAGTGTCCCTGAGCCATGGGAATGGGCTCTGAGTGTCCCCAGGCTGTGGGAACGGGCTCTGAGTGTCCCCAGGGTGTGGGAGTGGGCTCTGAGTGTCCCCAGGGTGTGGGAATGGGCTCTGAGTATCCCCAGGGTGTGGGAATTGGCTCTGAGTATCCCCA
>JAOTQP010000870.1:31137806-31154982 GCA_026413545.1 Cichladusa arquata | reverse complement strand
AGTCATAAAAGCCCCTTCCAACTCACTTGCTCTTTGCCTTCTTAGTTACCCAGTAAAACTGGCTCAGCAATTCTTTTCTTCTACATCAAAACTTGCTATGATTTCTATTCCTTCTTCAGATTCTACATTCAAAGATCTTTCTGTTATACATACATATCTGTGAGACCCTCCTGTCAAATCCTTGTCTTTCCCAACATGTCTGCATCTGGTTTTGTTGCTGTAGATCTATATAAGAGTCAGTTAAATACATTACTTTTGTTTTGTTTGACTGATTAATACTAAAAGAAAATAATATAACTCATTCAAAATAAATGAGGAATTTCTTGCGGGCTCTGTTAATTGCTCATATTATTAGTTTCATTTAAGTAGAAAAAAATCTTACCTACTCCATGACATGTTCTAATTCAAGAGTTCTAAGTTCTAAATTTCTGCAGTTTTTGTTTTCAGGGACAATATTTCTAAATGGTGTATTGCATCATTTATAATGACAGCTTGGTTAGGTCTTTATTAGAAACATCTTAAAATAGTTTATATTATCAACAAAATCCTTCTGATGATGGTGAAATATAGAGCTTTTCTTTATCTTTCATTCTTTGGGATCATGAGGACTAAAATGCCCTAGTATATTCAAACTAATCTTCTGATTCTACATTTCTAATGTCAATGAGAAGGTTTCTACATTTCTTTGTCTTAACTAAAGTTTATGCTGAGGCTCAGGTAATGTATTTGATCCAGATTTCTCAACAATTATCTCAAGTACACATTTTTCATTTAAGAATACAGGCTGACATTGGTTGCCCTCATCTGTCTCTTTGCAGGATGGAGAAACCAGATTTGTATCTATGTCCACAGCTAAATTATCACAAGTAATTTTAGGATAGTTATTTTGATTCACAGCTATCTTTACTCTGATGTACTGTGAAGCCCAACTTGCTTCCCTATTCTAGTTTACCAAATATAGTGCTGCCAGGATTACCTCTTCTGCTGTTTTACTGAGCATCTCTCTTCCTGCTTTTTAAATTTCTTTTTTGGTTTCCAATTTTCTTTTACATCAAGTTCAGTCTCATGCTTTGCCTTCATATTTAATATTTCACCTATTTTTTTTTTCTCAGTTTGTTTACCTGTAGCTCTTTGTACTGAAAACTTTAAAAGCTTCTTAGGTAAGCAAAATCCGTGTAATGTGCAACCTGGGAATGATTAAAGCTTCTCACATGGTTTCACTTCATGTTTGCTTTATAATACTGGTAGTAATGATTCTCAGTTTAAAAAGTGCATTGAAATCTAAATATTAAAAAGACTGTAATGATCACCCATTATTTAATTTTAATTGCAGATTCTTCATCAGAGCAGTAGTTATAAGATCTAATATTAGGCTTGTTCTATTCAGGGTTATATTCAAAGACACCTAGATGAGAACTGAATTCTTTACTCGGTGAATTTCATTATATCTTGGTATTTCAAGTTGATTTGTTCTTTCTTGTAATGGGCAGCTGGCAGTTTATAAAGCTCAACTACCTGATTTCAAAGTTGGACATGCTTAGCTATGCAAGGGAACAGAGCCTTTCATATGGTCCCCTGAAATCAGCACTTTACCAAGACAAGGCACTCTTCTCCTTTGGATAATGCAAGGTTTTATTTAATGTACTAAATTTAATTTATGATCTCAGAGGAATGTGTATGTTTTTATAAAATATGGTTAGGGGATCACTAAGTGGAAAAAAACCAAAGTACATTCCCTTCCTGTTAAAAACAGTGTTATTTTGTGAAGATTTTTAAGTGTAAAAACACTTTGGTTCTCATGTGAGATATCTACTGTGCTCTGCATACCAGTTTCTTTAGACTGAAAAGCTTGTGGCACTAAAGGACCTATTCAGGTTCAGCTCTCATCCTGAGGTCATTATCTACAAGGACTAAATTAAAAGGAAAAAAGAAGAGAGGAAGGATCTGGAGGAGGAATAACATTAGCGGTGAACTAATTACATGATACAAAAAAGAACAGATTTTTTTCCTATTTTCCTAAACCAAGAAGAATATTTCATAGCAATAACCTCTGCAATTTCAACTCTAAAATGTTTAAAAGATTTCATGTTATTTTACTAGTGTACAATCAATGTTAAATGCCTAGAAGTTTTTTTATGTATAGTTAAATTTTATTGTTTCCAGTTTCCTCTGCATATTATATATTTTACAAGTATGCTTTTCTTTAAAAGGTATTAATCTTCAGTGACTTTTTGTTATTTTTTACACTGAAATGGCTTGACAAATTCAAGGCCATGTGGGCCTTATGTCTCCGTGGAGGTGACATCTCAAGTCAGTATTATGTAGGCTAAACATTTACACAGTTGACCAAAGTGATTCCTTTAGTCCCATTATGGCATCTTAAAAACCCTTTACTGCATATCTACACAGCTGGTCAAAGCACCTCTGGAGCCAGTGTTGTTAACTGACTCAATAATTGCTATTTCAAAAAGTCATTAAGGAAAAGCTATCTGAGCTTTCAAAGGCAATTAGATTTTATCCCTTGTATGTAAGTTCTACAGGAGAGTTTGAGAAGCACAATGCTGCATAATAGTTAACAGTACTGAATTTGATTTACTACTGTAGAAAAATGTGTGGCACTCCAAATAACTAACCCAAACCTTGAAAAAACTTAATGGTGTTTTACCAGAGGTTAGTGATTCGTGCAATTACTGAACTGAGTGTTATAAAGAGCTTCTCTACTTTCCTTGCTTGACATAAGCTGACAAATGTATACCAAGTGTATGACGTTTAATACAGATGGACATCTGGAGTGCTCCCCTTGTAAAAGATTATAAAAATTTTGAAAGATCCAAAACTGAGATGAATGCAATTTAACTTATCTTATTGTATTAGAGAATTATTTCCTTGAGCTAGAATTGCTGTTTTACAATAGATCATATAATTACACTGTGAGGTCATCACTGATCTAAATATTTATTTTATGGATGTTGGTATTGATACCAGGTTCAGAGACAGAAATTCTGAAAACTTTGAACAGAAATTATGGAATTTATAATATGTTTGTGAACTACGTATGGAACATTTAATCATCTGTGCACCAAGGTATACTTACAGTTTTTCAAGTATTCAATACTTTGAAACATTAGACTTGAGCAGCTTGAAATCATGACTCTTGTGCATATGCAAACTTTTTGGTTTTAGTTTTCCTCTTGGCCAAAACATCTTCATTTTATTAAGTTTTATATATATTGCACAAATTTTTAAAGAAAATTCCATTTTAAAATGCGTGGTTTTGACATCTTTCTTCCTTTAGGTCCAAGGCTCTGAGTGTGTCATTTCATTTGGGGACAGTATTAAGCATACTTAAGTTAGAAATATGGTTTGCTGTAAAAAAAAATCTAGACATGAAGTATATTTAATTTTCTTTCTGTAGCTGTTTTTTTGTCATACATAGTGTGAACAGGTTTGACTTCATTAGCATAAACAGGATGTGAGAAGTGCCATGCACTGTTTCTGGTGAGCTATTGCTTTCAGTGTTTTCTCAAATTAAGGGGAAATTTTTTTTTCCATCAGAAACAATGACTAAAAATTTATCAGATGAAAAAAAAGACATGGAAATTATGTGAAATCAAAAAGCCTTGGTTTTGAAGTTCTAGAATGAGATAGTTTTTTTCTTTTTTATATTTTTATTTTTTATTTTTTAAGTTCTCATATTATATGTGTAGTTCACTAAAGAAATTCCTGGTTGCACATACGGATGTAATGCATTTACTTGTAAACAGGGGAATAAAATGCTGAATTTGCAATTCAGTCCCACAAAGGCAAGGTGATCCCTGCTATCCCTCAGAACTCTAATAGTATTGTGACATGTTGAATGCTGCATGCATTTTATTTGTTAGTTTTTCTTATGGGATAATTTGGTTAATATAACTAGACATAAACACAACTATCTACAATACTGAGGGCTCAATTTAATTTATGAGGTTAAGCAGTGGCCATCATCTCCAGATCTGGATAAGGAATACATTTTTATAAAATTTTTGCATAAAACCAAAATGATATGCGCAGAGAAATTGGTTTAGAGCCAACCAAAAAAATACAATTAAACCTAATGATATAAAAAGTACTGTTCTTTTCCTTCCTCATTGCTCTTCACCTGAAAGTTTCATCTAACCATTTTGTTTATCCTGTTAGGGTTGCTTTGACATATAATCAACTTTCTTTCCTTTCACCTTAAGCAATTTGTAACTTCTCAGTTTGAAGCAGCATTTTTTATTTAAGACTTCAGTTTTGAAAATTACCAGGCAAAGAAATGGAAAGATTTCAAAATTGTTTATTTTACTTGAGAAATATCAGCAAACAATAGCTTTTAAGCTTCTCCTTCTATCTATTCCTTCTATCCTGTCACATCCTTTCAAACAAAACCACTAGGAAGACCATCCCAGAGCACAGGATTGTTCTTGACAGTTCTTGAATATCTCCTGTACAATTTCTCTGGAGGCACACCCTCTCTGTTCCAGTGCTTGGTTACCTGCACAGTAGAGAAGTTCTTCCTCATGTTCAGGTGGAACTTCCTGTGCATCAGTCTCTGCCCATTGCCTCTTGTGCTATTGCTGGGTACCACCAAGAAGAGCCTGGATCCATCCTCTTGGCATCCTCCCTTCAGACAATTATGAACATTGATGAGGTCCATTCTCAGTCATCTCTTAATGAGGCTGAACAGATCCAGCTCTTCATCCTGTCTTTGTAGGAGAGATGCTCCACATATCAAAAGTCAAATAATATACTGAAGCATTTTAAAACAGGGAAAGTCCTGTCAGAATCATACCTATTGAAAAAATCTTGTTCTGAGTGTCTGTGTTGAGTTTCTGGCAGTTAACCACTCCTCTCTTTCTTTCTTGCACCCTGATTTTCAGTGTCAGAACTTTTACTGAGTTTTCATATACCTCTGCCTGTGCATATCTTAAAATAACTGCAAAGGTCTTTCAAGTAACCAATACCAACAAACCAACTAAAATAGGATCCTGTGATCATGAAGAATATTTTCTAAAAAATTATTGGTACACATGCTGGTGTATGGTGACTTCAAAATCATGTTTGGAGCAAAATTACCACTATAGCTCTTATTTCTTTTTATGCTCAAAGTTGCAGTTGATTTATGTGAGTCCCATATGTAGCATACCAACAGAGCTGAAATTAAAGTTTTCAAGATTTTTTATCAATTAAATCACTTTATAGTTCAAGATAAAAATGAGAACTGTGCTATATTTTATGCAAATTTGGTTTCATTCAGCTGACCTACTTGTTATTATTCTACTTGAAATGAGAGACATTTAAAATGGCTGTTTGAGAAGGGGACAGTAGGAAATTAAACAGGCAGACATTCATTACTTCCAGTGTGAATATTAGCTCCTTGGGAAAAATCAGTGGGTGGATTAAACATGAAAAGAACCACTCTAGCTATTTTTTTCCCCTGTGTCCAGAGAACAGACACTAGTCTCTTCCATTTGACAGCCCCTGCAAAATCCCCAGCACTTTTGCCGTAGATGAGGAAGCTACAAGGCAGACAGCAGCTTCCCAAGGAGATGCACTGGTTGCAGTAGAAAGATGCAGCAAGAGTAGCACTGAGAGAGTTTGAGTTCAATAACAAGATTTGAAAGAGGTATCATGAGCAGTGGGCAAGCCCCAGAATGTGGGTTTGGGGTTTCACCCTTTATTTGTGCATGTTTTTTCCTGTTGCATATACAGAACTGACTTCAGATCCTTTGTGTGCAGAATCCCAAATCACAGAGGCTCAGGGGTTCTGTAGCTCTCATCCTCTGCCCAGTGGGGCACCCTATGCCCTGCTCTGGGTGGTCCCGTGATGCCTTTCAGGCAGTAGGACTCTCAACAGCAAGACTTTGACCACAGTTGTGTGTGCACATACGTAACACAGTAGATGTCTGAGAGAGCAGTGTTGAATGACCAAGAAGGACCTTTGCAATATATGAAGGTATTCATGGTACATTTTTTTTGCAATCAAGATGATACTATCAAGAGGCACATATTTAAGTGGAAAATGCTGCAGAACAGAAAGAAAATGCAATTATTTTCTCGGAAATCTTGAAACCTTCTCCTTGATCCCCATATCCTGCCAAACACAAAAATATGATAATGTCTAAAAATTAGATTTCCTTTTTTTGCTGGTACATTGTTTATGTCTGTTTGAAGTAGTAGTAGTACTTAGGAATCCAGAAATGAAATAAAATGATTTTTTAAAGACTGCACTGAAATGTGTTTATGCCTAATAATGCCTTTGAGTTATACTTGTGTTTAATGGAACTTTATCTTAGTTCTAGTACAAATTGACCTGAGCCTTTGGTTATGACTGGTCCAGGGCAGTCTTTAGTTTGTAGACTTGTGGCTCAATGCAGGGTCAAATGATACTATGCTGAAACTGCAAAATGGAAAACAAAAAGACATGGTCACCAGCATATTGCCCTTGACTGACATTATGCAGAGCAAGATAGTTTTGCACAGTTCCAGAGGTCTTGACCTATGAAAGACTGAATTTATAATGCTTTAGTTACTGAGCTAGTACCAAAATTATAGCTTTCCTTAAGAGGAAAAATGACATCAGATTAATCCTGAGCACCTATGTAAAAATTTTGCTGGCTAGTGGAAGATTTATGCCATCAAGTATTGAAACGTAAAGATGCAGACTTAATGAAGAGAAGACTTTGCATTTATCGAGATATTCTTCCTGTCTTCTAAACCTGTTAGGGGAATACTAACCCAATTGTGATACAGACTTTTGATAGGTCAGGAATTCTTGAAAACTCTCAAAGTTTTGAAGCTCAACAAACATTTCTAAAAATAAATTAAATCCTTGAAATTTAGTCTAGCAGTTTAAGGAAAATGTTTATTGTCCACTGATTCAGACACAGGAAGAAAATACATTCTTTCATGTAAAATTTAAAAGCAAAATGTTTGAAATCTATCTACCTTAAAGAAAAACTTCCAGTTTTTCTAGCAAAAGTGGTTATCTTAAAAAAAATTAGGGAAGAAATCTATATAGATGGAAATGAAACTGAATGACAATCTGTCTTTCCTCTTTATTTTTTAGGAGATAAAATAACAATTTAAAAAATATCAGGAAATGTTGACTTTCTAAGTCCTTAAAGAAATAAAATTAGTAAGTAAATTTGTCTTAGTCAGATTTATACTATTGAACATGTAAAACATGAGAGTAAAAGTAAGTACAAAGATGACAGGCCAGAGGTTAAAGATGTAGGGAAGTTAGAGCATGGGGTAAATGGCTGCTTCTGTTTTCAGAACAGATACTGACTTTGAGCATGGGAGTGAAAACAGAGCTAATGAGAACGAAGGACAGACAAAAGTGAGTAACACATGAAAAGGAAAGCTCTGAGAGCCTGGCACAAGAAGAATTGAGGATCTGGCTCACACAGTGAATCAAATTGTAGGTCAGTCTAACAAACCTATGAGGTTATGAATAACTTTTGTTAACAAGGAATCTCTAATAACACTGCATCTGCTGAAAAAGGAAGCTGGAGTGACTCAGCTATTCGTTTTCAAAAGAGAGTGCATTTTTTAAGAACTCTTTCTCAGGAAAATAGACTGACATGCACTGACATAGACGTGAAAAGAAAGCATAGTTCAACTAAGCATAGCTCATCAAAGACAACTCATGTCTGAATAATAGATTATCCTTCTTTGATTAAAATAAATAATTCCTTACATAAAAGGAGGTAGTAAATCTGTTTGCCACAAAATGTTCAATCTGTGTCTTCACTGGAAAATGTTAGTCAAATCAGAATAGGAACTCAGCAAAAACCAGAGTAGAGGAGAAAATACAGCACATGCTGTAACAAAAGGTGAAATCTCAGGCTTAAGAGAAGTTGCTAGAGACTGCTTTAAGGATTGGTCTCAGGATCAATTTTGATCAATATTTTGACAATTGTACTAAAATTTAAAGTGTTATTAAGTTTTCTGATTTAGAAAAATTTGATTCATTGTCAACAGAAATCAATTTTTAATTAGAAAGAGTCATGCTAGCAAAAGGCAAAGAAAAAATAAATCACCAAGGACCTGATATAACTTTGAGCTACTACTAGAGAAGCCAAGTCAAAGGTTATGTCTAAACATATAACTAACCTCACAATGGGTGGTATTCTAGCAGCAGAAGTGCTTTAACTACCTCATTATTTCGTAGCAGGATCCTACCATTTCCTAGGGTGCCTTCTTTTTGCTTGTGCTGAGCATCTTTGTGCCCACTTTGTGAGAGAAACACCATTAAGTAAACATGCAGTAATTCCTTTACTGAAACACGTCTACCTCATACGTGTTATGATAAAAGAAATTTACATATATAGTAAACTGGCTTATTTATTTATTTAAATATAAAACATAGAAGCCATACAGGGAGCAGGGTCTATATTAATTTCCTGGGGAATGCCACTCTGTATCAAGTATCACGCTCTTTCTTTCCTTATGTGCCTGCTTTTCCTCTCTGACTGGGAGTGCTGTGAACACCTTGCTGCACACCTCTACAGAGCTGCAGGATGCTGGGTTAAGCCTCATTACAGCCTGGCTAGCAAGGGCATTCTCCTGGGAGAGGAGCAGGGGATATCAGAGTTTGCTCAGCAGGAGCAGGACAATGCACCCAGGCTCCTCCTTTCTTGGCTCTCGGAATAGTGAGCACCATCATACATTTCTCACAAAGCCGTGCTTCAGCTGACTGAATGTCATTAGCTCTTTAGAAAAACACTGCAACCATCATTCCTAGGAAGAGATTCCAGGTCAATGTTTTACAGCTGGACAGCAACACCTCCCAGCACCCTTGCATGAGGACTGTCAGATTTTAAAAAACACCCCTTAGCTCAGCACTTCTTACTTGTGTCTTGGACTTTGGATCTCATTTTAATAATTTTATCAACTCCCTGGTGTTAATTAAGAAATCTAACAATTTAGGAGTTGTGGCTCACTGCAGGGTGTTTTCAGATGCCTCAGTTTTTTCTTGAATCTAGTCTTTGTAGAAGATTAACTATAATATGGACAGGTTTGGAAAATGGCAGGCAAGAAGATCTGGATATTATTGATTGGTAAATGTGGTATTGAACCACTAACACGATATAAAAATATAAATGCAGTTTTAGGTATTATCATTAGATAGTATTTCTGGTAGAAAAAGTAGTATAGGAATAAAAATGCATTTATGCTTTGCACTGATAATATTGCATTCAAGACTGGTGCAATTGTCATGTATCAAAAGCTTTTAAAATGGTGCCTCACCATTAAGGGAAAATCTCTCTGTGTATGTTTATCTCTCATCCCAGGAACAAAACAGAGAAGTGATTTTCTACAATTCCCTGTGTGTGGTCAGAATCACTTATCTGTGTCACTTGCTAGGGTAATGCAACAATGCCCTCATTCTTATTAAAGTAATTTTCATGTTTATTGTAAACTTCAAAATTATTTGGGAAGTAGTGCCCTTCTGGGAAAGGGATTTAAACATGTCCTCCTAGAACCAAACCTTCCCTGGTCCACAGGAAATGTTCTAAGAATTAGGTGTTTATGTAGTCATGTGTGGGAGCAGTGACACCTCTTTGTCAAGTGACAGAAAAATATTATATTACAGGTGAACTTGATGATCTTAAAGGCTATTTCCAGAATAAAGGATTCTGTGAATCTAACTGATTCCTTGGTTCTAACACAAAAACTCTGCAAAAATACAGAGGAAAAATAAAGTTCAATAACACCATCATAAAATTAAAACTAAGACAAAGTATTTATATGTTTTGTCTTTTTAGTTTTGAGAATAAAAGAACATTTTTCCAATAACAACATAAGGTTTTGAGTACTTGGAACATTATAGACATATTAGAGCAATTAATAGAATCAAACTAACTGAGAATTACTAAATTAGAGAAAAGTAGCTAAAATTTGCTTAATTAGTCTACAAAGTTTTAATTAACCTCTCCAGTGGCCCAATTATGGTTCAGGAGATATCAGAAGATAGCATTAAAATAAAACAATTAATTACTTTAAGTTGAATATCTGTTGATTCTGCCAAATAATTAGTTTTATTCCTGGTATAACAATCCAAATTAGAAACATCAAATATGTGGGGGAAGAAAGAATAATCAAAATACTCTGAAGGTAGCTTTGAATAAAAGAAAATATCACAAGTTTGTCCAGCTGGATAGAGGCACATTAAAGACTGGTAGAAAGAGATTATTTTAGGAAGATACTTACAAGGGAATAACAGTAAAGTCCAATATATTTGTAAATGAATCAGCAAGTTACCTGTCCCCATGCTGAGTAGATGATGCCAATGTTTTGTAGCTATCAGAGGTTTTTAAACTTTGATTTCTCAAAGCATAAGTTCTAACAATGTTTCTGAACTCTGGCCTTGTGGTCAAACTCTCTTCAGTTTGCTGCTGCAGACTAAAATAATTCTAGTGGATTCATTTTGGATGTACTCTTGGAAAGGTGAGCATTTCTAACCCTGAGTATCAGGTAGCCTGATATGAGTACTTGTTAAAACTCTTCGATTCCTCACACTTCTTTTCTTTTGGATGTAATGATTGTAGGTTTTGGTAGCTAAATTTTTTATGAATCTATTTTATGTGGTCAGAAAAATGTCCTTTGGTATGCAGTCAGTTGAAACTCAGTGAATGGAGGTTCAGCAAGACCTTCTTCATTAAATGCTTATCTCAGAATAGACTATATCTCTGGAAAACTAGACTCATGGTCCCAGCAACCTACTTATGCAAAATCTACCTCAGAAACGATATGGCAAGGCTAACATCCTTGTAGTGAAATAGTAATAGATACTAGTAATAGAACTAAGTTAAAAGAAAAAAAAACATTTTGGAATAGAATACAATGTGTTTGTAAGTCTCTGAAAACTATTGAAAATTTGTTGCCATTATACTCCTATATTTGGATCCAGGAGGTTGACTTAAAGTTTTAGTTTTTACAATTAACTTATAGACTGCATTTCTTCATGCTAGTAAAGAGTCAATAAATACAAAAGTGTCAGGAACTACAGACCCGGGAAAGCAGGGCTATAGAAGTAGGAAGTGGACCTATTCTGAGATGAATTTCTGATTTCACATCATATTTTTATACTCTGGAAGTTTGTTAATGTTGAATCTGAAGAGTTCTGTTGAAAAAGGACTGAGAAATGCAATTTCATTCAAAATCAAATATTTTATGAGGTCAGGAAAATTTAAAGTATATTTGTAACAAAATTAAATAGTTTTCTGGGGATTTTTGATTATTTGTTTGTTTTTTGTTTGCATTTTGGCTATGGGTTGTTTGTTTTTCACGAGAAATAAAGATTTTTGCATTTACTTTTGACAAACTCAGTCCTGGACAACTGCAAAAAAAATTGGTGGTTTCTTTTAAGAGAAAATGGTCTCCACATACTGAAACATCATAGTGCTATTAAAAGGAATGAGTTTGGAGAAAATATAATCTGGGAATTAAGACAGGTGGAAGTAAGAGCTTTGTGTACCAAGATTATGGAAAGGCAAAGGCATCCACTGGCCAGACTGGCCCTGACCAGGCCACTGGGGACCCCTGGCACCAACCTTGTCTGGTGGCAAAGGGGCTGGGGTCTCCCCTCTGGAAGGGACCCTCGGAGGGATGGATGCTCCCTCCAGCCTGTCCTGCTTTGTGATCTCCTCCCGGCTGGACCCCAGTCCTGGTTCATCCCTCGCCCTGTCTGGGATATTGATGGATGTTTGTACTCTCTGGTTCTCTTCCATGCTCTGTGCCCACGGGACAGAAACAATTGGCAAGGGCATGGATGGCATCAGCATTGCTCCCAGCTCCAGGTATCCCTGAGCCAACAGAGTAGCTGGCCCTCACTGTGTTTTTGCTTGTAACTGGTCTGTGGAAAAATTCTGGTGTCCAGAATTTCAAAATAGGCTTAAAAAAGTGGAACTTAAAAAAAGCATGATATATGAAAGTAGACATGCAAAAGCAAAGCACAGATGTTGGAATTTGAGTCATGAAATGTGAAGGCCTGTGCAGCAGCCAAAGACTGAGCTGAGAGGCTGAAAGGAGCAGAGCAGGTTCAGCACTTGGAAAAAAGATCATCAGTATGCTCATTAATTGGCTAACTTCTTCAGGGCTGCAGAAAATCCTTTCTGGTAGACCTGGTGAAATTCTATTAGTTAAGTTAAATTCTATTAGTTAGCAGCTGAGTATTGCTTTGGTTCTGATAGACTATCAGCTGCTGGTGCCAAGGGTGCCAACTATGGGCTGTGTATGCATTTCTTGAGGGACAGCTGCAGGCTTGTGAGCTCCACAGTGGAGAGCAAAAGGCAGAGACCAGCAAGCAAAAAAAAAAGAAAAAAGATGTTTCCTATGAGCAGCTAGCAGAAATCTATGCCACTGACTTCATTGCAATAAAGACTTCTCAATATGTTAATATCTGTTCAGAAAAAATCACAGTGAAAACATTATCTGTCCAGGCAGCAGATGCACCGTCTTACACCTCCTACCATAAACCTAATTGCTTATGTAATTTTTCTATCAGAAAATTAGAATCAGATTACAAATATTTGTGTTAGCTAGTGTAGGAAGGAAGGAAAAAAGCAGTATGAAAAATATTTAGGACAGTTACTAGGATACTCTGACCTTTTCAAAAGTTGATCTAACAGGCCTGGTATAATGTTACTTTTTAGAATGATAGAATATCCTGAGTTGGAAGGGACCCATCAGGACCATCAAGTTTCTGTGCAGAATACCCCAAGAATCACACTAAGATGATAATTTGGAATAAATTATCATATATTAAGAAATTTTGAAATAGCTATGAAAAAGAGCATCACATGAGAATGATAGCATGCATGGTAAGAGAATGAAAGTGTGAAACAATCTTTCAGCTGAGGTCTTTTAATATCTGCAAAGATGGTCCTGCACTTAGATTTCTACCCATGCTACCCTCATTGCAGGGTTAATTCATGTTGCACAGGACTGTGGGTCATATCAGCTACTAGAAACTTGGGATTTTTTTCCTAGAGCTTTAAATCCAAATAATATAAATCTATTTTGTAAGTTTATTGTATACCACACGATAACAATCTCATAGATTTTAATTGAATCTGTTACATGCTAATTTTATTAGATTAATTGAATAGAACTGGGTATCTTTTTGAGAGGATGACATCATTAGTCAATGCCTTGTTCATCAAGATGCAGCCAGTGAATGTTAAGGACACAAGATTTTGGCAAATGAAATTGTCTGAAGCTTTGCTGAAATTCAGCTATTCCATGTTCAATGTGTTTCTCCATGATTCATGATGTGTCTGTTTCAAAACTGGACTCTCAATAGATGCAGAAAATTTCTTGTGAAAGACCTACCAGAAGGCTTCCTCTGAACTTGACAAGGAATAGATCACACTAATGAAATGTCAGCATCACTAAAATAATATTATTATCCAAGGATTATACAATTTTCTTTTTACAATATAAAACAAATTTTAATTTCAATACAAGTTATGCAGTACCAACCATAAAGCAGTCAACAAAGAATTAATTTGTGTTCCTTCTGCACTTATCAGTCATTGACTAATTAGTTTCTCTCTCAGGTTCTGAGTGACTCTTAGAAAGAGGAATCTCTTGAGGATACGAAGGTTAATTTTGAAGTGATTACAAATATTCAGCTAACATTATAATTAATAGCACTACTTAAAGCACAGCAGTCATCTCCTATCCCTGTAAGGAGTATTTGCTAATTAGAGAGAGTATTGGAATTTTTCAGGATATTTAACTTTTCACTCTTCAATCAAGTGAGCCTTATGAAGCTGGAAGAAATGTTAAACCACTTCAAATTCTTAAGCATCTAAACAAATAAATTCTGTGTACTTAATTTTATCCTAATAACTCCTCAAACACTTTATAAAATACTGGGCAGATCATGCCCGTACATACATATAAATCTTCCATGGATTCATAAACATTTTTATGCTTTTAACAAATAAAACCAAAATTACTTCTAAGCCTGCAAATTGCAAAGAATAATTCATCCAGCAGAGAAATTAATTTTTGTTTTTATTTGAGGTAGGATAAGGTTAAATTTCTTCACAGTTGTTATTATGGGGCTCTGTTTTGGGTTTGTGCTGAAAACTGTGTTGATAACAGAGATGTTTCTTACTGCTGAGTGCTTCCACAGAGTCAAGGGCTTTCCTTTTCCTTATTCCACCTCACCAGCAAGGAGACTGAGGATGCACAGGGGGTTGGCAGGAGACACAGCCACGACGGATGGCCTCATGGGGCCATGCTCAGCAATCAGAGCTGGGGGAAGAAGAAAGAAGGGCAGCAGGAGTGATGGTGCCATTGCACGTGATGGAGCCACTCTCCTCCTCACGAAAGGCAGTGAAAAACTTCCTTGGTTTTCTTTTCTCGCATGGGCAGCTTTTGCTTTACCCATTAAATTGTCTTTATCGCAACTCATGAGTTTTCTCAGTTTTACCCTTTGATTCTCTCCCCTGTTCAACTGGAAGGGGGTGAGTGGCTGGGTGGAGCTTAGATTCTCACTGGGTTTAAACCATGAATTTTTCTTACTAGTAACAGAAATGAGTACGAAGTAAAACAAATTGTGATACTAGACAGAGTACAACATAAAATATACTCAATATTTCAAAATGGAAAATTTTAAATCCAGGTAAAACAAGCTGCAGAAATAAAGAAATTAGCTTATTTATTGTAGTTCATAAAACTGCTATGGGAACTTCTGACCATGGTCAGGTTAGGATACAACATATCCTATTCAAATCTGGTATGGTTGTATTGAACTTAAACTACACATGAAATGAAAAATATCTTTCTTTTTAACATGCAAAATTCTTTTGAATGAATGCAGGTAACCCCAAACATGAACTCTGCTCTGAGAGCTGTTAGTAATTCAGCTCTAGGTGGTCAAATCTTTGGCAAATAAAAGCATTCCAAATTTTCATTCTAAATTAGGATTCTCGAAAAAGAAAAACCTTTAACACTGACATATTTCTGGCTATTGTTAATCCACATTCCTTGTTGAAGAGGAGCTTGTGATGCACCTGTTCGGATTGACAGACATATAACAGTGAAGCAAACAGTGAAGCAAAGTAGCCATAATTTGATGGTAGTTTATTAACGAGCAGAATTTTGCACAGAACTTGGTTTGGCCCTGTCCACCACCCCTTTCTGCAAACTGTCTTTATCAAAAACAAACAGTTATTTATATTTACATACCATCATTTCAATAACTAGTTCAAACTGTTTTATTATTTTTTGTTGTCTGGAAAAATAATGAAAAGAGCGAGTGTCAAAGGTTATTTGCAATGGTCTTTTTGGTGCATTTTATGTCTTTGGCAGAGTAAGAAATGGGCATGAAATGTGTGCATGCTTGACTAATACGAGTCTTATCAGGATCTTTGTGTGGAAAGGTCTTTTTCTGATTAATAGCAAATCAATTTGAAAAGGTAATAATCTTTTTTAATGTCAAATAGAAATACAAAGCTTGAAATACATATTTTTTGTAACATTTTAAAGTTCAACCAGAAACTCCAGTAGAAGAAGGGCTATTCAAGACGTAATTTCTGACATTAATTTTTGATACTGTTTTTCTGGACTCATATAATATATCAGGTCTTATTTTTAACAAGCGGTTTTTTAAACAGTTATGAATTCTGAGAACTGAGTAAAAATTTACATAATATCAAAGTTGAATTTAAATCTGTTGCTTAGAGAAATGATGGTGTTTGTATACTGATTATTTTGAATTTTGCATGCATATGGAAGACATCTGCTGGAATCTGACCTTTTTTTTAAGCCCTGTATTTAATTATGCCTCTAAAATTTACTGCATTGTTTGTTAATTGTAAAAAAAAAATAATACAAAGAATTGCTATTTCCATGGAGAATTAAAAGTTTGTCTCAGGAATGAAGTATATCATTAAATTATAACTACTGAAATATCTCCTTTATTAGTTTGGAATTGCAATGTCTGGTGTCTTTTTTTTCCTGCACTGTAGGACCTACTCTGAAGCATGAGAAATCAATATCCTTTAATTGGTCTTTAGCTTTGAAGTAAAATAAGAAAGAAACTACTATTGAAATGACCAAATACCAGACCTTTCATTGCACTATGGGACAGAAAATGTATTTTGTGTGTTGGTTTTAGGCCTTACTAGATCATCCTATTTTGAATCCTTCACTAATAGAAATATTTTTTCTCCATATAGACTGAAACGTGTTGGGTTCACGTGCTCAGGGAAGGCTCCATGCGGCTGGGGAGGGGGAGTGACTCTCCTGTCTCTGGGAGCTTCCTCTGTGAGCCGCTGGCACCAATCGGAAAGCTGATTTGGTGATGGACAGCTCGGGAAACCAATGAAAAGTTATTTCTCTTTCACAAATCACAGCGGATCGGGTTGACTGCTCTCTTTCGGCTTCCGGCCTCCGGAGGTGCAGGGGTCTCTGTCCGGGGCCCCAGCCCGGCTCCGGGCTTGGCCTCGGGTCCTGCCCGGCCCAGCACCTCGGCCCTGGCCCCGGCTCTGCGGAGAGCCCTCGGCTCGGCCCGGCTCCGGGCTCAGCGGAAGAGCCCGGTCCGGCACCAGCTCTGTGGGTAGCCCCTGGCCCTTGGTTCGGCGGGGCCGTGGCTCGGCCGCATGGCTCCCGGCCACATGGTCCCGGCCCCCCCGACCGCATGGCTCCGGGCAGCCCCGGCCTTGGCCTGGTGGCTCCCGGCTCCGCATGGCTTCAGCACTGGCTGCCTGGCTCCCGCACCGCCTCTGCACATGGCGAAAGAGGCCTTCAGCTGCCCATGTGGCTTCTTCACGATCTGGATACAACTTTGACTCTTTTAATGCCTGGATAAGATTTTTGATCTCCTGAGCTCCCCTGACTGAGAAGAAATAAAGCATGGAGTCTACAGAGGTCAGCGGAATGAAGATGAAGTTCCTGATGGGAACAGATTGAAAAGATGCAACTGATGAGTAGCTGAAAACCATTTTTGTGGGGCTTGAGGGGATTGTGACTTCACTAAAATTCCTTTAAGCTGTGAAATATATTTGGGGAGGATGGGTGCTTGGGAAGAAGAATTTTTGCCTCAGGGAAATGGAGCTCTCTCTGTTTTGGGACTGGAATATGAACAGAGACATTTGATAGAGAAGGAGATGAAGAGAATTTTGTTTTTCAGCAG
>JAOTQP010000870.1:31109673-31135793 GCA_026413545.1 Cichladusa arquata | reverse complement strand
CACGAGGGGCCCCTCCGGGAGCCGCTGCCACCTACACCTTTTGTCTAGAGTCATTACAGGTCCTGGGTGTAACCCGGTCAGCTCCATTGGCATGATAATGGGAAAAATTCTTTAAACTGACACAGTAATAGAAAAACACTCAACCCCCAACATGAACAAAAGTGTTTAATGTGTTAAAAGGAGAGCCAAAATATTTTGCTTCTAAGTGCAAAGCTTGTCTAATTTAAAAGAGTACAAATTTTGAGAAGTTAAAAAAGGTTTTTTTAATCAAGACATATTTTGAACTGCATCTAAAGTTTTTTTAAAAGACTGTAAAATTAATTTTAAATTATTTTATATGATAGGGAAATTATATCTATAAATTAAGATGCTGCTGCACTGGGACCATCCTTTACAGAAAGTGGATATCAAGAATAATATTAAATTAATCTTACGTAGCATATTTTAGAAAAAAATCAATACAATGATTGGTAGGAAAACACTAAGAGTGGACAACATACAAGCTAAAGAGAAGCAATTATGAAAGTGCTGAACTACTAATTTTAGGTACAACCTGCTGTCTAAATCAGCATTAACGAATTCTTGCAGATTCTTCTTTGAAAACTTGAGGTCAAAATTCAGCTGTGCCTCAAAAATCTAATACAGTGTCAGGAATTACTAGGAAAATAATTAAGCGGAAAGAACAGTTCTGAAAATTGGTTTATAAGACAACGATGCACTCAAATGTAAAATATTGAGTGATGCATCGGTCAATCCATCTCAAAATTGATTTAGTAGACTTAGAAAAGTTAGCAAGAATGGTTCTTATCCAAAGTGAGATCACAGACTAAAACTGTGAAAATAGTGAAAAGAAAATAATTGAAAGAACAATATTTTGCTCTGAAATTTTCTGAATAGAACTTTGTTTTGTTTCCTTCAGCTTTATAATTACAATTTTTGAAGCCATGCAGCAAAAAGTTGAATATTTTAGTTTTTATTTAACATATTGTTATTTGAGCATATAATTACTGTAGTTATTCTAAATTGAATTAACTTATCATTTTGTTGGTTATGAACCACTGTTACTGAACTTCTTCTGGTGACATTTTACCAAAACTAGGAGTGCCAGAAGAAGGGAAAAACCAGATGTTTTGTTGAAATCTGTATTCTATTGATGTGCAGTCCAGAATTTTTCTTACCTTTAGTTTTGAAAAGTTCCCCGTCTGCCTGATGCTCATTTGCATTGTGAGGTGTACATTTATAAATTTTTATATTCATCTAGATGAAAATTGTTATGTCTGCACAAGCCCAGTTTCTGTTTTTACTGTCACCCTCTGACTTTCACCAAATATGTAAGAGAAAGCAGGTGAAAATACTCATTATATCTCCATACAAAAACAAAGAAACATGAGATATTTGGCCATTTCTGGAAGGGACATATGAGGAAAAGTCACTGGAAAAGCTGCTTGCATTCACTGCCATGCCTTGGTTGTCTTCTGCCCTTCTTTTCTCCTCAATTTCACGTCTTTTAGACTGACGGCAGAATTTAATTGATCTAATAAAAGAAATTTCTCCTGTGAAAACAGGAGACAATTATTTGCTACAAGGTGCGAATTCCTAATATTACAGCAACTTCCAGACATCTGGCAGGGAGGGAAGAACAGTAGACTGCTAATGTTTTATGTGTTTGACTGTTAAGATCAGCTTGTCATGTTATGGTCTGAGATAACAACAGGCTCCAGACAGCAGTGAAACAACACCCCTTTTTCTCTTGGAAATGGAGGATACACTTATATAATATCAGGTATTAAATTGCAATGATCATTTGTTATTGGAGACATATGGGAGGAGTACATGTAGGTTTCTTTACAGGAATATTACGGTGTAAAAATAGCCTGTTGGCACAAGGAAGCTTTGATATCGGTGGGAAAAATAACCCTCTAAAAATGGGAAATTCTCATCTTGAGCTAAATGGAAAATAAAATAAGACAGTTCTCAAAGGAATTTCAGAAACTAATAAGTGTGGTAGGCAACCAGCCTGCCAGAGAAATCACAGTGTTTATTTTTCCCCTGTTTTTTTTTTCTCCTAGCTGACCAGAGGGATCAGTTTAAATGCAGGCTGCCTGTCTGAGGAATCATCTCTGAAATGGCTTCTGTGAAGGTGGGCTGATATAGGTTAGACTCAGCCAATTAGGACTATGAGAAATGCTTTGTGACTTGGCCCATTTGACATCTACTCATGTGCCAGTCTCAGAGGTGAAATATACTAAGAACATTATCCTGAAAAAGTTATTTTGTAATGCATATAGCAGGAAAGAGCAAGAGAGAGACAGAGGGAGGGAAAAGAAAGCAAGGGAGAGCACTTGTCTGTGTGAAGGATGAGGTGTAAAAAGCTTAAAGCATTTCAAAAGAAAAAAAAAAAGTCATAGAGAAACTCTCATGCTACTTCTTGGATAAAATTTAGGCTTGAGCCAGAGCTAGTTGAGAATACATCTAGGGTTTACACTTCATTTGTTATTTGCTGTGGAGACAATATCTATAACATGTGCTAATGCAACATGCAATGTTTGCATTTTGGTGTTTATTGAAATACCCAGGACTGACCAAAAAAGTTACCCATGCTAAAAATGATATCAGTAAAAAATAGTTTAATTTTGTGGGTCTTCCCCCAAAATATTCATGCCTAGTTGTTTGTATGAATACTCACCTCCACTCTAGTATTCCGAACAGTTATTACCTGTTCTTCCACCTATCCTGCAATTTAATATCTTTAGTCTTCCTGATTTTCTTTTTTTATACTCCTAATTTCGCCTTTACAATATGTCCATCTGTTAAAATTTTTAATGCTGTTGAGAGAAAAACAGAAAATAAACTTTTGCTCTACAGTATTGGATGATTTTTGATAGCATTTTTCTGTACACATTTCCTTCAATGCTTTTGATAATTAAAAAAAGAAAAAAAAGATTATTCCTTAAAGTATTTTAGAAATATTTAGGCAATTGCTATGAACTAATCAATGTATGCATTTTTAATCTAATCTGTTCTCAAAGAAGTAATCTAAGTAGGAAGAGTGGAACGATATTTTTTATCATGTGAATTAGTTTTAATGAACAATATTTTAAACAATAAACTTTAAATTTTACTGAAAAAAAATGTGTTTTTTTTTCTTTAGAAGAAAGGAGAAAGAGTTTCTAGGGGGAAAATATAGAAAGATTCACATATAGATGAGTTAACTTTTTTCCATTCTATATTTTTTTTATTTCCTTTGTGATTCCTAGTAAAAAGTAGATTGTCTCACAGCAGTGACCAAGGGCTGTGGAACAGATGAAAGAGATGTCCCTTTGCTGCTGCTGGTTTTATGTAATATAGGTGAAGGAAGTGAAATTCAATTAGATTTTGTGCCTTTTACAATCTTGACAGCAAGGCCATTGCTTCTATATTCAGAAATGCATTTTGAATAAAGAGAAGCGGTTTACAGATTGTCAAACATCATACATCTTTCAGCCAGTTTACCTAGGTTATAATTAAGGTTGAAAGTTCTATTTTGTGACTGCACTTTAAATTACCGTGACATTTGGATCAGATCTCATGGATGTGAACATCTGGGGAGCACCTAGGGGAAAATTTAGATTAATACTGCAGTGAAGACATGTTTGTAGAGAATGGTAGATTAGCTAAAATTGTTCTATTACAATGAAAGATATTGCATAAAATCATGTTACTCAATCATACCAGTATAGCACAAAGAGAAGCAGAACATGTGCTAAATCAACCCAGCCATTTGTATGGGTAGTGCTGCCTGCATTTGTTGTTTTAGAATAGAGTTTCATCTGTTCCTAGGGCTCTGATTTCAAAAGTAGCTGAGGAAATTTTGCATGCTTCAATTAATAAGCAGTTTTAAGATGTTCTGAGTATTTTGTAATAGCTTAAATCTGAGATGAACAATTTGCAGAGGAATATGCTACTATTTAATTTTAAACAAATGTCACGATGTGATAGAGTGATATAACAAATGTTCTTTCACTTTTCTCAGTAAGGGTTTAAAAACAGCTGTAAATTATATACACTATAAAGCAATAACAAATGGACTTCCTCAGTCAGATATCTTGGCAATATCTGTATGTTCTACAGCTATTCCCTGTTTTGGCTTAGGCCGTGTTTGAACTGAGATCCACATTTATTTCAAATCCTAAGCACAACTAGGAACTAGTGGAAATAATGGATTTCATCACCTAAATAATGCAAACCAGAAATCCACAATGTGCTGTCAGTCCTGTTTCACAAAGGCTAACAGAAGTTTCATGTGAACAATGAGGAGAGGACAGGTTTGAATGCAGCACTGGAGAAGTTTTCATTGAGGCGAGCAATTGCTTTCAGATATGGTTTCAATTCTTTTTTAAAGCAATGAAAAAATGCCATTTGAAGTAATCAACATAGTAGAAAATCCTTAGTCTGACATACGTGGGTGTAAATTAAGAATTCAAACTTCCTGTTAATTACAGTAAACACTTGATTATTTTTCTAACCTGACCTGGAATCTTTTAATGCAGGTGAATTACATATAATTTCTGAGGGGTAATGATATAAGCAAAGTAATGACAGCAGAATGAAATAATGGAAGTGATTTAAAGTCAATGACAGTTTATTTAAAGCAATTCTTTTAAAGAGAGAGAAGCCAGTCCATTCCTTTTCCTTTGTAATTGTACTGATAAGCACTGTATCTAAATAGTTTACAAGTAAAATATTCAACAGCCTGAAATAGCATTGCACACTCTGTCTTAAGAAGAATAGTTACACATTCTGTTACTACTAAAAGGTATTTGTAACTGAGCTTATCTGTTGCTTACTGTTCTAGATCGAACACAAATAAGAGCAAATTAATTTTGTAATAATTGTTTTTTTCAGTAATCTTTCTTGCCTTACTGGGAAGTTATGTCTATTATGGTTCAATAGATATTTTAGGCAACTACATTACTAAAGATAAAGAAGCTATATTATAAAAATAAGCCCTCATTGTTCTTGGATAAAGCTGTTCCAAATTGCTCTTTCTCTTCAAATTATGTTTCATCATTTCATTATGTTCCCTTTCCATTGCATTTCATTGTTGTGCCTCTTTCTGAGACTTTGAGCTCTGTAGACGTGTGTCTTCTACATATAAAAGACTGGTTTTTTTTATGTATAGGAATGTATGATAGCTGCTTTGTGACTGTCACATCTGGAAGGGCCTCTAGAATTCAGCATAATGTTAGTAATAATAATTAGTGATAACAGTACTAGCAGTATATGTATACTACATTCACCTTATGAGCTGGAAAGAATAATACATTTTAGAAATTGCTTTTATATTTCATGCCTAATGTAGAATCTTGAGTACTGTCTATAGCAAAATAGATTGAAAACAACACTTTTCATAAAAGCCTGGTAAGAAATTTAAGTTACTTGGAAAAATTTTAGGCCCTAGTTTATAGTTCTCTTCTTTCCTTTTCTGTGGGGCTCAGTTTGGTAACCAGAAAGCATCTTGTTCAGGACTGTCAGCATTTGGAACACAAGCGTTAGCACCTGTTCACGTCTTTTGTAAACATATTTGACATAATTATAATACCATATGTTACAAATGGTTGACAAAATTTGATTAATACACATTAGTAGCTCACAGTGCTTCTCGTGCCACGTAAGTGTTATACTGTAGTTAGCATTTCCCTAAGCGTTGACATGATGTATTTTTTGGCTTCTGAGACATGTAAAAATTGAAATTAAAAATATAGGAGGAGTATTTACTGAAACAGATATTTCAATTAAACCTTTTACAAAAACATTTTAATTTCTACATATCTGAGAGACAACATTCTCATTACCAAATCTCTCACAGGCACGTACAGCATATTTGCACATTTCTGAATTGTTCTGTATTAGCAACATAAATAACATGCAAGTGACTGCAAGCTAACATGTTATGTATTTACTTTTCTTGTCTCTCATCCAACTGTTTATATGTTTGTTTACCTGTGAAGTTTTTACAGTCTATACTGCAGTAGTAGCTTATCCCTATTTAACTATAATCACGGGGTCTTGATCCTGCTGGCATCTATGGTACCACATCTTATAAAAGAGCTCCTAAGCAGCGTTTGAAATGAAAATTGAGAAGCCTTGTCAGGAGACCCCTTCTGCAACCTCTTAACTGTTGTTCCCTCAGGAGAAAAAGGTGACTGCGTATGTCTGTTGTGCTCAGAGAATTACCAGCAAAATATAGATCCATTTTTAGTCATGCCATAGAGGGCAGTATGAATCTTAGCCTTCCTGTGAGTAAATGAAACAAAAGAGTTGGAATATATGAAAAAATTGTGGAAGAGAGAAGTACGTCAAACTTCCAGGGATGCTCTGGTGAAAATTCAATTTGTTTGCCTAAACATGGTCTATGTAAAACAGATATTTCTTGTGGACAAACTGTATTTGTGAAAGCATTTATAGATTAAAACAAAAAGGGAGATTGTATACAGAGTGGATATTTTACAGCTTTTTTTAACAGATGAAGCCTTGGATGAATTTATGTATTAGATATAGAACTTTTTGTAAATATTATTTCAAGGAAAAGGAATTTCAGTAGGCAATTCCTGTGGTGTTCTGTAACATGAAGAATATCTTCAAGGATGCACATAAGTTAGAAATATGTTGAGGTTTGAAAAGCAGCAACTATTTCAGTTCAACATTTCTAATCATATGTCTAGATTGGCATGCATGCCCTGAATAAGGACACAGAACTGTAAATAAAACTCACCAGCTTTTATCTTGACATAAAATGGAAGTTTTCCTTAGAAGCCTTTAATCTGACTGTCATCTTTTTTTCATTCACAGCAGTGTGCCTGCAAAGAGCTCTGCCTCTGCAGTGCAATACAACTGTATAGAAGAGGGTTATCAAAATCTACTCTTGTTTGTTTATTGAACTCCCTATCAACAGAATGTCAGTGCTTTTAAGAGTGAAATATTTTTGTCTGAGCAAACTGTTTCTGTTAGATTTGGAAATGATAGCATCTACTGTAATAAGTCTTTGTCTGTGCACATTTTCCCCCAAAGGATAGAGAACTCTAGAAAAATAAATTTAAAAAACCAAACCTGCCTAACTACTGCTACTAAGTCTGCTTTAAGAAAATCTATCTTCTTCTAGCTTTATTCACAAAACTCCCCATCAAAACCACCTGAGACTATTTTTGTCTATTAAATTATGTATTATTTATGCTAAGAGTCATCTTTTAGAACACATTTTGCATGTTAAGAATTACAAGTACCTAAAGACCAACTTCTGAGAATAGTCATTGAGAATATCTCATTACAGATAACCATAAGGAGAAAAATGCCTTGCTCTTTTTCAACTTTGTCAATTCCATTTGAACACTGACCCATGGCTGAGGGAATAGATGATAAATACAGTTTAAATCAAGAAAAGCTGCTTACAGTCCAATGTACTGGAGTGAGATTTACATGCCTGACAAAACCAAAACACTGTAAACAAAAAACTTGTTGTTATAAGAAGAGCATTTCATGAAGCACATTGATTTTCACATATACTTAGGCAAGAGGTACAATATTGTCCTGCTACTGGAACCACATGGAAGTAAACATCTTCCCTAAACACAGTATTTTCTTTATTGCTCTAAATTGGTATCAATTGGTC
The DNA here is from genome assembly GCA_026413545.1 of Cichladusa arquata. NCBI lineage: Eukaryota > Metazoa > Chordata > Aves > Passeriformes > Muscicapidae > Cichladusa > Cichladusa arquata. Next base: position 31,128,145 of record JAOTQP010000870.1, on the reverse strand, counting down.
TCATGGATTGCTCAGGTGAATGTTTTCATTGCTTACAAATGGGGTTGCTCAAGTGACAAAGGTTTCAAGGCAAGATTCTGTGTTCATTCTTCAGTGTTTTAGGAATAGTTTCCTAGTAATTTCTAAGATGGTGTATTTTTTATACTCCAAATGAAATCCCACAGAGCTTTGAAATTTATAGCCTCCCTAACCTCAGAAAATTAGATGAGAAAGATGTTTGGGATCTCATATCCCTGATGTAAGCCTTATTGTGTCTGCAGTTTAATCATCCAGCTCTCAGAGGGAGGCAAAGATGATTTCGTCCTTCTTAGATGAAGTCTCTGTGTTTACAGTACTCCATCCACGGGAATAGATGCCTATGAACATCCCAAGCTGTCCCTCTGAGAATCCATTTAGTGGGTAGAAAACAGAGTTACTGGTTAAAGATCACTATTCTATACGAGTTATTCTATTGCAATAAAAAATATTAAATAACAGAAGTTTGCACGTGCTATGGATTTAGTCTTGAAGAAAGAATAAGGTTAGACTCCTAAAACAGGGAGGTGGTTACAATATTTATCATTCACTTCCTTTTCAAACCAATGCTCTGGATCCAGTATCCACTAGAGAGGGTGCTGAATTTTCTTGGGACACTTTGAATTGTGTCTGTAGCTTTGAGACTGGAGGCAGAGACTTCCATGTGGAAGGTAAGCTGTCAGCCTGGATGACTGCAAAATATTCTAAAAGTTATATAACTTTAGACCTAATCAAGATTTCTTAGGTTTTCTTACAGTGGGAAATACTGGAAAGATAAAATGCAACACTTTCTATTTGATATATGGTCTAGGTGATGAAAATGGAAGGTTTACTTAATTTTTAGAAATTGCAACATTTTCTTAACAACATGTTTCTCTGTTGTCCTACTCCCATTTAAAGGATAAAATCTATTAAAGGAGAAAGGCTTTGATAGATTGCCTAATTTTCTTGTTTGGTTGTTAGTAAACAACTTTGCTGTGTTTCTTCTTCATGTGGACAGAATTCCCCAAAACAGAGACAGAAGCCAGAACTGTGTGTCAAGAAAACATTGCAATAATTGTGCTATAGGACTAATTATTTACTGGAATGTTTGCATCACTTTTTCTTTAAAAAAAAAGGAAACTTTCATAACTGATTCTGTTCCAGAGATGTCAAAAATAGAAAATATGCCATATTTGTTCTTTGCTTCTAAAGAGAATTCAATGCAAAGAATTCAACAAAATGTGCAATTGAATATTTACTTCTGCTTTGGTGAATGTAGAAAGACCTTATTAAATGAATGAAAAAATCATTGGAAATTTTTTAAAGGAGAGGGTACATAGAATTATCTTTTTGATTTAAAACGTTGTTTTAAATAGAATTTTAGAGAAGAGTAAAAATTGTCTCAAAAGTTACCCTCTTCTAGTAATATTCACTGCTAGTGTAACTTAATAGGCTAGATGGGTAATATTATATTTTCATCATGGTAACACTATGACAATATTTCCTTCAAATTTGACTTATCTTTTTTCCAGAAGTCTGTAGGTTAACTTTTATATGCATAAATTATTTTGAAAAATATAGGATTTGATTTCTTAGTCCATTACAGAGTGTTTAAATGGGAGTTAAGTCAATTTATCTTTCATACTGCAAACTCTATTCTTTTGAGTGACAAATCTCCATCTTTCTGTGTTTTTTAACTTTTTTTCCTTTCTGAATATTAGAATTCAGATCAATTTGAAATTCATATCAGGTGATTTGATCTGGAATTTAATGTAGAGAATCTTTAGCAAGGCTTGGTCACTTAAAAGGAGAACTTTTAGGGCCACCAGATTTCAAGTTCATGTTTACTCTTGACAATTTCTGCAGAGCTCTGTATCTTCCACATCTTTCAGAACTTCACCAAAGTGAGTCCTTGAAGGAATTTGAGGACAAGGGATTGGAGAAAACACAATTAAGCTCAGAAAACACAGTGACACATTTTTTTCTCTTCTCAAATTGGCAAGAAAAATAGTTTTGTTTCTCTTTCCTGTATGTGTATGCTTTTTTTATTTTCATGTTTCGTTGGCAGCCTTCTTTGTGCACCAGCTTGTTTTTGTCTTTGAAGTGGTTCGGTTCCTTTATATCTTGAATAATGGCCACACCATCAACAGCCAAATTGAGCACACTCATATTGTTACTGGTGAAACCAGACAGCTCTATGTCCCCTTGCTGACATACAATTGGAATTTCACTACTCTTTTTTTCATTGCCAGCTGATAGCAGATAGCAGTGTGGCTCTTATATTATTTCTCTATTTTATCAAGATAATGATTTTTCTAATTAATAAGGAAACTATCCAGTTATCTTTATCAAAGCCAATACATTGTTTTTTCTAACAAGGATCATAGTGGTTTATAATTTGTACAGATGTTGTACATCCTCTAGCTCTTGGACCATTGATTACTTTGTAAAGTAAACTAAAGATAATTGTTGGCATAAACCTATTATTATCAACAAGAAATAAATTGGAAATTTGTAACCTTTCTACAATTTTCAATGGGTATTAAAAATTGTGGGTTTTTTGTGTTTTGTCCAGTTATGCATAGAAGCCAGAAAGCAGTGGGAGAGATAGGCAGAATATAGTGTTCTCATACTGTTTCTAGCTACCTGTACCTGAATTCTCCCATTCACACATTAAGCTGTTCATTGTAATTCTACTGCTCTTTCTAAAGCCCTAGTATGGTCCTCACTGCTTCAACTGTGTCTGCTAATCACTTCAACAGATTTTGAAAACAGTTTCTCTCCCCACCTCCCAGTGCCTCTGCTGCTTCTCTTACCAACATGCAATTTAGGACCACTGCTGTCATTACCTTTCACAACCCCACTCCAGTCTGAAAGGGTGCTCAGGGCAAGCTCCCTTGCACTGCTGCAGAATGCCTTCTGGCTTTCTTCTTCATGGGGATTTGCAGTCCCTACTGCTCTCCCTTCTGCTGTCCCACCAGGCCCTTTAAGACAAGCCTGCAGTCCTAATCTGTCTCTAACCTGCTTCAGTCCTCTCTGCCAGTCTCCCAGGAACCAGTCGTGGTCTTTTAGTCCTTTCCCTGCTTGCCCAAGAGGTATATTCAAGCTCAGTCTGTTTGAAGGTGTGCATCTATATATTCACTTGCTTATTCTGTTTTATGTGATAAATTCTCTTTTATGTTTTTAGAACTCTGAGTGCTCTCTTCAAAACAGTTCTAATCTATATTGTTTGGCTCTCTGCCTCTTCATATTTTTTTCCTAGCAGTGTAGTTTTCACTGTCTTTATCTTAATGTCAGCTTTGTTCATCTTCCCCTGCTGCAATCAGCAAAAGTTACTGGCTATGTTTAGCTCAGTAGCATTAGATTGTATTACAAGCATGCTGACATTTTATGTAAATAATGTAAGCAATGTGGTGTCCTAGAGCACAAGATTAATTTCAAAAATCTTTTTACACATTTGCTGTGAAACTGTAATTTCAGCCAGCTCTCCTGTCACATACCCTCTCAGTTCTGTTAGAAACCACTTTCAAACAATGCCTTACAGAGGGAGGGAAACACCTTATCTATCAGGGGAAAAGCTACCTCAGTACACTAATGCTATTATACCTAAATAAGGCACACACTTCTTAACAAATTTATGAGGAAGATGGGTATAATTACTTGATAGTGAGTTGAAAGTCTGGGGTCAATATCCAGAATTTAATTTCTAAAATGTTCATGTTTAGATGATTTAATCCAAAACACATATTCGCACTCTTTTGACCCCAGATTCTAAAATCTGTTGTTTGCTAAGGTTACGATTACAAGAAAAAGCCAACCCAACTGCAACCTCCTTTATCCAGCCCCCTTTCTCCTTTAATTCATGGTTTTATATGGCTAATTAACTGCAAGTTTGTCTGCCTGTGCCATTGAGAATGTGCCATGCATCTAAGGACCAGCAGGCAGGAAATCTCATGACACCAAAGTTCCTACTTACTTACTTACTTTTGGTTACTGCAAAACTGCTCCTCTAGAGTTGGCAGCCTCTAGTCCATGAATAAATTAGTTTTATGTTGCTGAGTTCAAGAGGTCTTATTTATAGGTTCTTATAGGTTATGATTTTTATTGTCTACCACATTGCAAGTCGCTAGTTGCTACAGTAGTGCAACAAAAAATCAGCTCTCCCAATTCATGTATATGTAGAGGTTTAAATAAAATGTGTGGAAATTGCAAAAATTTGATGATAATGGGCTTCATGGATCTGCAAGAAAAAATGGTGCTAATCACTAAGAAAGGCTCAAAGAAATGCATGTCTGCTGTCTTTTACACCAGTAATTGATAACAGCTGTGGCTGGTAAGATGAAATTTTTTTGTAATGGCTTCCCAGCCCTTCTTATCTAGCTTTCATATATTCATTTTTATGTATTCTCCACACTCTTTTGCTATATGCCTATGATTTCTGTTGGGAAAAGCAAATATACTTTCTACAGGTAATGTCTGTGAATGCACCAGTGCACAAACTGAGACAGCACAGAGCCCTGGGCAACCTCTGTTCCACTTGAATGGCAGATGGATTTCATCCTGGTCGTGTCATATTGTTATCTTCTCTGGTTTTCTTAGCAAATAATAAACTACTTTCCTGGAATAGTTCAGCCATATGCCTGGAAAGAAAGGTTACTGCTTAAGAACATTCTCTACTTGTCCACTGATGAGATTTTTCAAAGAGCTTTCATGAAAAGTTGAAAGCTGTATCATATTTAGCACTTCAGGCTTAAAACCAGGGCAATTTAAATAAATATGGTTAAGCACAGAAGAGATATATCCCTAGAAGCAGAATCTCTAACAGTATCTGTTTTCTAAAATTATAAAATATTGAATGTTTGCTCCAGAAATTCAAAGAGACTCTATGAAATGCTGGTTTGAGTTGCAAGGCTCCTTTGCTAATTTTGTGGAATATTGCAGCTTGTAGAGGAAAAAAAGTAGAGGATGGTTGTAAAGGGTGGAGTACAGAATGGCTGAGCCCATATGAAAATTGCAGATGTGGTGAAAAGACACAGAAGTTTTCTCTTACTGTAGACAGTAAGACTTCTCTTGCCCTGGAGATTAAATTACTCATTCCTGGAATGAATTATTTTGGCAATTGGATTTGTTTTTGGAAAATCCAGATCTGTGTGGATTGAAATCTAGATGGAGCCGTGTACACACAAATATAATCGCACTCTTTTTGCCATGATGATAACAAAAAGCCACAGCCACCACACTTTCGGGTTGCTACATCCTAATGTCACAAAAAAGATTATATTAAAAAGGTTTAAAGCGCTTCTTGTCACTTCTCCAACAGCATTTCCTTTGTTCTGTGCTTTCTTGCTGCCTGAAACTCTTTATTTCCAGTCCATGGGCTCAAAACGTTTAATATGATAATTAATTACTAATATTTGAACAACATGCTTACAGAGACTAATTTGGCCATAACTCAGAGTTGTTGAACCTTCCTCAAACTGGACTGATAATGAATCCCAGTTTATCATTTTAGCTCTGCCTCTTTGTCACTTCTCCTTTTTGTATTATGCTATATATTGGAAATAGAAAACTTCCATAGATTTAAAAATACTAGAGGAGAGCAGCCCAGAATGCGCATGTTCAGGTCATTAAGGATATTACCATTATCTTGTTATTCTGCAGTATCAATTCTATCACCTCTTTCATTAGGACAATGATAACAGTGTTTTGAAAGAGGGAGTTAATGTACTTCAGAAAAATGAACAGCATGAAGAAAAAATGAAGGAAGAAAAAAGAGAATTTTGCAAGTGACCATCCAGTTTCTCTGAGATTTTATCAGATGAGAATTTCACTTGAGAACTCAGGTGGATCACAATGGATCACTATGCCTTAGAAAGCTGGCATAATTTTTTTCATCAGTATTTTCTGTGGTTCCAATAGAGACATAGCAGTATAAAATGCAAGATATATTATAATGATTAAAATATATTTATATGCAATAAAATACCTGTGATGTTATCTAGAACTATAAACATTTACGTCCTATGGCTGGATACTATTCAGTGGTAATGCAACTGTTACTCCTTCAGACTTTAAGGAGTGTCTTTACCGGGATGAGTGCCTTGAATTTTAGAGACTAAACCACCAAAATTAATTACTGAAGAATATACTTTAAATGGAAGGTGATACCACAGAATTTTAAAGTACATTTTTAGCTCTTCATTCTTATTTTCATAGCTTTGACAGCTGTTCATTTAGCCAGATACTTGTCAGTTGATGAAAAAAATAGTAAAATGTTGGACTTTTATCTATTAATAGATCTGTTGCAATCCAGATAAATATTTTAAAGCTGGGAATAGAATAACAGAATAAATTGTGAAAAGAATCCCAGAGTGTTCACATTTTAATTGTACTAGAAAGCTAATGTGACGGGATATTTCATCTCTTTAAGTGGAAAACTTGTTGTTTATCAACCCAAGGTGGTGATCATGTAGTACGAAGGTCTTCTAAAAATGATCTACCATTATAAGAAAAAACTCCCAAAACATTTAAGTTTGAAAGGTTAGCAGTTGAATAATTGTGTGCTGTAATTTGAGAAATAAAGAAGCTGATAAAAGCAGGAAAGAATGAAATTTTAATAATCTCATCTGAGATTAGAGGCTAACATACAGGTCTGAATAAGTCTGTCAATCTACTGATAATATTAAATTGTAAAAGACAGAATTGTTTGAAAATGAAAAGCTTCCTGTCATGCTGTGACTACAAACCACATTGCTTTTCTTCTGAACTGTGCTATTTCAGAAATATTTAAAAGTATATAGCATATTGTGGCAGTCAGTGAGTGGCTGGTTCAATCTTTAACCAGTGTCAAAACCACAACTCTCATATTTGATTAGTAAGTACTTGTTCATCTACCTTTGAGGTCTGAAACTGTGGAAAACACTGATAATTTTGATTAAATATTAGAAATTCATTCTAGTGTCTTTGTAAAGGAGCTGGGAACACATTTTGCTTTTGAGACTCGAGGGGAAATGATTTGTTGTAATTTATTGTGAAAATATGAAAGCTGCATTTGTGCAGCTCTTAGAAGGTTTGCCTGAAGTCTGTCACGCCCAGTGTTAAATAACTGCTGACTTCAACTATGGAATTTTTAAACTCACATAAACAAATCTAAAGTTTTATTCCTGACTATTTGCCTTTTGATCAAAACCAAGGAGAACAGATTGACTTCTGAAAGATTTAAGATTGAAACTATTTTGAAATTCTGCCTTTTTCACTTGAAAATTATTGATTGATTGATAATAGGATCATATAGGAGAGAAAATGGGTTAGTCTTCTACTGATGTGCAGAATAACAATAGACAAAATAAGTTAAATAAAATTAGCTTTTACTCTGATGGCATCGTAAATTGAATCTAATCGATGGAACTGGCAGTTCCATTCAAGATTTTCTGTTAACCTCCTATAGAATTCTTTTATTCAGAAAGCAGTTTAGATGTTATCCTCTATAGCTGAGCAATGAAAAGGTTTGGAGCCCATTTAAAAGATTTTAGTTGATTGCTTTTTTAAAAAATAAATTACCTTTCTTCTCTGTGAGTCAAACTGCTCAGATCTGAACAAACTCTTTTTAGCAACGTTCTTTAGCTGATGGTGTCAGTGCAACAACTTCAGTAAAGTGTGCTTGGTTTCAGAACTATGAGCCAGATGAGAAAACACATGTTCTGCAGGAAAGCGGTATGTAAAAAGACCAAACACAGGGTGGTCAGAAAATGTATAGAATGGATGTCTACAACTCATAGGCCAGAATGCAAGTGATTTTTTTTGACTCTGACTCTTGGCCTGCCAAAATTAACATGGCAGTTCCGTTTTATCACCTGCTGCTTGCCTCTGTCATCTTGATGACCCTGGACTTGTTCCCTTCAATTTATCCATCAGTAAAACTTCTGTTGTGATGTGACCTTAAGAAATGTGTACCTATAGGGAACCAGCACTTTGAGTACTGTCAAAATGCTGTGTTATATCAATGATCCAGTATGGCTATTTAACAGTGTGCTATGCTGAAGATAATGTACCAACGTTTCTCATTCAATCTGGCACCTGGAATCCATTAGCATGCTGTGTACCTAGACAAAAATGTAAACTGTACTCTTTTCCAAGGGTTAGTTTAGATCTAATCAGAGCAGGTTGCTTGCAAGTGAGCTGTTAGAGATTTGCCATAACAAACTTAGCAATCCAACAGACCTGGCAACATGAATAAGTGGAGACAGCTGGAAAGGAAGTCAACTGGAGAATAAAATCCTATTTCTCAATATCTTAGTATAAATATCTTTATAGAAATTAACTTAAGATCCAAAGTTTCCCAGCTGTGGGCTGAACTGAAATAAATAATGTTTGGAGTGAGAATCCTTACTGCTTATGCACTGAATTAAGTCTACGCTCCTAATGTTGACTCTTCATTACCAGACCCTACAACAAGGGTAGCATTTCAGAACAGAAATCTATCACTAAGTCTACTTCACTCTTAAATGCTCAGCACTTAAGCGTTATTTGCCTGCCAGAAAATGAAGCAAAAGGATGAATTAGTCCATGTTGCTGACTAGACCCTTACTAATAGAAATATTCTTTACCTATACAGACACATTCTAAATATGTCATCTTTATCATTGATAAACTCTACAAGAAAATACTTGTTGAGTGCAAAAGCAAAACAGCACATAAAGCCATTTCCTTGGGCTTAGAAATTATTTACAGAAATGCAACATTAACAAATATCTCTGATAAGACCATTTTTCCTGACAGGGAAATTTCCCTTAAATTAAGGTTGTGTTTTAAATTCCCTCCTCCCCAGGTCCCATGCACAGAGTAAATTAGCTCTGGCTGATCTTGACTGCTTCTGGTACATGAGCCAGCTTGTTAAGCGTGTTCATACAAAAAAATGTATACTACATTTCTGCCTACCCTTAAGTGAGTCAGAAAAAGCTATTTAGATTTTTCCCCGGAGGATCAACTTCTGTAAATGTTCTCAGTTTTTTTCATCTCCAACAGCCAGAGCCCAAGGTAAAAAGGGTTCACAAAAGAAAGTTGGAAAAACTCATCATGGAGCAAAGGAAAGAATGAAAATAAAATAATAATTTTTACCTATCTTCTCACTGCCTTCTTTCTACTATCTATGGCCAAAATCAGAAAATTTCTGTTTCTTAAGCTTTTTCTCCATTTGTCTCTCCCAAGAGAGACTTTCTAGTCCTTACAATTCACTCTTCTGCCTTTCTTTATATAAAGTGCTCTCTATCACCCTGCTTATAATATTTGCTGCTCTTTGTCTATTCAAGGCATCATTATATTCCTAATATACCTCAAGAAATTTCCTAACACCTATTCCAGAAACAGGTTTTGGTATGGCTTTTCTTCCATTTTTTTTCCAAATTATTTTTACTTTGGTGTTCTTGGCAGTGATCTTGCAGTAGCTGCTGGCATTTCACAGAAAATACTTGTTCTGAGAGCTAAGAGAGTATGTCTTTCCAAAGCATGTAAAAGTTTACATGTGCTTAGGTCCAGATTCATCTTGTGTATCATTAGACACAAAACTAAGTGGCCTACACTCTGAACAGAGCTGCACTATGGACTCAAGTATCTGACAGAAAAAGAGGGATATTCTTTAGGATCTGATTTACCATATGAAGATATCTGTGTCATTTCACTGGCAATAGGCATACTGTGGTTAGTCTCTTTGTTTAGGTCCCTAAAGTGGGTAGAATGAGTCTAGGTCTGCTCTTGGCATATTAATGTATGGTAAATAATTACATTATTGCACTTAGCTAGTCAATTTATTCTGTTAAAATAGTCTCAATAATATTGAGATCATGTAATACTAATAAAGTTCAGTATGAACCTCATTACAAGGAAGAAGAAAGAGAGGTTTTTTTCCTAGGCAAGGATTAAACGTGGATATATAGAATTTGAAATATTAGCAAGGTGTTAGTTTGGAGGAGGTATATTCCCAATTGTTAAAAGTAACAAGTGAAGTTAGAGTTTCCCACAGTGAAATAAATGCTGTCTGCATTACCCATATGTCATGCTCGATTTTTTCCTCATTAAAATATGTGTGAAAATTTCGCTTACAGACATTCTAAATGTCACCTAGAAACAACAGTGCTGTGAAAGAGATAGAGGCAGAAAGGGCAGGTTGAGTACATGGAGAAGGTAGCCAGAGGATGAAGTCCTAGCAAATGAAGAAAACTTCTAAATAAATTAATTTAAAAATTTTCTTTCAATTATTCAACTCCTTCTTGTCTTCACCTAAGATTTTATTATTAAACAGCTCTTAAAATACTCAGTTCAACAGATATCAACATTCTCTTCTGATACAAATGCTTTTCATGTAATTAGGCAATTTTTCCAGGAGACATCTGAAGAAATGATTTGGGATTAAAGTGATGCACAAGAATGCAGAAGAGAGAGGGAAGAGTAAGAAGGTGTCTAGAGCATCATTGGTTCTGGATTCTGCACTGTGTTTTCAATGTGCTTTTACTTCTCAGTTGCTTTTTCTCTGACTTTGCTGTTTACTAAGGAATTCCCTAAGGAAGAAATGAGTATCTGTTTTTCATTTATCCTAGACAAGGACTCTCAGTATCCACTTTCATCTTAAAATGGCTTGAAGTAGGGGAAGACACCAACAGGTTTATAGGAATTTACAGTGTCAGGTTCTGCTATGTCCACAGAGTATTTAGGGGCTCAGAGATCTTTAAAGTTTTGGGAAAAATAAGTGATTTTTCAACTAAACCCATGATGATCTAATTCAGATTTTGTTAGGCTACTGTCATTTTAGAGAGGGAAAATGAACATTTGTAGAGAACATGTCTCCTGCTTTTTAGTTACTCTCAGTGCTATATATCCTTTGAATGATATAGAATAAAATACAGTATTGCAGGCCTGATACTGTGCTGGCCTTGAAATTTATTTGCACAGATCGATCAAAACTGAAGGTCAGAAAATCATCTGTCAGTCACAGCTTGAAATGTCTTTTAAAGGTTTTTTAAACCTTTTAGGTTGATGAGAACTTTACATTTCTCTCTCGCAAGTTGACCTGTTACATGGATCTTTCTGATATCACGGTTGAATTGCTGCAGTACACTTGATTGTGTGCTGCCAAAAAGGTTCATCTATCACCTGCAGCTAGAGCAGATTTCAGCAGAGTGAGTGTTTGCAGGTGTGGAATGGGGGATTCTGCTGCTCTTCAGGTTTGCTATATGAACTCAGTATAATGAGTTATATTTCTTTTTTTTCGGTGGAGTGTCTGCCTCTAAAATCGTCTCTGCCTAAGTTTCTAAAGTTTCCCCAGGTGTTAGATCCAGCAGAGGAGTTCTGGTGGTGAAGCCACATAAGTCACAGCTCTCCCTGGGAGCTGTGTGCCTCCCTTGGCTCAGTCTGCAAACACTGCATGAGTACCTGGTGTGAATCTTCCTGAACATTGTTTTAGAAAGAACTGAATCAGATCTGGCTCTCTACCAACATTTTGCAGGCTTTTGTTGGTAATAGGTCTTGCATTCTCAACTCTTACTATCAGAGTGATTATTTCTTTTAAAGAGGTTTGAGAACTCTTTTGTGAGGGCTACCATAGGGAAAAAACCTGCTCAATTTATGTAGTTTAAAACAAATAATGATAGAAGTAGTATATTGATTTATTAATGACACAGAATTAACAAGGAATGAGCAAGATATAATTCAGGTCCAATATGAACCATATAACAGATAAACAACAATAATGGACATGCAAAAAAGTTAATGAACACCTTTTCAAATACCTTCTATAATGAAAGGTCCCCAAAAATCTAATACTCTTCACCATGCATTCACAGTGAGCTGCAGTGACCAGCCATGTGTGTCACCAGACCCTTTTCCCCTTCAGGGAGCACTCCCCACAGCTGCAGACTTCTCCTTCCCTGAAAGATGTGGGTGCTCCAGCTCTGTGCCTTTCCCCATCACTCCCAGCCATCCACACCCCAGCTTGAAAGCACCCTGCTGATTTCACAGGCTAAAAAGCGTGGGTCTTTGCATGCTGCACCCTGCCCTGTTGCTCCACTAACTGCATGTAGGCTACTTGTCGTGTCCAATGGAGAACAAAACAATACTCTTTCATTAGCTAATCATTTTAATTTAAAACCTTTTATATTTGAAGATATTTCCTGCTCTGAGGGACTCTTCAACATGAGTCTCAAGTGTCTGAGCAACCTTACTGTAAACCACAGAGTTCAGAGTTCTCAGGAACCAATCTACTTTCTGTTATTATTGGGTAATTGTTTTCACAAAGAGTGTTGTGAATTTAAACCAGAAATTTCTGGAAAGACAGCCTTTAATAATCTGAAAATTAGGACTTTAATAATCTGAAAATTAATTTAATATCCTGAATATGTGCTTTGTGTTCCTGTTGCACTGAATTAAAAAATGCAAACAGAAACAGCCCTCCATGTCAGGTGAAGTTTATATATAACCTTTATTTATTTCTGATTAATAGAACATAACTAGCATGGAAAATTCTAATCTAAGATTTTCTACAAGCAACATACTGCAGTTTCTGGCAGCATAAATGTACATAGCTCTCTTTTCTTTTGAACTGCTTATTTGTATCAGTACGAAACAATTATATCAATTTACTTCAGTCATATCTAATATACAGAAATCCAAAGAATATCTAATTCATTAAGTCTAAATCATGAAACAAAATTTCTGAGACTTGTGGGCCAAATCCATCTCTGTTTTAAGACAAATGCACATATAGCTGCCCATGTACCAAAAGCAATAATAATTTACACATTTCACTGTAGGTGTAAGATTACAATGAAGGGATAGTGGAGCAAGTATAATAACTAACATAAGATGTATAATGAATATTTTTATGGCAGTATTTTGCAATATGGGGGAGTGTTTTTCTGCCTAGATTTCTGGTACATGCAGTCCTGCTTCATCTCCGTGTGCAAACCAGTTTCAGTTTATTTTCGTGTTAAACTGGGATGAGTTTACCTGTAATTTACCTGTTATTCCCACTTACACTGGTACTACTTGCACTTGAACTACTTATTATATATATATATATATATATTTAATGTAAAAAAGTATTTTCCTTACCCCTAAATTTAAATATATGATGAAATCTATGAGACCTGCGCTGAGCCGTTGGAGACTGAGTGTGACACTGGACTAAGTTCAGAAGTGTCATAAATTAATTTGTAAATAAGTCATGTGTATAAACTGGGGTAACAAATATGCTAGAAGACATCTAGCATACACATCTAGCATTTTCAATAGAAAAAAGAATCAGTGAATGTGTGCAAAATATAATTTGAGGGAGCAAGATATTTTCACATATTTATTAATATAGTTCTATTCCTCTCTTACCTCATCATAACTGTAAAGTAATTTGTACATTCTGACTTTCCCTTCCTAGAGAACAAGCCAAGTGATTTAAAACTAACTTGCTAGGAGACAAATATCAGGGAGACTGTGTTTGAAACAGATCAGAGAAAGGCCTTGTGCTAAATTTAGATGAGCTAAGGTTAAACCCTATTGATCAAACATTATGGCTTGTGAGAGTGATTTTGAAAAGGTTTTATATAATTAGTATTATATAAGCTCAGTAGAAAGGACTGTTAGGAAGGAAGCTATGAGAAGTAATACTGACAGGCTTTGCAAATGCTATTCAGATGTTTGATTTGTCTTTGCATGACTTTGTCCATCTCTGCAAAAGGGTTCTTTGATATTGAGAATATGATAGTATCCTTTCTAAATCTAAAACAGTTTTGGAAAAATTCTTGCAAATAATTTCTGTTCATATGATGTTCATCTCATATGATGTTACAAAAACAACAATCAATAATAACAAAACGTGTAGGATCAGGTGTAGATATTAGAGAAAATTTTAACATAAAAATCAGAGAATAATTGCCAATTAAAAGTGTAAACATTTCTGTATGGTATTTCTGTTAAGCTCTTCTATTTGAGGAATGTAAAACATGACAAACTACATCAGCAGGTGCAGTGTAGGTGTAGTGCAATTATACACTGACATTTTTGCTGAAGCCTACAAAGTATTATTTTGTACTGGCTACCATTCTAGATGTAGACCTGATTAAAAATAATTGAAGGATCAGTTATGTGTTAAAAATACTTTTTCCTGTAGCTAGAAATCTTAGCAAGGATAGATTGTTCAGACAGAAATATGACCTTCAATCTGAGAAGGAATATTATACTAGTTTTAATATTTTTATTTCTGTCTTATTCTACTGTTTTTTGTTTTAATGACAAACATTTCTAAGTTTATTACCACTTGTGGTTTTTAGTACGTTTCCTATTTGATATTAATTTTAACAATTGTTTGTGATATTGTGAATATTGTTAAATAAGTGGCTGGTTAAGTGACTCTCATTTACCAGCAGTCCTTGGCTAATGATGTTGACTTGCAGTAGACTGGAAGTCTAGACTAGTAAGTATAACATCCATAACAGGAAAGATTGTAAAGAGGATCGGGGGAAACACTCAGGCTGACCTCAGTACCAGAAAGGTCATGGACCAGATCATCCTGAGTGCCATCCTGGGGTATGTATGGGACAACCAGGGAACTGGGCCCAGCCATCATTGTTTAATGAAGGGTTTATGAAAGGCATATCCTGCTTGACCAACCTCATCTACTTCTGTGACCAGGTGACCCACTTAGTGTATGAGGGCAACATTACAGATAACATGATAGGATGAGAAGAAATGGCCTCAGGTTGTACCAGAGGAGATTTAGTTGAATATTAGAAAAAAATTTCTTCACTGGAAGAGTAGACAGACAATGGAACAGGGTACCTAGGGGGCTGTGGAAATCATCATCCCTGGAGAGTTTTTTAAGAGCTTGTGTATGTGGCATTTGATTAGTGGTGAAAATGGCAGTGCTGAGTTAATAGCATGATAATCTCAGAGGTTTTACCACCCTAAATGATTCTATTATCCTGTGAATTTATTTAGACAGGTTTAATGATTTTCCAGAAGCAAAACATCTTAACCATCGCAGTCTTTGAAATCACAGAATCACAGAATGCTTTGGATTGAAAGGGTCCTTAAAGATTATCTCATTCCAATCCCCCCACCACAGGCAGAGGAAACATCCACTTGTCCAGGTTGCACAAAGTCCCATCCAAACTGTCCTTAAACGTTCCGAGAATGGAGCATCCACAAGTTCTCTGAGCAACCTATGCCAGTGCCTCACCACCTTCATGGTAAGGAATTTCTTCCTTATGTCCAAGGTAATCCTCTTTCAGTTTAAAACCATCCCACTGTGCACGTGCCCTTGGAACAAGTCCCTCTCCAGCTCTCTTGTCGGTTCTCTCTGGGTGCTGGAGGGCTCTGAGGTCTTCCCAAAGCCTCCTCTTCTGCAGGCTGGGCAGCCCCAATGCTCTCAGCCTATTTTATAGGAGAGGTGCTCCTGCCCTCTGATCATCTTCACAGCCCTCCCCTGGACTCGCTCAAACAGATAAATGTCTTCCTAATGCTGGGGCATCAGAACTGGACACAGTTCTCCAGGTGGAGTCTCACCTCTCTGAACCTGCTGGTTATGATTCTTTAGATGCAGCCCAGGACATAGTTGGCTTTTTGAGCTGCAAACACACTTTGTTGAGTCATATTGTTCTTCTTGTCACCCAACACCCCCATGTCCTTCTCCTCAGGGCTGCTCTTGATCCATTCCCTGCCCAGCCCGTATTTGTGCTTGAGATTGCCCTGATCCTTTTGTAGAACCTCACACTTGGCCTTGAACTTAACAAGGTTCACACTTGCCCACCTCTCAAGTCTGTCAAGGTCCCTGTTGATGGCATGTGTGTTGACTGCACCTACAGCTTGGTGTTGTTGGCAAGCAAACTTGCTGAGCTGTTTCTTATATTATGTTAACATAAAGTCATATTACCAAGGCAAGTTTGAAAAATAAAAAAAATTCTTCAAAATACCCCCAAATCAAAAATAAGAACTTGTATTGCCAAATATTAATATTAAGTCCTGCAGCTGTAGGCCTTATGTGCTATACATTGAAATCATTTATAGATATCGATGGATAATTTAAAGTAATTGATCACAGAATGCTAATGAAGGAGGCAATTCTTCAGCACAACCTATCAAGGATCTGGATATCATCAATATCAATTGTTCTTATAATATAGAATGATAAAAATGAAATGTACTAATGAGCAAATACCCATATTCATCTATTATTCTTTGTTCAGTTACTGAATAATCAACAAACAGTCAAATAGGTCTTTAAGCCATGTTGCAGTTAAAAATTTTCTTTCAAGAAACTTTCCCTTGGATATTTCTTTCCTCCATTGAAAAAGTGAAAATTAACTCTTGACTAATAAAGAATGTTATTTTTCAGCAATTGTTTCAAAAATTTTTGAGAAATATAGTTGACCATGTAATAAGAGAAGATATTTTGAACAATAAAATTCATTTTTCTTTTATATTAAATGAAACAAAACATACTAAAAAAACCATGTAAGGTGACAGGCCAAAACACAAGTGTGTGCATTTACTTCTTCTGTTAGCATTTGTTTTGCCTGTGAAAGCTAACAGCATCCCAGAAAACACTCAGCCATGGTCTGAGTTACTGCAAATCAGGAGTAATTTCTAGTAGTTTTCCTGTCTTAGGTGTGGCCACTCTCTTTTACAGAAGAAAAAGTTTAGGTGTGTGGATGTGAATCATACTGGGTCATGTGGCCTCTGGACCAGATAGTAATCACCCAAATTGTGCTCTTTATCACAATCCTTAACTGAGCCAGTGGATTTTGATATTTTCATAGCCATGGAGTAGGTGAGAGAGTGGTATCTACATCCAAGACATAATTTATTCTAAGAGTATATATGTAAGGGTTATAAATAGTGATCTGCTCTTTGGTGTCTATGCCTTCCTTTAACCTCAGTCAGTCAGTTAACAGAGAGTCAGCCACTGGGCAATTAATTTCCTTAGTTGGCACATATTTATTGTGGGTCTACTCAGCACACTCAGAACCAGCCTTCTAAAAGAAGTTTGAGCTTCTGAAAGGTAATTGAAAGGCAAAAGAGAAAAGACTTTTTATTCCTGGGGGTGACCCTGAATCAAAATTCCAAATCCAAAACCCCTTAAACTGTACAGACTGATTATGTGCATTCTTTTCCAAGGAGGTTTCTATAGAAATATTATCTTATCCTTGGAATGTCTCTTTAGAGAAACATTTACCCTAAACAAGTAATGTAGCACACTTGTTTAGGTTGTCACACTATTTCAAACAGCATCTTTTCTAGTAATTAATGATTCTACTTCATTCTCGTAATAACAACAAAAAAAGCAAAAAAACCTCTCTTGTTTTGTAGTCATTTCTCCTGCCGGTGCTCTCAGAGCTTATAGTAAGCATTTACTGTTTTAAAAACTGACAGTTTAAATCTAGCACAAACCCAAGTGGCACTAACAAGCAAATTGTTTCCATTTGTGAAACCTATTGTAGTAATTGCTACAGACTCCAGAGACATTCCCTAGGCAGGAGCAGTAATGATAATTTGGTAGCTTTCTTTTAAGTAGACTTCGTTTACAACAGCTAGCAGATATTTCTGCCTTCAGGCCTGAGGAGAGGTTTATGGACTACAGTAATAGCTTCCCACTTAAATTTTTTCAAAAGTGGTTGCTTTAGTAGTGAGCAAAACCCACTATGTTTTCCAAATGGTATTTCTTAATTATCAACAACTATCTTTATCATCCCTGATTCTTTATGAGGCTCCCAAAAATACACAAGACAAGACTCTTGTCAAAATTCCCTGAGATTTTTAATTAAGTTTCATATTAGAAAATAATGGAATCATTTATGTTGGAAAAGTCCAATTTTTAAACCAGCACTCTTAACGGATTATTTCTCTCACAGCTATTGATGAAAACAACTTGTTATTATTCCCTGCATTGACTGGAGAGTCAGAGAATCTTATTTGAGGAGCAAGACCAAGTTGTAAAGTGCAATATAGAGCAAAAGTCTCTGTGTTGAATAGTTTATAAAGCAATACGAGGACCAGTAGATAGTTAACTGATGCTTTTACCCTCTTTTGTTTTGATTTAAGAGTTCATGTGTTGTTAAGACATCTGCACTTCTTTAGGATCCTAGTTTAGTGAAAAAAAAATGTTGGATTGACAAAGGATCTTAGTATAGTGTGTAAATCTGTACCTGTTCATAATGAAAATGTGGGTTTGGAATCTGGCTTTTAATTTATACCTAAACAATTTTCAAAGTAGACAAAAAACACTCAAAGATTACAATTACACAGGAGTTGGAGTCAATGACCTTGTGGGTCCCTTCCAGCTCCGGATATTGCAGTATTCTGTGATGGTGATATGCTCCTATACTTTTTGGAAATCTGATCCTAGGCCATCTTTCCCATCCATCTTTCATTGAGAAGCTGGAATGTTTGTTGCAGTCAGTGGCCCATCCCTGCTGCAGTCTTCACTTACTACTGA
>JAOTQP010000870.1:31098348-31109650 GCA_026413545.1 Cichladusa arquata | reverse complement strand
AAACCTTCATTGTGAGGGCTAAGCTTTGAGCTCTATTTTCATATAGTCATGGGCTAATATATCAAATTAGAAGTAGTTCTGTAAATAGCATAAAAAAAGGATATAAAACTGAAGAAAAATGAGAACAGTAATATAAAACTTAGTCCAGAATATGATCTGTTTATTTTATCAAAACCATTGTATTAGAAATTTTGACACTGATTTATAAGAACCAAAGCAGTTGACAATCTACATTGCAAGAATTATTGATAAAAACAGTGCAGAGAGAAATCTTAACACACAACCTCCCCCCCCCATTAAAAGACAAGTGTAGGTGGTGCACAAATGAATGGAATGAGGCTCACAATGAGTAAATTAATTAATAGACCACTGTGATTGCTAAATGTCATTTACTCCTTTTTTTCTTTTTCCATGATGCATATAAAGTAAAAACCACTTCCCAGCTCATTCTGTTTATTGTGTTCTATTCTTATAAAAATAAACCCCTTGGATTCTCAGTAAATATACTGAAAAAATATTTTGGGCATCCCAGTGTTTTCTGCTGGTAAAACTGATTATTTCTTGAAATTGGAGTGAATATAGCAGGGATGCCTACCTCCTGCAGTCTATTATGCAAAGGAAATACTGGAAAAAAATCCTTTCAAGGAAAGTATATAGATCTTAGCATTTTATATCTTTATACCCCTGCATTTCTTGCATTGTTTTGTCTTTGTCACATTCTTTTTCATTAAGTACATCAAGTGCATATAGATTGGAATTGCAACTGAAGAATTATTAATTATTAATTCCAAGAAAATTATCAATCCGTTTCTCAACAAAGTTTGTTCTTCATATTTGTTTGGACTTAGAGGTAATTGAAGACATTTGAGTTTTTTAATCATGTAATACCTAGCATTTTCAGAGCAAATTAGGACTGAGACACTAATTATTAAAATGTCTAGTTCTAGAGAGAACCTTTAATAAAACTGTCTCAATCCTTAGTTTTTTTTACTGCAGTAAAAGGGATATAATGCAGAATATTTGAATGAGATCACAGTGATTCCAGTTACTTCCTGGTGACTGGTGTAATATGTATGGGAGAATATGACCCAATTATCTACTTTCCTTCTTTTACTTCAGTACCTCAGAGAATTTCTTATTTACTCTTCCTGTTAAGCAGAAATCCTGAAATGAGCTGTTTTGAGTTGCAGTCAAAATTATTCTTAGAAAAACAGCAAACTTCAAAGTTAGCACAATGGGTTCAGCATCACACTCTTTTCAGAAAAGTTAGATATAATAACATAAAAGTTACTGATATGTTATATATTTAACAACTGAAAGAAGAATTCTGTCTGACTTGAAACAGAATTCTGGAAGTAAAATAGTTCTACTCTGTGAATTATATATAGGAATAAATAAATGTTTTCTGACAGCCTGATGTGAGGGCAGTGAATATATGTATGCTGAATATATTTGCTGTATTATATATTTACTATGTATTCATCATATATTTATTATATATGATATTTATTTTATTGTGATTTCTTCTCCTTGATACTATGTTATTAGAAAGCCATTTGCTTTATATTAAATAATCAAAGCATGACAGAATTTCACACTGATATTGTAGATATGTTAATATTCATGGCTGTGAACATTAGCTGTGTCTCTTTCAACTCTTGACATAGAGAACTGGGGCTCCTTCAGGACTGCTTTACAGCTGAGGGTTTATTTAAACTCTGTGAGGACTCATTTTCATGCCAGCAATTCAGCTTACTCGTCATTTCTCTGTGCAGTCCCTTCCTCATTACTGTCATTGAATCCTGGTGTCTTCCCAAGCTTTATTTTCTTTAGTTTGGAAAATGACTTATTTATACCTTCTTCTTTACAATTGTTTTATTATGTCTTCTATACAGGTGTTGGAGCATGAACCTCTAACACATCTAGTCCCTGTGAATCACCGTGTTGCATTTTCACTTTGTTCTGTCTCAGGATGCACCCCTATGGTATTCAATGTAACTTCAAATGTTAACGTGTGTCAGAATCATCCACATTCCCTGAGCACTATTCTGGATTTCATTTTATTCATCTCTAGTGTATTTCATTTGACATTTTTGTTCAGGAAGACAACCATATGTTATCTGTGATATTTTTTCCCAGTGTGTGGTGTATGAGAAGTTATTTAGTACAGTAGGCCTCTGCAAAAGGAAAAAAAAAAGTGCAAAACTGTCAGCTTAAAATCTTCTGTTGTTCCTGTTGTTCATTTGGACTTGCATACTGTGGGTGGCACTTGGGGGCTGGTTTGTTGCTATCTATAAAAAGATGTGCCTTTTACAAATGAGAACACTGCTACCTGACAATACGTTGAAAGATTCAGATGAAGATTGAGTACTTGTATTTTTATCATGAAATATATACATGATACCAGCAGCAGTCAAGCTACCTTGCTGGGCTGACGTTATTCAGTTTACCTCCGAGGGGATTTGCAATTCCTTGTCCCTCCCTAGGTTTCTGTTTGGGTAAAAGAAATGTGTATAAATGGACTTGCAGTGCAAAATTCTTACACTTACCTTTATGTAGTGAAGTCTTGTCCTTGGTGTTGAGCTGTATGAGACTGGACTAATGACAGCAGAATTCACCTTTCAGAATTTGCAGCCTCTGACAGTCAAAAAATGAGGGAATACCCACAGCCTGGATTGTCAGATGTCCTGAAAGGAGCAATGCCACCTCTGGAGCACAGTCTACTGTTGCTCTCCCTACCCTTTTCCCCTGACATACTGGTTTATTGGTGGAAGTATTCAGGCAGCTCTTGCAAAGACTGAGTAGCAGTTCTTTCAAAGGGGTAATAGTTTTTTCTCTCCTGTATCTTGGGTGGGTCAGAAAGCCTCTGGAGATTACCAGTGGCCTTTTGTTTCTGACTCAGCTCCATAGCTCTAGCTCATAAAGCCATTGCAGGCAGTGAAACACCGCCAAGTTTTATAACTTTTGGCAAAACTTTTTCGAGTTAATTTGTCTTAGCTTCCACTTGCAACACAGGGTCCTGAAATTTTTTGACATTGTTCTGCTCTAGACAGGGCTCAGAGTATCAAATTATATGTTTAAAGGCTAATGCCCATAAACAAAAGGATTTGTGGGGATCAGAGGGACTGTGGCAGGTAGAGGGACCCCAAGAAGCTAAGAACTGATAGTAGAGTATCCTGACCTGGTGTTCCCAGCACCTTCCATAGTGAGTGATGAACCTCCAGAGTTAATGGGGAACCCACCAATATGAGTCAGCCCAAGGAACTGCCTCTTCTGCATGCCTTGCAGAATACAGGTACAGGGACTACAATGGGATGCAGGAGGAAAAGTATTTTGGGATTCTGTGAGATTTATTATCAAATGTTTTAAATTTGGGAATTTTGGGATGATGTGACACTTTTATAATGGAATGTTTAGTGAACGTAAGAAAAGGAAAAGAAAGGGTGAGGCTTGACTGTACTGGGAGGACTAAGTGTGGGTAAAGGAAAGATAATGAGTAAAGGCCAGTTGACTATAAACAGGGGTTGGCTGGTACAATTGCTACTAAATTCTTTTTTTTTTTTTTTTTTTTTTAAATATATGTGAATGTTACAGAGATTCAACCTGGACTGGTTGGTGATAGACTAAGGCATCTGATAACCAGCAAATGAGGTGAGACCATGAGTCTCAGAGGTTTGAGAGTTGTAGGAAGTCAGGAAGACCTAGGTCTTGGAGACGGCTGCTGGGTAGATTGAATGCCCAGGACCAGCTTCTGGCAAGACACCAAGTGTGTGTATATTCCACTAACAGATTTTGATCTGATCAGCCCTAGAGAAGGGCCAGGGCTGAGTGTTTCACAATGTTCATGTTTGTGTTAGTGTTCTTTGTGTTTAAGTGGATGTCATAAAATATGCTTTATTCTCTTTGTGTTGGTCTGTGTCTCCAGCTGTGTGTTTACAGAGTGTAAGTGCATATAACTGCATGTGTACACGTTGGGTTTAGCCTTGACACTGCCTGGACCTGGGACAGGGCATTGCCACTGCCTCTCATCTTCATGGCTAGGTCAGGAGTACTTCCTGGGTCCTGTCGACCTCTGTGTTGGGCAGTCTCTAATACTGAGACACTTAAAAATTAGTGTGTCCAACAAGCATAATCTACTTGTAATTCACAGCCCTAGGAAAGTAAAAACCCTCACAATTCCCATTCAGTGCAGTTCAAGCAAATGTATTTAATTAGTATTAAAATTTTTGAGTATTTTTTTAATGGTTTCTACATCTACTTGAAACAAAGTATGATATACTTATGTTGGGCAAAATTCAGGTGATGAGGCCAAACAGGAGTAAACCCATGATCCATAACAAAGATAGAAGGAAACAGAAACACAGGAAGCACGATTTTTTTTTTAATTATGTAAATCACTTTTCATAAATACACAGCAGATACAAATCTGTTAAATGTCTAAAATTTTTTTGCTGTCTTTTACAAAATGTAAATAAAGTTTGGACCATTCCTACTTAGCTTGTTCTTCTTCTGTCTGTGTTGAGCTCATAGGGTCTGGAGGTCATGTTACCAGTGTGTTTTTAAGCTTCACACAATTACCCTCAACCCTGTAAAGCATTGCACAGCAGGAGAGTATTTATGACTTGTCACAATGAAAGCTGCTGTCTTCTGCAGCCCTACAGGGGTCCAAGTATAATGCAGTGGTTATGAAGAATATAAAGGTACAAGATATGAATAACATATTTAAACATAACATTACTGTGTCTTTGAACATAACTTTTTGCAATCCATATTTTCCACTCAGAAGTTAAGCTGCATGTGTCCTCGGCGGGTTGCTGAAGTAGAAATCCTATTTATCTACTACCTATTATTTTCTTAGCAAAATTATCATCTTACATCCCATTATTTGGAGGGATTATTAACCTTAACTACTGACATCCAAGGGCACTTCACAAGGTATTACTCACTTAGTCCTTATATTACCCAACAATTTGTTTTAATTTTTTTCAGGAACGAACTATCACATAGTCTTACATTAAGCTCAAAGTAATTCTTCATGCAACAAAAGTTGTTCAGGTTATATATATATAGAAATGGATATTTATTCACATCGTGTGAAAATAAGAAGCCATGAGAGTGGTTCAGCATGTCAGAGAAGGGTATTTTGCTCAATAAAATAGCCCTTCCATAATGTGGCAAACAAATGTTGATATGATAAATGTAGAATTTTAGAGTAATTGAATGTCTTTCTAAAAACATTTTTCCACCAACGGTATGGCTTTCATTCCTCCCACAAGAAAAGTGAAGTGGATTAAAAAAAAAATTTAAAACTAAAGATGAATATAGTAAAGTATGTTCTCAATTGCTTTTCCTTCACTTTGACACTATATTTCTGATGTCTCTGTTTACAGTCTTGCATATGTGCAAGTGAATCACTTTTTAAAAGTGATTTCTTGGTTCTACATTTTGAGTATTTTATATGAAATACCTGTCATAAAGCTGTTATTTCCTTCTTTCTTTTTTCCCCCCAGGAATCTAATGAACATCTATCCTTTGAAAATCTGTTACTTTAAAATTGTAAACCCCAAATTATGATATACCTTTAAAGAGTCAGCATGTGTGCATTTTTCACATTAGTTTTGATAGAATGGAAACTCGTGAGTATTTCTTTATGTCTCCCTGTGGAATCCATCATGCCCATGGTTACAGTCATGGCTTCAGCATCAGAATGCTTCACATACTGACAGTTTATCCAAGTTGTTATTGTTTTACAACTGATCAAGTAAATACTATACTTTGCAATACTAAAGGCTCTTTTTATTTTACGGGCAGATAGAATATCTGTTAGTGGTCTTGTCTTAGCAGACCAACAACTTTGGATCTATATCACCTTTCCTTTGATTAATTATGTACCTAGGAGCAGCTGATCACAGAAATTTTCCATCTTTTCCCCTTAGTATTTGTATTTGTTCTTCACTATTAGCCATAGTCACTCAGTGGTTGCACATGATGAAGTCAGCAAAACAAACATTATCAGGGTGTTAAATACTGAGAAAAAAAAAAGGAATTTGGTGTATCCAGTATATAAAAGAAATATGACAAAGACATTTTTGAAATTTAAGTTTTACTTTATTAACTTGGGAGAGGTACTATTTCTCCTTTAAAATGCAATTACATTATTTGTGTTAATAATTAATGACATTGATCCTTTCCTCTTATCACCACCTAATTAATAACATTTTCTTATATTTTTCTTAAATATATCTTACCTAATTTAACAATGTAGGATTCAGTCATGGTTGGTTTGTTTGTTTTTTTTTTTTCCAACTTACATATTGTGTTGAATACTGTTACATACTCAGTGACAAAACTCAGCATTTTTCCAGTTACACTGATTGGGGAACATTTTGTAGTTCATTCTGGTTTACCATAAACAGCATAATTCTGTGAGCCTTTGGGGCCGAGTGTGTTTACTGATGGTTGGGGAGGTTGCCAAGGGTGAAAAGGAACACTATGGATGGAGGCAGTGCAAACTCAGGGCAGATGTGGTGCAGTGCTGCAGTAAGCTGGATCCCATCCTGTGCAGGGAGAGACAGCCATGGGCTCTGGCAGCCTTCCTCTGTTTGTAGGGCTCACCTCTTCTAGGATGTTGTGGGTCTTCATCGCACGTGATCTCACCTCATCTTGGTGCCTGCCCACCAAGAGCACCTGTTTAGCTGTTCCTAAAGCTTTAGGTGAAGTGCTGGCCCTGGATGCCTGACCAATATGTGCCTCACCAGAAATGCAGCTTGCTTCTGCGGAAACCTAGACAAATTTGAGGTAACAGTAAGTAGGAAAAAGGTGAATTATGAGAACTTTTTAAATTAGAAATACTTTCCTGGTTTACAACAGCTGTTTTCAAATATTTGAACCAACTTGCTGGTTTCTGTAGCTCTCCAAAAGTCTGCTAGATATATGATAGCCATGCTGACTGAAATGAATATTTAACCATTCCCTCTCTTAATTGCCACACATGACCTGACTGATTTTCACTTAAAATTAAAATGTGTTACTCCCTTAAATAAGAATAATCAGCATCCTAGATCCATATCCTGAGTACATATCCATGTGCACCCTTGGATTTATCCAGCTAGTAATTTCAGAAGGAACTTCTAAGGATTGATCCAAGACAATCACACAGTGAGTGCTTTCTTTTCATTCTGAGATGTCTCTGGAAAGTCCCCTACAAACTGTTCCTACTGTCCTGCCTTTTTCCATGATTATGACATGCTGTACAATATCTGAAAGGATGCCAATGGAGCAGAGAATGTCTCAATATGAAGATGTAGATAACTGCTAGTAGTTTAATCCTAACAGTACAGAACTTGTCTATAATCTGCTTTGCTATCAGAATGCTTTGCAAAAACAGGGCAGCATTTTTTCCCTTGAATTTACATTTTTTCTGTTTAATAACTTCTTTTCCTTTCAAACTTTTCCTTCTATATTTTTAAATCAAATGGTACTGAAATCCTCCAAACTCCTTATGTGCTCTTTAACTCACCATGGAAAAGGTTTGTTTTTCTGCGATATATTTGCTTTTGAAAAATGTAGTGTTCCTAAAAACACTATAATAAACATTTTGAAAGCTTTTTTTAACTTTACTATTCTTTCTTCCTGGATGAATTGTTTTGTGAACAGATAACATTGGCATGAAAACTAAAGCTCTTAAATCAAATTTTTGTAGTACACATTTGGACATGCTCTTTAAAATTTTATTTCCTGCAATGGATACCAAAGCTTCAAATATTAATATGATTTTAATATTACATAGAAAAAGACAGAAGGTTAAGATGCTCTTATACCTTAATATAATTCCTACGAAGTAAGAAATGGTTATGGATTATCAAGGCTTCATGTAGCTAGTGGCACATCAATGAAAAATAACAAACCTAAATGCATTGGCATGAAGAATGTTGAGTTACTCTTCCATTTTTCACTCCAATCTCATAACTTCAGTGACATACAAGGCATGAAATACATTGTCAAAAATATATAGTTCAGAATACAATGCCATTAAATATTTTATACAATTGGCAACAGTACTGCAAAAAGACTGAACAATAAACTGAACCTTGTTCTTAAAAAAATGACATTTCACTGTGCTTTCCAGCTCTTTCTACAGAAAAAAATTTACTATCAGCAATTTCCTTTTAAATAAAGTGAAACAAGTCTCTTTCTCTCTTTTTTTTCCCTCCTTGTGAATATGCTGCAGAAAGTCTTTACGTCTAGGTAGAGTCTAGTCTCTATCCTAGGATGTAAAAGAAAACTCCTTTCTGTGACTGCTGGCATGTAGATTTGACTTCTCGTTGCCAATCTTTTTCTTATAAGTTAAATTGAGTATGTTTTCTGAACGTGATAGACAGTAGGAAAATTCTGAGTTACAAAATGTGATATCTATTCATGAAATTACACACACACTAGTAATTCAGGATTTCCTTATTTCCTCAGCTCACAGTGAATTAAAACGACCCTATTCTACACGAGTTTCGTACTATGTATCTTCTCTGTTTTTTTTTTTTTTTTAATCTTATTTTACTGATGACAGTTGGAACATCTAAAGAATTCACAGAATCACTTTGTTATCTTTAAGTAATAGCCTAATATTTTCTTTGGATTGTCTCTTCTGCTCTCTGCCACTTACACTTTTGTGAATTATGGCCATCAGCATATTTTAGAAGGTGGTCCAGAAGCCCTTTAAAGTCTACATTGCATCCAGTTCAGACAGAGGACAAGAGAATAGTCCCTTTTCACACAAGTAAATAACCAAATTCCTCTAAATCTTTGGCCAAGATAGGTTGTGTGCAAATGAGATTTTTAAGAAAGGACTTAAAGGATAGTACTGAGATGATTTATGTAAGTTTAGGGCGAACTTTACCCAAGTGGGAAAGACAGTGTGAGAAAAAGTATTTTGTCTGAAAATCTGTCCTCAGTGCTATGTAGAATGTTCAGTATTGACTCCTCTGCTCAGTCAAGCTTACATTAATATGAGTGTGAATTTATATAACTTGGTATAACCCAATAATATGAACTCTCATAATCCTTAACACCTATGGAAAAGAATTCCTAACTTGCTTAACTGCTCCTATAACCTAAAGTGTAGCCAGTTAGTGCTTGGGCAGTTAGCCATGATGCATATTTCCATGAGTTTGAATTAGTCTACATCATAGATTATGAGAAGGTTGATAATGGAGGAGGAGTTGGGTTGCTTGCAATGGATCAATTTTTTAAAAACTCAGGGTGACTTTGTTAGCAGCTTGCTTTGATGGCAGATATAAAGTTTGTTAGGCAATGATTGTCTAGCTGGTGCATTGTTCTATAAGTATCGCTCTGTTAATAAACCACATGTTGCTGTTTCTGGGCTCAGGAGCTCTTGATTAGTACTCAGCAAGTGAAAAACCTTTTTGAGGGCTTAGGGGTGAACTTTAGTTCAAAATTTTTGTAAGCCTTTTTTGCTTGTACAACCTTTTTGCCAGGTCAAAAGTGTGCAAGGGAGATTATGGGAAGCTGACATTTGTATTGTTTATGGAGGGATGAAAGCTAGTTTTAAACAAATATCACTCCAGCCTCTGTGTGGGAATCTATTGCCTATGCAGACACATTAGGTGCATGGGGCAAGAATTTCATTTCACTACATCAGAAGCAGTGAATTTCTACCTTGTCATTGCAATTTTTCATGTGTTTTCAAGTTTCTCTGTTTCCAATATCTAAGTAAACTCGTCTCTTCAACCTATTGCCATGAGCTGACAAAGAGAGAAACAAACCTCAGCTGAGATTCACACCTAATAAAAACATAAAAGCTAGAGAGTTAATAGCCACAGCTGTTTTAATGGGTGCTTTATACAGGGGCTTTGCATGCTTTAGAAGAAGCTGAGACAATGACATGAAATTGGTTTTATCTTCTTTGTGGTCTATCTTGTCTGTAGTCACTGAGGAGCTCTCCAGGAAAAAATATTCTGTGGGAGAATACAACTTCAGTTGCCCCTCTGAATTCCTCCAGTACCCCCTGAGTCTTCCTAGCTAGTGAACTGTTCAAAAATTCCTACATTTTCTGATCAGACTTTAGACCAAATTACTAAATTGCTTATCATAGCAGTGCACACAGGACACCCAAATATCAATGTATTTGATATGATTAAAAGTTTGAAAATGAGTATACTTGTCTATAAGCATATGCTAATGATTTTAACAAATTCATTGACTTTATGTTTCTGCCTATTCTGTATTTGGTTTTTGCAGCACCTGCTGAAATTTTGTTTGGCTGCCCTGGAGATATACAAAAGTAAAACTTAAAGCTTCTTATACACAGATATTCAAATGGGTATTCTTAAAGTAGCTTCTTCTGAGTATGCTATGCCCGCATTACTGTACACAGTGTTGCTTTTAACCAATTAAAACTTGTAGTTTGTTTACCACAGGATACCAAATCTCTTCCAAGGAAGGGCTACCTGTGTGCTAGAAAATAGCTTGTATGGTGTTGCCATAGCTGGTCTGCTCCTTATACCACTGGATAAATGCCCTTAGAAAAGCAGAGTTACATTTAATCATCAGGCAACAGAGAGAGGGGATACCACATCACATAGATACCTGTTAAATTGTTTTTTATAACAAGCATAGCTTGGAAAGAGAGCTACAAAGCAGGGGAAGTGCTTCTTAAACAGCTCAAGTGTTGCTCCTACCTTAGGATAAAGTAATGTACATGTTGGCTTGAATATGGTAAGGTACTGAATGCATTTGTTGACATAATGTTGTGGTAAGACTAAAGGACTCATCTAGCAGAAGAACAGTGAAGCCTATTTTTCCTCCTTGACCATTCTAGAAAAGGCTGAGGCTTTCTGACACCCTGTATGTGTAATATTTTTATCCAGGAATTTTTTTAAACATTACTGGAACCGAAAGTATGGATGCATCAACCAGAGAATAGTCACAGTTAATGAGAAGTACTAATGAATTAGTAGAACTATTATATAAAAAAACCCAAACAACAAAAAGCATAGCAACACCAAGCAAATCCCAGTCTGTTTGCAGGAATAAGCTTCTGCAAGTTTTAAAGAGAGCAGGTTTAGGCAATGATAAGAAATATTTTTTTAAAATATTATCGGGAAGTTTTGTTCTATCCTGTACATACAAATATTTAGCTGAATGTCTACCCAGTAGCAGTATGACCAGTTGGTAACAGCCACAAAAACGCTGTTATTCGCAACAGAGTTTGCCTTCCATTTACAGTATTTTATCAAGATAAAATTCCCTCTTAGGCCATGCTCCCCCATCCACCTCCCCCCCACGT
>JAOTQP010000870.1:31068828-31094246 GCA_026413545.1 Cichladusa arquata | reverse complement strand
TTTTTTTTTTTTTTTTTTTTTTTTTTTTTTTTTTAGATTTGTTTGTTTGCTTTGTGTTTGGTTTGTTTACCTGTTTTTGTTTTTTTCTGGTTTTTTTTTGGTTGTGAGTGCTGTGTTGCTCTCTTGTCTGTGATTTATACGCTTCTGTTTATATTTCACTCTATGTTGAAATAACTTACTTCCTTGAATTTTCTGTTTTTGGAATCACTCTGTCCTCGGTGAGCCTGTTTTCCCTGAGAATCATTATTTCTGCTCAGGGTAGAACCCCAGAATCTCTCTACAGCCCAGGGTTATATAATTCAGCCCCCTGGAGGCAATTAATCCTGTGCTTACCTTGCAGACACTTTGTGTGGGACAAGGGTTTCCAGCAGTTGCCTCTCCCATTCTCTCTCCCGACTGTAAGGAGGGCCTGGATGGCAGAAAGGCAAGTGAACAGGATCCTCTTCAGGTTCCTCCACTGCCTCTAGGAAATGAGATGCCCTTCTGGAAGCTGGATCCTCCACCCAAGCTCAAGAAGGAGAAAATCTGCACCCAAACTAAAGGCAGAGTTAATCTCATCACAGCTGAGGCAGATGATGATGATGAAACCGTAATGCTCTGAGGATCCCAAATTTCCCTCTTTCCCTGTGTACTCCAGCATCAAATGTTTAGAAATACCTGTGGCAGCTACTAACACAGGGATATTTACAAAAAGTTTCTTTTTCTATAAATTTAAGGAGTTAATAGGTCAGTCTCTTCTCCCAACTTTGCTTTGTTTCCCCCTCTGCATGTTTCTGTGATACTTCTTAGGATCAATGGATTGTTTTGTTTGAATGAGCTCCCAGACTGCAGATTTGTCCTTGTGGGGCTACAGCTGAAGCTCAGCTTCTAGTCCTATTTAGCTCTTTATAATGTTTCTATTTTGACTCTATTGTTACTTTATTATTTCAACCAAATTTTCTGTTTCAAAAGTAGCAAAATGAGCTACCTACAATTTCAGAAGTAGTCTTAACAGTACTCCCTTAAGCAAGGGGAGCTTCACAGATTCTCTTTTCTACACCAAAACTATTTTCAAAACACAACCAGCTCAGATGATTGCCCTGCATTCACAGCAATTTTCACTTAATTTGTTCGCAGACATGGAAATTAGTGTAGCCCTAGGAGGACTTATTCAGCACCATTTATTAGAATGCTTTGCTGTGGGATAAACTGCAGTCCTTCCAGTTTGGTAGCATGAGGAGTGTGAGCATTCTTGGACTGAGAATGCTGCTAGGAATACTAATAGGAGAATCCTGCTTCTGATGCTCATCTTATCTGAAATTTTTGAAAGCTATTCCTAATGTCTGTAAGGTACAGATGCTTGCAGTTTCTATTTTATCTATGCTTGATGTTTTCCTCATGTGAAATTTATTTGTGCAGCAAGACAACTCTCAGACCTTTCCAAGAGCTTGTTGCAATTAAAAGGGTATACCTTTAGGTGATTGATGTGCTCATGAAGGTAGCTCCCTGCAGAGAAGTACATTTCTGCTTCTGGAATATCCTTCGACATGATAGCTTTTTAAAATTTGTTTTAGCTCAATGACAGAAAAATATTTATTTAGTAAACCAGAAAAGGAAATCCAGAAAATATAGTTTTTTGTTGTTTCTTTGATTACTTTATATTTTTTCTTTTTCATATTGAATATCTTTTTATTTGTCTCTGAATCAGCAGGGGAATTTTTAGTTTGAAGATTTGCAGCAAAACTCTAATTCTTGGAAGAACTGAAGCTTGAGTACTTAATCTTAGGACAAACAAGGGAGAAGATTGAAGGTCAGGAGCCTGGCCCAGCAAGCAAAACCGTTTGTCTAAATCTCACCAGTAACAGACTGGAAAGGATTTTAAGCGTCTTTCTCACTTTTTTTTTTTATGAGTAAATTTTTGTACTGAAACATCACAAGCTTACCTCAGGCTAAAGATTTTGTTTTTGAGGAGCTGATGATCTACACGTAGCTCATATTCCCATACTTATTAATTTATTTAGTTATTTTACTGAAAATCTGCATAGTCACTGCTTAAATCACTCAGTAATCCTATCAGTTCC
Organism: Cichladusa arquata; assembly: GCA_026413545.1. Classification (NCBI taxonomy): domain Eukaryota; kingdom Metazoa; phylum Chordata; class Aves; order Passeriformes; family Muscicapidae; genus Cichladusa; species Cichladusa arquata. The sequence goes on along the minus strand of JAOTQP010000870.1, from coordinate 31,092,186 downwards.
ACGTGGGAATTCTCAGGGTTTTGTTGCTTTGAAATGAACTCTCTCAAAGCTTAAATATTTATAGTAAAAGGGAGACAATTTCTACAGTACCTACTGTCTGTCAGAATGATTTGTGTGATTAGTGTCCTTGAACACTTTGGAGAATAACCCTTAAGAGACAGTCTTGTTGGGGCTTGGACAGTGCCTGCAAAACCTCACAGAGCCACCAGGTGTTTTTTTAGTTAATAGAGAAAAATATGATTTTGCAGAGAAATTCAGAGTTGCAGCCTAATTTTAGAAGTTTCCAATCACTCTCTGCACGTCCCTTTCCCTTCCTGAATAAAGAACTCAGCAGAGACCAGTCTTGACACCTAAACCAATTGTGAGGATAACCCCATGAAGCCAGTAAATTGCACAGATATTTTAATACATTTTAGGGAATGTCTTTTCCCTTCTATTTGAAATCTATCTATCGTGATCATAAGGCATTTATTTTAGGACTGCTGTGAATCAATGTGTATGTTTGGAAGCTGCATTTTTACTATTTTGATGACACTGAAAGAATATAAAACTGATTTTAGTTCTCCTTTGGAATTTCTCTATTTGCCAATGATTTAGATGTATGGTAAAGTTTGTCTAAACAATTTAGCTTTAATCAATATTTTCATTCCGGGGCTAAAAGGTAGGGCTACAAATTTGAAATTGATTTTTTTTTTCTTCTTAGTATTATGTGAGGTTGCACAGGGTGCTGGAGTGCTGGAGACGCAATCTGCATTTGTATTTTTTGTTTGGATTTGGTGGGGGGTTTTTCTTGGCTTTTTTTGATGTTTGATTTGGGTTTTTTGTTTCATTTTTAGAAAACACTGTTCTGTTGTTTAAAGCTCAATAAAAAAAGCAGTACATGGAGAAATGTTTATTTTTGCTCTTCTTTTTAAGCAAAAGAATTCAGATGATGGTAAAATTAAAGAGAAGCACACTTTCAAAATAGCAGAGAAAGATAGGAATGGGATTAAACAATGTTAAATATCTGTTTTAAAAAGCCCAAACTTTGCTTTTGTGATTTCACTAATATGTATTTCTTAGGAAGTAAAGTTTACCTTCAGTCAATATGGTTTTTGCTAAGCATTGAGAATGTGAATAATATTTTCATTTAGGTTTCAAAGTTTGCTCTAACTTTTCAATGCCAATTCTGTCAGAATTTTTTTGTTCCACAGTAACTGCAGTTATATGTCCAGGCTTATTCCCACTGCACATCAGTTCTTTTTCATTTTTCAATGGTGTCTGAGTTATTTTTACCAGAGTGAAGGAAAAAAAAATACAACTGTCTTCCACATTTTTATTAAAATTATTTAATTACAGTTTCTTTCATCATTGAAGTCTCATTTGCAAACACATCTGAAATATGTATTCCTATGTAAATGTGTCTTGTTTAATTATTAACATGTAGATGATTCATGTATTTGCAGCATATTTCAACTGATTTATTATGGTTTTGTAGCACAGGTAAATGAATACCATTAGATTCAGTATTTTCACAGCATTACAAGTATTTAGTTATGTTTTTTAGGGTTAACCTTTGCAATTCCTTGCAATCTCTTGCAATCCAAACTCTAGGGAGCTGAGTAACAGTAGATCTGCTGGACAACTGATTACTAGCTAAAAAGGGAAGAACAACAGCAATAACAGGAGCAATGAAAATGTTGCAAAATGATGAGTAGCTTTTTTTTTTCATTTCTACTGTATATCATATAGCAGCTTTGTATATCAAAAATATGATAACTAACATCTCATACCTGCTGAAATTTCCTGTACTGAACCACTCAGTCTGTTTCAAGAGCAAAGCTCACATTTATACGTTCCCTTATCCATCTTTTCAGTGCCAGGTAGCAGCTATGATGGTTCATAGAGAGGGCATTCAGATAAAAATTGCTTCATTAAATGGAGGAACTTAACCATGACCTAGCTCAGGGAAGTGGATTAGGTGGTATCTATGAGAGAAGAGGGAAAAAAAAAGAAGAAAAAAAAAACAACCAGGGACTTCATTGTTTATGCACAGCCACCAGGTCCACTAGTCCAGGACCACCCAGAACTGTGTTAGTGTTTCTTTGTGTTTCACAACCGGATGCTCAGCCTAGTGCCAGGGTTAAAAAGGTAGAAACATCATTCTGGTAGGTTTAGTGAACTATCCACTCTGTATCACTGTCAATAAGGACTGTTATAGCTGTGAAATGCAGCAACTAACTTCAAGGCTGAAAATAGAAGGGATGTCTCATTGAGACTTTGCAAGAGAGCCACATAATGCAGAAAGCAAGCTTCGTTGCATGTTGCTCCTAAAAACTGCTTCTCAGTCTTCTTTTGGGCTCTGTGGTATCGCTCCCTATTGTGTCACTTGAGAGCAGCCATACTCTATTAACTGATTTTCAAGCTAAAATAATCCTATACAAGCCTTCACAAGAACTGCCCACTAATTTCCCTGTCAGGTAAATAAAAAAGGTGTGCTTATGACACTTGATTTTAAGTTTAATGTTGGTGGCTTCCATCAATTAGCATGACTGCAGTAGCAATACAGAGGCAGTGGAGATGATTGGGAGCAGAGAGAACTTTTCTTATAGGATGTGATTTTAAATTTGGCTTCATATTCACAAAGGAGAAGGAATGTAGTTGTAAATTTAATATATTCCCTACATCCCCTACATTCCTAGATCATGACTTTCTTCTAAAATGTTACAGAAAATTAAGCAGAGGGGAGAATTTTTTGACTAGAGGGGAAAGGTTCTCTGTCCTTTCTAGATCTTATTTTTCTAATTTCTGTTAATTTGAGGTGGGCTCAAGAAAGTAAGGGCTTGAGAGAATGTGTATTTTCAGAGATTATATCTTGGGTAAGAAAGCACAGTAATATTAATACTACTAGCAAGCAGTGCAAGGCCTTGCATTCCTTTTTTTTTTTTAAATCTTTGCTCGGAGTATAATTTATAATTATTGTTATGCCCTCTCTACTATTGTATAATATTGTTCTTTATGATATTTGGATACCAGCTTGCTCCAGGCAGTGACTACAATTGAGTAAGTTTGCACTGATATAGTTTAAGTGGAAAAATAAAATTTGACTTAGTGCTTTCTTTCATGTATGTAGAAAAGTGTTACTTCAGATAATATGATCGGAATAAGGAATGAGTTAGTTTGACAGAATTATGTCTTAATAGCTCTCAAATGTGGTTTCATTGCCCTGAATTTTTCTCATCTGTACATTGTGAAATTTATTTATATTTATATACCATGTTTGCCAAGTAGTAAAATTTGCAAGGTAAAATAAGGATAATGCTTCTTGGGTTGTCTTGCTAACAATTTTGATATCCATGATCAAAAGCAATTTCCAAGTTAATTTTGCTTGAAAAATAAACAATCACAATTTTTTCCATGAAAAGCATAAAAATTCATATTTTTCTTCTGAATTACACAGTTTGAAATAATTGTAAATCCTGGTCAAAGTAGAACTTGTTCTCTAAAATTTGTGTTACAGTGTTAGTTCATACATTCTTTATTATTCTTTTAAGCTAAAATTTTTTCACGACCTAATTGACAAATTCACAGTCTGAATTAGATGTGAAACATTAATGTTCAATCTCTTTTTGCCAGAGTATCACAGTTTCATTTATGTTGAAAAAGACTTATGAGTCCAGCCTGTGACCACCTTGTCAACTAGACCAGAGCACTAAGCGACACATCCAGTGTAGTGCCTGACAACCTCTCTTGTGAAGAAAATCTTTCTGGGAGGAAAAAAAAAAAAAAATCTTCCTTTATTATTTACAACAATGGATTTTTTTTTTTTTTATGTATTTGTATGCATTTGTAAAGGTGTCTGTATGTACTTGGCAGGCAGGAACTGAGCAATTATTATGTGTAGAAAAAAATAGTTAAAGAATGTATAAAGGTTCTGAGCTTTGAGTTGAAGTTTTGGTGTCACCCTAGGCAAGCTAGTCTTTGAAAACAATCTTCATTTTCCTATCTTCCAGTTTCCCAAAAAGAAAGTAAAAATATTGTGAAAAAAAATCCATTAAAGTGGAGTGTTCAAATGCTGTTATTGTGGGAGACCTCAGCTCTACGAGGAGTATTGTGTGTTCACTGTTGCAGCATCTCAGTGTCTGATGCATACAAATCAATGGAACCTGAACTCACCCTTTGTGCCCCTGTGGGGGATCCATTGCATGGTAGTCCTGGGCTAGGACATTTTACAGCCATCACCCTTTTAAAGCATCAGCAGTAGGGAACTTAGAGCACATTTTTCTGGTTTATAATATGTCTGTGTACCTATATATCTGTAAAGTAGCACAGTTGAAGAAGCTCTGCTGTTTATACCTTAACCATGTTCCATGTTGAAAGTAAGACTGGGAAAAATGGGTCTGTCTGTATGTAAATACGACAATGAAAAAGCTGTAGCTGATTTTTTTGTTATGCAGAGGCTCAAAGTTATGCAGCAATGAATGAAGCACTCTGCTGGGCTGATTCCTTAGGGCTATTTTAGCAGATTAAGCAAAGTCCAGTAGAGTGCAGTCATCTGTGCTGCTGAGCTATGAGAACGATTGCTAGCTTGCTTTTGGCTCCTGGTGTCAGGCACTCTCCCAAATGATTCTGGGCATGGTGTGGGACTTTAGAAATTCCAGGAACTACTCACAGTAGACAGTTTTGTGTTTTCTTTTTCTTTCTTTTATTTTTTTTATTTTTTTATTTTTTTTTGGTGACTGCTCCTGGGGATGTCTAATTCCTTAGTTAAAACAGACATTATTTGTTGTAATATTGTATTTCTCTTTTAATTTTTCGTAGTAAAGAACTGTTATTCCTATTTCCCTATCTTTGCCAGAGAGCTCCTCGATTTCAAAATTATAAAATTTGGAGGGAGAAGATTTATGTTGCCCATTTCAAGAGAAGCTTCTGCCTTTCTTAATGAACACCTCTCTTTCAAACCAAGACAACTGGTCAACAGAACTCTTCTGGTGAAGAGTAAGTGTTACTTGGGAGCTGAACATGAAAAAAATTATGCCTGTTCTTCTTTGGACATGAAACAGAGAAACCTCAGAAGAGAAGGAATGTACAGCTAACATGGCAAAATTTGTATGACATATACTGGAGAGGCATAAAGTATAGGTAAAAGGAACCAGTGTAAAAATCAAAATGGGATGATCTAAAATCTGGTGAAAGCTTCACTGAAAGATTAATGTTGAGGGACTCTCCAGATAAGCTTGCCCTTGACATTGTGGATTGCTGGGATTTCATGCAAAAATCTCATCCTTATTTTGCCTATTTCTGCTCCTGCTTGTGGCTTAAACAGTGTTTTCATTTTGGAAACCCTCTTTTCAGTCCTTAAACATCTATTTGCTTCCTTAGGCCATTTGATGCTCAAGTACTAGGCTTTAATTATTTCCCAGAACCTACCTAAAAGCATGAGGAGCTCAATCTGTGGGTGATAGATGCTTGCTAGGAAGATGCTTTCCAAGTTTCCAGGTCTTCTCAATGGGGCTAATGGTTGCCTAGCTCTGATAATTCAGCCAAAGTTTCAATTGCTAGAACATGCACCATCCTTTTAAGGTGGACATAGTGGTATACCAAACCATGCCTCCAGGAGAAAAATAGCCATGTGTGACTCTGCAGCCCTACAGACAAGAGAGCTTGCTGGGAAGTTGTACATGATTTAGTTTTCTTTTTTCCCACCATACTCTTTATGCATTTAGTATTAAATAGTGTTTGCTATTAAAAAACTAATTTCCACTCTCCTAAATGTGGCAAGTGTTCTTCACATATATCTAGGCTACTCTATGTCTTTGGACTTGATATGTTTCTGTTTGTTTTTTTGGTTTTTTTTTTTTTTTTTTTTAATGTGTGAATTTGTTTTATTTCTGCTTTTCAGCTGAAAACCATGTTTTTCCCAGAGCCTGATTTGCAGCTCATCAATTTGTCTAAAAAGACACTTTAGACCTGCAGAAGAATTGGATTAATTTTAAAATGCAGGAATTTAATTTACTTTACATAAAAGAACAACCCAATCTGTACCTTGCTGCACATTTTCTTCATCCTGATAAGTGACATTAAGTATTGTTCCTGGCCTCTCAGTTCTATGGATTTTAAGTGAAACATAACTGCCGAGTCATAATGACTTCTAAGACAGCTGCTTATGTAATTAGTAACTATTGGAAGAGTGAAAGAATAAGGACTAAGCAATGTATTTCAGTTAACTATTAAATATTGGAAAAGTGGCTCTGTTCTCAAAAATTTTGTGGTCAAAAATGATAATACATATTTCTGAGCTATTGCTTCAGATGGTCTGGAAGGTATTGTTGCAGCAACTGTCTTATGCCATATTGCAAATAAAATTTGCAATCTGTTATTGCTGAAATGTTAATAAATAAATAAACCCTAAGAGTATTTGATGGGATTTTTTTGGGGAGATTCAGGTGCATATTGTAGACACATGCAGACACAAAATGCTATGTATTTATCCTAGATTAGGGAAAAAAAAATAAAAGAGATTAAAAGAACCAGTTCCTGGAAGGAATGGCTTCTTGTGACAATAAAATTTTCCAGAGAGACCACTTCAAGACCCTGAGCCAATTAGATTAAGTTTGCTCTGACAAACAATGAAGGCTAGACATTTTAAGTAAGTTTCTTGTTGCAAGAGATTCCAGGAGACAAAATCATATGATATTTAGCCTTTCAGATATCACATATAGCTAAAAAACAAAACTACAAAAAATTGCAGGAGAAGATCATCAGTCTCCTGGAACTGTAGAAAAAAGTTGTATGGGAAGGAATTTTACAAAACAGGTTTGTTTATGTTTAGACAAACTGCATCAGTATAAGTGATATGTATTTTTACAGGAATTTATTGAGCATTCTTCATTAGTTTTTTATAATACCTCTTCAGCACTGTAGAAAACCATTTTGTCATTAGGAAACTGAGAAAATTCGAAACAAACTTTTCTCTTGCTTGGGTAAAAGTATAGTCCAGTCTAAATATTGGACAAAACTGACATTAGATTGCTCAATCACAGAATACAGTCCTTAAAGAAGTGGCAGCGAATGAGGATCACTCCTGTTCACACACTTGGTGAAGATATGCATATATCCAGTGCTCTGAGCTAGTGGCATAGGGACACTTTGTCAATATTGCTACAGTAAATGTTGAAGTGAAATGACAGATTTTACTCTTGGGGCACCCATGAGAAGCTGATGTGTAATCATTATTGAGACTTAATTTCTTTCCTGCTCTTAGCTGGAGGGAATGTGAAGCTCAAAGCCAGAAAGGAATCCACAGTCTGACTGAGAGCAGGAGATTTGCACGTAACTTTCAGAATGTGACTTGAATCTGTTCGCAACCTGGAAGATGCTGCTCATATTTTTTGTTACAGTCCAATGCATTCATCAATGTATTGTCTTCCTTATGCATTGCTATGACAGATGAATATGATCAAATGTAAGGGTTAGTATCAGGGAAGATGATCCCAAGACTTAATCCTATCTTATAAAGACAGGGTTAATGAAGTTCTTAAATAAGAACAGTGTGGTCCTCCAAAAGAGGTGACTGAGAACAAAACTGAAATGTGGCACATAAAAGAGGACTGATTTGTATAAAAAAGATTATAGTTGGACAGATAGGAAACTGCTAAAAAGCTTTTGGAAACAGTGATCTGTTAACTGGGAAGGACTGTGACAAGAGGGAGATAACTCAGTGGGGAAAGGTTGGCATAGTATGGCACACAAGACATGCAAATTATCATCTCTTCATTTGCAAAATCTCAGGCTATGATAAACTTTAGGTGGAGTTGTTCCAAGGGAGGTAAGGTGATGTGATAGAAATGTGGGGAGTGGATGAATATCAGAGATTTAGTTAAATGTAACATGGCAGTTTTCAGGTTCCAGGAAAAGTTTAGATACATGTAACAGTTATGTGCCTTGTCTTTCCTCCATGAAACATGAATGATATACTTATTATCCATGAGGATATAGGTGGTGAAAATGTTCTTCCCAAAAACACTCTTGTCAAGATGTAGAGCTCTCCTGAGTCCAGCAGAGTCCCACAATTACTCTGGGATCTCAGGCCTGTAATCACATTTTGCCAGTCTATGATCTCCTCCTGATGAAATAACAGCATTGTTTACTTTCAGTCATATGAGACAGTAGTTTACATGGATGGTTAAAATAACCTGCATAGTAAGGAGCAAGGCAGTAGAGGAATAAGGTAAATACTAATTTGGAGACAATCCCTTTCTAGACTCTGTTGTGTTCTTTCAACTGAGGTAGTTTTGTCTGGGTACAAAGAAACTGAATATTATTTATAAGCTATGGTAGAGATCCTTTCTATATAACGTTACTCTGAAGGCATGGTAAATTTTCATATCCCTCTGCAGGCACTGAAAACATACTGCTCAGCAAATTTCCCTGAACAGTTCTGGAGTTTTGATCAAATGAATCAAGAAAAGACTTCTGTAGGTTTTGATTTTTTTTTAAAGTTGGGCAAGAAGTCTCAGAAGTAAAGGAATAAAAATGGAAAGCATCTTGGCATAAAGAAAAATCGTGCTTTTCACCTTTAATGATTCTTGCAGCTGTTTATATTTTGAAAGGTGATTCCAACTTTCAGTAATGCTTTACTGTATAGAAGCACTGAGCATCATCCTAGTTTAACTGTCCTGAGTCTTGCTCTGTGGCCTTTGTTTGGTGGAATCAAACAAATCACAATATGTCCTTGAACAAACGACAGGGAATTTAATATGTCAACACAGTCAAATGTGTAATAAAAATATTTATGTTTCTTTTAGAAAATAATCTGAAGTAATGAAAATACTTCTGCTTTCAAAGGCCACAAGTGGTTAGAAAACATCTGTAGAATGAGTTGATGCTTTTGAGCAAACACCACCAAGATATCTCCATAACAAGAATTCCTCAGTGTGCTCCATATATACATTTTTTTGGTATTTCAGGAAAATCTTGTGAACTATGTTTTATCTCCCCATCTGGTGTGTACCGCAGCACTTGCTTTTCTGAACGTGAGTGGGTATGATGCTTGATACCTGTTCTTGCTTGATTCTTGCTCACAAAAACTACCCATGGGTAATCAATATTTTCACTTGAAGCACTCTGTGTCTGTTCAGCATAGAAAAAAGGATTGTTTTCTTTTTAACACTTTTGCTACATCACACCGCTTAAAGAGGATATTTTCAGATAGAGTAAATATCTCGTGATGAAACAAAATATATTCTGAAAGAAGATAGCATTGAAGCTTTTCTAACAGAAATATATTGTAAATTTGATTTCAAATAGCCTGTCCTTTCCTCCTGTTGACAGATAGCCCTTGAGATTCAGGTAGTTCTCAGAACATTAAATTAAACAGGGTTCATATTGCTCATCATTAGCTTTCCTCTATGCTGATTTTCCATTGTGAGCTCATAAATGCTATCATTAGAAGAACCTTTCAAAAGAGGTTACAGTTTTGAAAGCATTTAATTTGCTTTTCCGGGTGGATTATTACTGCTGTCGTGTTATTAGCCAGCAAAAAGAATCATGCATCGGGTGTACTTAACATCAAGCTGTTTAACTAAAATTACTCTTGTTAGAGATGCACTGTGCATAATATTCTGTGCCAGTTAATGCAAACTAAGAAGCAAAAGCCACAGTAGCTGAAGCAATGTATATAAGCTTTTGTATATTTCCTGATTTTTTTATTTCAGTGCACAGATCTGCTTCCCATGAACTTAATCGCAGAATTATGAGATTTTTTTAAAAATTCACCTAAAAGGCATTTTTTTTGATCAGGAGTGGAAAGAAAACTCATTTTCTCCTCTTTTTCTTTCTTTTTTTTTTTTTTTCTCTCCCTCAGGCTTTATTATTTCCAGTTAGTAGACTGAAATGATTGCTTCTATCTCTTGGGTCTAATAAAGCAATTTGGCTCTTTTAATGGGCCTTGTTAGGGTTGAAGACCAATGTCTTTCTGGTATCACTTTTTGCTTTATTGGTGCACTACCTGCTGAGTCACCAGCACAGAAACCAGAGGTTAATTTCACTTTCACTAAATGAAGCAGATAATCAGCCATCAGAGGATGGCTCCTGTACTGTAAATAAATCTTGACAAGCTGAGGGAGAGTGCTGTGGATCACTCAGCCCTTTTCACACCATCTGTCCACAAATTAAGACAAAGGATATTAATTCATTACATTTCAAAAGCTGCACTGACAAACCCACATGGATATTTTTAAATGGCAATGAATAATTAAAACATTTTATTAGTATTTCATTGAGTCATGTGTTATAGTTGTTAGTTATGAAAACTTCTTTTCCAACAGTGAACGTGTGGAAAGTGTCTTGACCAGATGTACAGCTAATGACTGTCAAAGAAGATTCATTCCAAAGGATTTTGCTACAGAGCATTTTTTACTTAGGTTGAAAGTGGTATGGCAGAAGGACCTGATGGCCAATCTGTTAGATATATCAGAGATTTTATATGGAGAATAAACTTCCAGCTAATGGGGATGCTGTTGCATGGTTTCAGGGGCCAGAAACATTATTGAAAAATAAGAACTCACCAGAATAATGAATGGTGGAAAAAATTCTTGTAAACTGCTGAATTGAGACCATATCTTATCTATTGCACTAAATCCATGCAACATGAAGGCAGAGCAGTGGTTCAATTGAAGTTACACTAAATCGCATCCACTTGCAGTGGAAATAGAAATGGATCTATCTGCAAGAGAATTAGTTTTGTAGATAGGTTTTAATTATTCTTTTCATGATATGTCTATTCATGTGCAACTCCTAATTTCAAATAAAAGAGAGTTCAAAGGTCAAGGCTGTATTAGTAACTAAAGCATAAAAATATTATGGAGTTATTCTAAAAATCTCCAAATAAAGCACTATGAAAACAGGAAATCCAGAACTGGAGTCAGATTGAAAAGAAATGATGGCAGAAGCTAATTTTCATTTTTCTCTGGATCAGGACACAGAATATCTACAAGGCTATGAAATAACTGCAGGGCTATGATTAATGAGTAATAATGCTTCCATATCCAGATTAGGCTAAAAAGCTTTTTAAAGAAAGTGTTTTGAAGCTTTTTAAAGAAAGTGTTTTGAATTTTCCTTCTTCATTAGAAGACAGAGATAAAATTAGGCATTTAAACAGAATTTAACAAACATTTTTTCCCCCATAATGGTTTTGTAAAATGGCTTTGAGTTTGTAGATAGTAGGACCATAATTATCCACTTTAATGGGTGCTTGGACATCTAGTTTACCTCTTGTCACCTGAATTTAGATGTCATAATCTACAGCTAGATCCTATCCTTTTACAGCTCTGTTAGAATGGTGCAATTCCCTTTAGTCATGTGTGCCTCTGCATTTAGTCTATGGGGATCAAAGGTAATAGACTTAAATTAAGGAGCTAATTTTTCATCTGCTAAACTTGGATGAGATAGGAGCCACCTATGGTTTAGAGAAGTACTTTCCAAGCATTTTTAATTAATGTTGATCAGATTCTCATTACAACCAGAGGACTGTACCTTAATTGTGTCTTCAGAAGAAAACCCATGCAGAAAGTGAATGAAGTCACACTAGAGTTTTGGACTAGTGGTGAGGTTAGTGATGAGTTTGTTTCTATGAGAAACTTTTATATTATTAATTGCAATCATCTATCAGGTTTTATTCTTAAAACCTTCCGGTAGGTTTGTGATACAGCAAGATGTTAAAGGTGTGCAGTGTTAGAATCTGTAGGATTCTTGATCATTAATTGATGAAGTGTAAGTTTAATGACTCAGTATAATTAAATTAATCCACATCATCAATGCATAGTAAATAATCACATTAGAAATTATTGAAAATACTTTTTTAAAAGGTGAATTTAGCCTGTGTTTGGTTACTGCCAAGTTTCTGTTCTTTGCACTGAAGCATTTGATCCTGCTGACTTCCTGGAGCCTGGCATCTGTTCTCATTTGGCAAACTGATGAGTCACACACCAGTAGGTTTTGGTTTTGATCCAGGCCCAGGTGAACTGAACCTCTGTAATCATTTATTTAATGTCATCCTTGCTGACAGCATCTTCTAATAAAACAGTCTTTCTCTTTATTCCTATTATTTTCTGTTGCTGCTTTCTATTTAATCATCAAAGCTAATATTCATCATAATTGGCTCTAGAGAGCACATTTTACTGAATTCAAGTGTTTAAGGTGAAGCAGAATTAAATGGTTGGGCAGAGAAGCTGTGAAACTTCCCTTTGATTATTAGGATATGGAAAAGAGAACACATGAAATAAAACATGTTAGGAAGATGTGGCTAACTTGGGTTTAGTAATGTTTACATAAATTGTGCTTATACAAGTTATTTTGGCTATAATATTGCTAAAATACCATTATTTTGGATAAATATTGAAATTACATTGTATATACCCCTTTCAGCAATTCAAGATGCACTTTGTTTAGTGTAAAATGAAAATTTAGAATACATTCACTTAGTTTCAAATGTGAGAATCTACAAGAACTAGTTTTGTAAAGCCCTGTTTTTAGCACAATAAACATATAAGAAGAAAAAACCATAATGAAATTATAGACCAAAAATACTCAAAATACCTCAGTTGAATTGTTTTTGGAGATGCTTCTGATTATGTGTAGTTTTAGTAGCTTAGCTGAACAAAGCAAAGGAAATACACTCTCCTAGCTTAAAAACCTTGGCTGAAGAGGGTGTATAAATGAAAGTCTGTTTTGCTTACCATCTCTCAAAAAAGTCTCCACAACAAGCACTCCAGGAAAAATCTTATATAATTTACTGGTGGGAAGTGGAACCCTCTCTCCTTGTATATTACTTCATGCAGTCTCCTCTCTCCTAAATGTCAACAGCTGGGGTTCTGTTTCCCATTGAAAGAAGGGAAAGAAGCACAAAGGTTGAAAGAGTTGGGTTTTGCTAGTAGTGGCTTATGGTGTTGTATGTTTCCTGTTTGAAGTACAGGAAGTGAGGTAGGTTCCTTGGAAACGACTACAGACTACTTTGTCTTGAAGAAAAGGAAATTAAATTTATTCTCCAATGCCTAGAGAATTTCCTCTAGACCGTTACTCCTTTATTAGCATCTCTGAAAAGATGAATGCTGTTCTTTAATGTTTTAAGTCTTCATGTAGTGTTTTCTGAATTTAGTCTAAGAAGTAATGTGCAGGTTCTAGGTTATTCTTCCTTAAAGCTTATCACTGCTCCATTTTAATGATAAACAGATATTCAAGAAATAATTAACTCTTCCATGGCTGTACTTATTTCTAGTAATTGTTAATTGGGAGCTGCAAGCTAAAGTAATTTCTTTAAGTTTTGAACTTATGCAGCATAGTCTTTAGATTGGAGCTTCATTAGAGTGTCTCAATACTGACTTGAGAGAAACAGGTTTATAATGGATTTTATTCTTCTTTATTCTCACTCCCATAGTTGCAGTTAATTTTACTTTTAAATGTGTTGATACTACACAGAAGTGATCTCTCTCTGAGAACAGAAGAGAACCTGTAAGAGCATGTCAACATGAAGGGCATTTTGAAAGTTTTCTAGTACTTTTCTCACTCTTTCCTTTTTATTTTATGCTTCCTTGGATTCCAAAGATGAAACAGAAGAGGTTTAAAATAAATTAAAACTTAATTTTGCATGCAAGCAGTGAGCTCATTACCATGGGCAAATACCAGCCTTGTTTGCTTTGAGGAGTCTCTGTTATTATGACTTTGAGGAGTAGCTGCTTGATGGCCCTCAGAGCATTGTGCATGCCACTTTTCATTCAGCATAAGGCTTCAAGAAACGTTAGAAGGAGCTGCTCACATTATGTTTGGAAAAGCCTGAACAAAACACAAGCTCTTATTTATTTATTTTCTGAGTATTCAGGACTGCATTGCTCTTATTCCAAGCAGAGCTTACCTAGTATTGATATCCTGCTGGTACTGTGATGTGGCCATTAATTGTGTTTAAGCTGAGATAACAAGTGCAAGCCCAGAAGAGGCAAAAGGACCACAAGAAGAGCACGGGATGGCCTTTGGGAGGCTCATTGCCCTTCTTTTGTTCGCATAGCAACAAGTATCCACAACCTCTGATGGCAGACCAACAGGGAATTTTGGGAACTTCAGCTGTCAGATTTGGCAGTCATTAAAGCAGTGTAGCAAAAGGGGTTTGAACAGGTCCTTTCAAATGGTCATTTTTATTCAATGCAAACTTAAATTATTTCTCCCTTTAACTTGCTTACTCTGGAGTATGCATGCTACGTCCCTTTAATGAGCAGTGATTTAATTCATCAAATAACTTCCAACAATCATCTTTTCTCACCAATTAAATTTCTAATTGTATTTCTTTGATTTATCCTGGTTTTATTAATGAGCCAGCACTTTCTCTGAGCTGTATTTTAAATGTTTGGGGGTTCTTTTGCATGCTTTCCCTCTTTCTTGAAAAAAAAAATCCTTCATCCGTGCATTTGAACCAAATAGAGTATTTTTGGTAGATTAATATCAGAAGCATCTTAGAAACTGCTGCAAACTGTGGCAAAATTGAGACATCCTCAGTAACTCAGTAGCTGCTGTGACACAAGATCAAATCCTGTAGTCTTCTGAGGACCTTCCATCAAGTGACAATAAGGCATTTCTTGATCAGCAGTTTACAGATCTCTATGCAGAGAAAAACAATGGAAAGCTGTGCCTCCGAGCACTTTTTCTAATTGGCACAATAAATATATTTTTCTTACTAGGTGTACTTTATGAAGAAGTTTTAAAATGCATCATTAACAACTGAGGAAAGCAATGTGTTTACCAAAGTAACAGTCACCTGTGCAAAGGACTTGTTATTTATTGGAAAGGAAAAGGATAATTTCCCTTTGAAAAAGAAAAAAAAAATCTTACCAAAGTGGAAATATGGCTTGGGAAAAGCTTATACTGCTAGAGTTCAAGCATTTTAAGGCCTTTCTCTGGATGCCTTTATATTTAATCTCTCAGGTATTAGGAGGTTAAGGTCTCCAGCCTGATCTGCTGTGAAAATTACTTATTGCCAACAAGAACTGTCGACAATGGATAAGACTAAATAAATGTTAAAATCAGCTCAAACAAATATAGAGAAGGACAAATCATGTTTTGCACTGCTTCAGGAAGAATGTATAATTCTTGCTCACAAGCAAATCCTACCCTCTTCATCACATGGACATGTCTAAATGCTGTGTAGTGATGTAGAGAGTTAAGAGAAAATAAATTATATTCTGTTTATCAGAGAGGTATGAAGCTCCAGGAGGCTATATCAAATAGATTGTTTGTCCATTTAGAAGTTTTGTAAGCATTTGGCTTTAAATATCTTTTCATAATGATCTTGGAAAAAAGGATTTTTCCATGCTCTTGCTGGTTATTTACATATGTATTTAAGAGCAAAAGTATTTCGTCTCATGGAAAATATCTTAGAAGACATCCTAGCATTTCTCATGGCCTTATTGTCAGGCAGCATTTAATGTGGAAATGTGTGCACTCATTCTTCATCTGGTTTAGGAGTGAGGGGACTGAGGTCATCATTTTTCCAAGCACACTTTTTTTTTATTTTTGGCCATCACTACAATGTTGTAAGTTTGAATTCTGAAGCAATAAAGACCATACTTAATGAAACACCACTTACTATATTTTGTACTTATTGTTTCTTGCTATATACAACTCCAGGAGGCAGGAAGGACAGAATTCAATTTGAGATTAAGACTGCTAACTGTAGATGTGTGTGTTATGTAAACTTCCTTTCTAGTCAACAGTCAACACAGGCAGTGGAACCTAGGGATTTATTCATCTGGCTAGCTAATAGACATCAACTTTTACACTGTTTAATCACATTCTTTAAGCTCTGCTGTGTCTACTGACTAAATATCTAGCAACTACCAGGGCAATTTAAACCACTTAGCTCACCTATAGACATATAAATTTAAATATCTTATTTGGTGTCTTTTCCTTTCCCTGTTGTTTGTTTTAGTGCTTTCTTATGCTGATGTCCATAAAGATCACTGAAATGATGAACATGTTGAGTTTTCTGGACATGCTTTTTTCCCTGGTACTGTATGGTTTTCCTCGGGACACAGAAAAACTTGCTGTTTTTCCCCTCTATTTATTATGCTTTTAGCAGTGATGGGAACATGCTTAATTAGGTACAAGTGTTACACACAAATTGGTTTGCTGTATTTTGGGCCTGCATGTTGTTGAGTAATGCTTGTCAGTGATTGATGACCATTATCTGGAATGTTACTCACTAAGTCCTGCAGTATAAACTAAAAGTTAGAAGGAATAGGGCAGGGGGTAGGGGAGGTGATCCTCATGCCAATGGAAGCAGCTTCTGATGAGAATATGCCATTGTTACAACATTGGAGTTGGCAGGTCCAAGGCCAGGAGAATAACATGAGAAAAACAGCATGGGAGCAAAAGTGGGAAAATATTGCCACATCAGCTGTAATCAGTCTGCAGAATTGCAAATGTAGAGACCTTGTCTTTAGGAGGGTTAAGACACTTGAGGCACTGTACAGTGTAAGTGTATGTGCTTGAAGACAAACATATATTTAGGTGCACCGAGAAATGGAAATGGTTTTCCAAGCTGAGAACCTTGAAAGCTGTATTATACAAGAGGATCAGCTGTAGTCAGGTGAAGCCATGAACTGTATGTGGATGATTATCACATGCTTTTTCTTCCAGAAATTTGAACTTAACATGACTATTGGCAGTAGTGTATGAATGCATATTCATGGTTGGATGATTATCGAATCATTATATGGTATTCTCAAAATGTCAATGGCATAAATGTCATATATTTTTGTGTAGTACAGTAAATATGTGTAACAGGAAGTGCACTACTCAGCAAAGATTTATTAGCATCTCGCATGGCATGTGATAAGGTTTAGTAAGACTACTGAGGTTAAGCATATTACTCAGGTGCACTGCGACTACCTCTCAGAGGATGATAAAAACACCAGGGTTGGAGGGTAGAAATGCACTGCCCTGAATCAGGGCCAGAGATTTAAAGCAGTTCTTGAGAAGCTTTTTAGTCTAATATAGAGAGGCTGGCATTCTCAGGGTATGATTCACTGTATCTGAAATCTTGGGTAAAGCTCCTGTTGATGCTTACTGTTCTCCAATAAATTAAACAAGGACAAGGGTGAATGTGTGAGGAGGGAGAAAAAGAGGGTGATCTGGAGCCAAATATATATTGACATCAAATATATTGACTTTTTACGTGGATAACATGAGTGTTTCAAGAAATTATTTTAAAAACATATCTAACAACACTTCTCACATAGCACATTTGAGGAACCATTTAGTCAGGAAGACACTGAAAGTGTCGTGGACATTGTACTTACTCCATCCATAGTTTAATAGTTGGTATTTTTCATGATTCCCTGAAATTAACTTTACTAAGTATAGGCAGTCTACCTTGAGTTGTAGTTACCCCTGAATCATAAGCATAATCATCATGATTAAGGTGTTTTAAAAAGGTTGTGAAACAAAAAACCTTCCAAACCACTGGCTATCAAGATTTCAAAGTATCCAGATTTCCATTTTAGTGTCTGTTTTGTACATCTGCCTAGGATGTAATAAGTAAAGAATTGTTATGATAATAACATTTCAGGTTTCATTGAAGTTTCTTTTCCTTATTCCTTTCCTTCTGTCAACTATTATATAATTCATATTTCTTCTGAATAAGAAAGTTATCTTTGGAGGAATGTAGCAAGCAAAGCAGAGGAAATCTCTGAAAAATATTGTTGCTTACCTGTTCTGTGATACCACCGTGTTAATATACTAACTAGAATAACTGTTTTCAAACATGCGGCACAAGTTTAGTTCTCACAGACCTCACCAGACTAGTTTGCTGAGCAGGGGCTTAGAATGGCTTCTAAAGGAAAGCCAAACAGTCACAACAGAATTTGAAACTAATGTCATCCTTTTGGCTTTTTGCTGGGAAGAGTTTCCAGTTCTTCATGTGAATTTCAAGTAAATTTACCCAATGCACATTCTTTCTGTCAAATTTGGTGAAGTTACAGGCCAAATAAATTGTGCAGAGAAAATGTTTGTAGAGTAGGATTTTTTTTTTTTTAGTTAATCAGAGCAGGCTTCTCTAATAAATCATTATCAATATTTTATTAGTTTTTTATATTATAAAGAAAAAAAAATTATCAGCCTTTAATTAAGGTTCCATGATTTCTGTTGCATTCTGTTGCATTTTTAATTTTGAAATTCTACTGTAGAGTATCATATTTGCACATTAATAATTGAATTTCTTTTTAGTGTTACACCAGATAATTTCTCTATTGATTCCATCACTTAACCAAAAGAAAAATGCATTTTCATCTTTAATTGGCAAAATGCCTCAGGTGAAGTTTTTCCAGTTTAGCTTTACCTATGTTAAATAAAAACTCCCACTACAATGTGAATCCCATTACTAACAAAGACAGATAGATAGACAGTGCCCATTCCTCAAATAAAGGAGATGAAGTATTCTTTTGCAGTGTACATCCTTTATTTATTAAAGGGCTAAAGTGACTGAACAGTTCCAATAGCCTCATTGTCTAGACAGATACAGAGAGTCAGGCTAATCTGATGAGTACATGTTCTGCCAGGTATTTCTCTTGATTTGCTGTCAAAACAGTTAGATGGTACTTCTGACAAAACAAAGGATATCTTATAAGGAGATGTAACATGCCTTAATATAACGGGAATAGATACCATATGAATGTGCTGTCTCTCTCTCATTGATTACTGGGGTATAAGAGAGCTTAGACTTAACTTTTGGCCTTTGGATTGTGTCATGGTTTAACCCTAGATAACTAAGCCTCACACAACCACTTGCCACTTGCCCACTTTGCTCTAGTGGGATAGGGGTGAGAAAATTCATAAGTTGAGGGAGAGACAGCAAAAGCAAAACAAGGAATTAATTCACTGTTTCCCATGGGCTGGCAGGCGTTCAGCAATCCCCAGGAGAGCAGGGTTCCATCCTGCATGACAGCCACTTGGTAGACAAGCACCATCACTTCCCTACTTTCCCCCTTTTCCCTTCAGCTTCATATACTGAGCATGGCACCATTTGGTCAGGAATATCTCTTGGGTCACTTGGGGTCAGCAGTCCTGGCTGTGTTGCCTCCCAGCCTCTTGTGCACTCTCAGCCCACTCATAGTGGGGCAGGGTGAGACACAGGAAAGGCCTTGACTCTGTCTCAGCACTGCTCAGGAGCAGCAAAAGCATCCCTGTGTTACCAACACTGTCCTCAGCACAAACCCAGAACACAGCCCCATACCAGCTACTACTGATAAATTTAGCTATCTCAGTCAAAACCAGTACAGATGGTCAAGGGTTGGTGAGATTGACCTACACTTTAAAACTTTGTTGAACCTTAGTCCATGATGAAGTGCTTTGCCCTGCTGGAATCAACAGTAGCAAAGTTAGGAATTCTCCCCTACTCTATTCAGGTCTCTTTACATGCAAACATTCACCTTAAGTATACATGGTTTCTATATTTTAAAGAGGTGATCATTCAAAAAAACTAAATAGAAATTTAAGCACGCAAGCTTTCTACATTTATGTGCAAAATCAGGCCTGTATGTTCAGTGTGTGTAAATTGTTATGTATCTACAACTATGAAAGAGCATTTAAAATATATTTTTTATTTAATGCCCATGCTTTTACATTGTAAAGCATATTTTGAGGATCAAATACATTCTTTACGACAACTTATTGAAATTTCATATGTATGGTTAACCTGACAGGGCTGTTCTGTTTAATTGGCAGAGAAGAAAATATACGCTGCAGACTGTAAATAAATAAAACTAGATTTCTAGAGAATGACATTATTGACAGGTTGGTAAAGAGATTAATAGAATTCCACAAAGGAAGTTCCCTTTTATCAACTGATAAGTAGATGCCTGTGGCAGGTTGTTGACTCTGCTAAAAGGCTTTATCTTCTATATTTGTAAAAGAGACAACGTATTTCTCACTTTTCTCCTGTTGGTGATTTGTGTATTGTTTGAAACCAAAGGAAGACAAAACACATCAAAAATTTTCTAATATTCAGATTTGCAGAAATGACAGATGCTTTATAATGAAGGTTAATATACTCTTGAAAAAATTCTAGAAATGGAGAAACAATTCCTTCATCAACACTTCTGTATGTACGCTTCAGGATCCTCAACACTTCTGTATGTACACTTAGGTCTTTAAAAATACCTTCAGGAATTCCAGGTGCTTTCTGATCCAGGTCCAATAATTTTTTTCTCACTGACTCCACTCTAAGTCATGCTAATGACAATGCATTATTTTTACTTGATTGGATAAAGAAGAATTCTTGCTCTTCAGTGATGTCCCAAAAATGTTTCTTTTTCTAAAAAACAGTTCCAGAGTTTTGCTTTCCTTGTATCATTTTTTTTCAGTAGTTGACTTGGTTGTCTGGAAATGCCTACTCTTTTTGGCATATCCTAGGTGGAAGCCACATTGCTATTTCAAAACTAAGTTCAGAGGGACAAGCATGTCCTTGTTGTACCTCCTAGAATATGGCAAGAACTTTAGGACACTAACCTTGCTAGCAAGCAATTCTCTGACACTTCTGGATACATCAGTGAAGTAGAAGCCAGCAAAAGCAAGTGGAGTTTCCATTTTTCACACAAATGAGTGCCCAAAAGTGTGATATTATGCTGTGAAGTGGCTCCACAGTTGTTTGGCACTTTTTTTTTTAAATTGTCATTATTTTTATTTTTGGACTGTTCTTGATAGAAATCACAGATGCTGCTGCTTGACAGAAGAAATGTCTCTAGAACAAGGTTAGACTGATTTTTATTTTTTTTGGTAAATGAAGTGAAAGCACTTTTTTTCCCAGCTTCAATCAACTACCACAGTAGGACTCCACTGATGTCATCCACTATGAATTATTGGAAGTCCCTCCCTATGCTCAGTTTAGGAGACAAAAATATGCTCTTTCACCTAAATTCAAAGCTCCTTTTACTTGTATAGCACCTATCATATTTCATCTTGTGGAAGTTTATGTGTTGCAATAGAGGTAGAAAAGTGCTGAAAACAGTAGGCATGACATTTGGAGATGTATATATGTGTATGTGTGTGTGTATGAGTACATTTCATGTGCTACACAAAATGTTTTATTCAGAGGTGTTCAGTATGAAAGTTTTTAATTCTTTTCTTGAACTAGCATAGATGGTCTAATAATATTTATTGTTTCCCCTTATAAAAATTTCCTTCCTTGTTGAAATACAGTTGTAGACAATACATATTATTAAATGATAGACCTATATATAGAATGCAGTATAATAATTATTGTATATCATTTAGCAGTTTTCAAGACAAGATCCAGTCTCTCCAATTTTCTTGTTGAATAAAACCTACCCTATAAATCTTCCCAGTCATGTTTCCATATTTTGGTTTTTTCCTTGTTTACAAATTATTTTTTTAAAAAAGCCCTTAAAATACATTCAAACCCCTTATTAAAGATATGTGCAATAATCTATATTATCTCTGCATTCATTCTGCAAATTTTCACAATAACTGTTCAGCTCTGCACAGAATAAAATACCACTTAATGCGAATATGCACAGTGGAATTTGAAATCTTAATGGTTCATGAAAGTCCTAATGTTATTAGGATTTGTTACTATCAATACTGAGAAAGAAAAATGAGAGAGTTGTTTCAGCTCATCCACCAGTCAAGAAAACTAATGGTCTTTCATTTGACATCTCCAATGCCATCGTTTATGATGCAGGATGAAATGAATGTAATTTGCATTTACATGATCTGTCCTTTTATCTTTCCAAAATGTATGCACTTATGCAGCCCACATGATTTGCACTGTTTCCTTACAGAATAATGATACCATATATTTCATATATACGTTAAGCACAGGTATTTCTTTGAGTCTTCTTTTCTCTGGATCTCTATTTTCTTGTATTTTTTTTTTTTTTAGACCTTGATTGACAATTTGACCTTGGTGCCTGCTGTTTTCCTGACCACAATAATTTCCAAAACATGCTGTCCTATATGCTTTCCAATCAACTTTGCTATGCAGGTGGCCCTATCAGAAATGAGATGTGGGGTGGGAGTACAGCTCTCCTCAAGTTCTGTGATATGCTGGTGCTTGTTGCCCCACAAACATCAAATGTCGTAAAGCAGTCAGCTGATACACAAAGACAGAATATTTGGAAAAATCGTTGAAGTTAATATTTACTGCAATGGGGATCTAATAAAAATAATAAAAACTCAGCAAAATCTTTAAAAACTTGTTTCTGAAATGTAGCAAGTGCTGTGAAGGGAACATAAGATAGTAAGATAGTAAAATAATAAATACTAATTGAATCCATACTTTAGCTGTATACAATTTACACACAAGGAAAACCTGCAACTTTTCTTAACATCCCAAACTTTCTAGCAACCATCTGCTATCCCTTTTGAAAGAGATTTTCACTTCCCTAAAGAACCATTGTATGAAAATATTATTTCTGAGTGTTCACTTTCACTACTACTATGTACTACTATGTGTAGTACTCCTTTACAAAAGGGCAGTAGTGCTGAGTGACTTAAAGCATCAAGCAAGACAAATATCTGTGGAATTTCAATGCAAGTTATTTTCATTCCTTTCTTCTCAGAACTGAGTTAACGTTTTTTAGTTTTGCACTTCCAATTCTGGCAAACATTATACCAGATCACGGTTTTGGATAATTTAAAGCAGCTGAAAGCAGAGCACATTTTATCCAATACATTCTAAATTATGCTGGGATAGCTTAAGGCGTTTTAATCTAGAGTCAGCATGCATAACCTGTCTCTGTGTGTTGTACTCTCTAATTCCATCATTTGCTTTTCAATTAATTTAATTAAAATTTTTTGGCTTCAGCCTTTCCATAAAGGAATACTTTTATTTGTCGTTACTTTATCTGAACCTATTCACTTGTGGATTCAATGTACTGTGATTTATGTTCATCTTTTGTTTTCTCACTGTATTAATTTTCCACAAAGGCGAAATTATTTTCCAGCCTTTCCAAAGCTGAGTTTTTTGGATATATTCAGGTAACCTAAATAGATGCTGTACCACTTCCAGCCTTTACAGAGACAGTAACAACTGGCATTCTGACTTCCTAAGAGCAAGACAACAAGGAGTCTCCTTTGTTATGATATTTAATTGAGGTCTGTTCAGTAAAGCTGAGAGCTAGAGATGGCTGTTCCATTGGACTAATGCACTTACTCTGCTGGGGCACTAAGTTAAAAAGCTACTTCCTAAGCAAAGATGAGCAATGATTTTCTCTTTCTTTTCTTTCTTTTCTTTTTTTTTCTTTCTCTTTCTTTCTTCCTTCCTTCCTTCCTTCCTTCCTTCCTTCCTTCCTTCCTTCCTTCCGTCCTTCCATCCTT
>JAOTQP010000870.1:31046273-31068297 GCA_026413545.1 Cichladusa arquata | reverse complement strand
TCTCTCTTTCTCTCTTTCTCTCTTTCTCTCTTTCTCTCTTTCTCTCTTTCTCTCTTTCTCTCTTTCTCTCTTTCTCTTCTCTCTTTCTCTCTTTCTCTCTTTCTCTCTTTCTCTCTTTCTCTCTTTCTCTCTTTCTCTCTCTCTCTTTCTCTCTTTCTCTCTCTCTTTCTCTCTTTTTCTCTTTCTTTCTCTTTCTCTTCTTTCTTTCTCTTCCTCTCTGTTTTTTTCCCTCTCCCTTTCTTCCCTTTCCTTCTCTAAAATAATACATTCATTTTTACTTTAGCCATACTCTGGATGATACTACATCATGTCTGCGTGCTGCAGTGCTCCTGACAAAGAGCTTCCCTGTCAAGACAGAGGCAGTGACTAAGTTTGATCTAACTTGTCTGAACTTTATTTTGTGGATGAATGCAGCTGCACACCCATTGTGCCAGGATAAATGTAGTGTGGCAGATGAGAGCTAAGAAGCAGCAAGTAGGATCATTCTGTACAAGTTTTGAAGAAATATGTCCATATAAAATGTGTAAGTCATTGGAAAATCTCAATTTCAGAAATTTGAAAGCACCAGGCCTCAGACTGATTTTCTTCAGTAAGACACTGAATATTTGACACCTATGATCTGTATACTCTGAAAATAATACAGGGAAATATCTTTGGGTACACTGAGATATTCTGAACTTGTATCAGGTAGTTGTTCTGTGGGTCAGTTTTTCAAGGCAATCTGCAGACTGAGATGATCTGCTTCTGTCATAGAACTCATATTTGAAGCTTTAGCCATCATCTAGTTAATGCATAATCTCTTCATAGTGCAATATAATTGCTATTGATAATGTACTCCAAATATGTATATGAATTTATATATGTTAAAAAATGTATTAAGCAAAAACTTAATAGCTAAGTCTGGAACACAGAAAATCTTTTTTAAACTAGGAATTTTTTAAAGTGTGTTGATCAGTGGTTAAGCCAAGGTGTAAACCAGCAAGGGATGTTATTGACAGTAGCAATTATTTTCCCAAGAAATGTCATATATATCAACCTGAACACAAAAATATCACTGTATCTCTCATAAAAATGAGTGTGGAATAATTCAGAACAGGCAGAATTTCAATCTGCTGAACCTAGTACAATATTGAATTAACTTTTCATCTGGGAATTACAGTTGGATATAGTGTTATTCATTATAGCTAGGCTGTCTTAGCATTATTTCACATACGTTGCTTGGTATGTATAAGCTGTTCTGTCTTTCCAGATGAGAAACACAATTCATTAGAGAATAAATAAGTGAAGAAAATGTATGAATCAGGAGTTATTGCCCTGAACCTTGTTTTAAACAGGGCAGTTTTCTAACAGTCAGATTAAATCTACAGTTTATTAAATAGGGAAGTCATTGTGAACTGGCTGCATCATGTAGTCACATGATAGTAGTTACTAAAACTGTATATGAACATTTTATGTCTTTCTCCATGTGTACAGAGATAACAAAAAGCAACATATGCATAGATAAAGGAAAGTTCTTAAACCTTCTCAGGTGTTCATTTCTCTGTATTGCTTGTCTGTGTTTGGTTTTCGAAAGCTGACCAGAACACAAGACTAATTGGATGAGGAATGGCAAGGCCTTAGATTTTCTCTGTTCATTTTGTGAAGAAAAATATAAATGTTCTTTAGGACTGGATTCTAAAAGCTAAACAGACTCTTTGTCTTTGATAGAAAATCCTCTTGATATTTTAAAAGAATCTTTCATTGTGAAAGTGTCCCAAAACCGGGCTGAAATTTATGGTCAAAAGCACAAATATGATCCCATCTTCAGCTCTCAGAATGAAGATTCATATTGAAAGAGATGATCCAGACACTGCATAGTTAAGACTCTCATTCCTGTGCAAATTGCTATTAGTCTTCTGTGGTGACACATTCTTCTATTTCTAAGCAGAAATTTCAATTTTTTTTTTTTTTTACTTTCTGGTAAAGTTGTCTTTAGATATCTTCTATAACCTTTTCTTTCTGAAAACCAGAAATTTATCATTTTAACTACTCATCTAAAAGCTCCTGACCAGCCCTTATAGAACCTTTTCCCTGAAACCAGTTAGGCTGCCGGACTTTCTCCGTTGTTTTTGCAACAGCTTTTCCACATTACAGAAAGGATTCAATGTAGATTATAAAACATCATCAGCCTGAGAAAGAGATGGCTGCTACAGCTGACTTATGCTTCTGTCATCACTGTTCTCCTGATCCTTTACTCATGGTCTGATGTGTGGCTGAGCTTTATAAGATAAAATGAGCTTGTGCATAAAACGCAGGTCTTTAAGGAATGCGACACAATGTTTTGTGTTTTCATAAAGATTTTTTATATTGGTAGCATAAGTAAAATCTTTTGACAGTGGAGTGGTGCAGAGCAGCATCATTATGTGAATCTCTGACTGTGCTCTGCCAATTCCTTTTAATTTCACCTCAGTGCAGCAACCAGCCACTGAGGTAATGCATTCAAGGGAGTTACAAACAGACCAGTGAATTCAAGGAATGTATTATGGTCGGTTTAGGAAAAACTTGCACTTTTACTAATCCTTTCTTTTCCTGTTTTCTTCTACTGTCTTGAAATCTTAGTCCTGATGTCCTAGGTTTAACAAGAGAAAATTTTGTTGGTGTGCCCAACACTCACATGATGGGGCAGAAGCTTGTCTCCAGATGGTAATAGAAAAAACATGACATGTTCTCCATTCCAGGTATGTTATGTCATTTACAAGACTCCTAAAATATAAGACATATGTTTATATGCAGAGTATATATCTAAGACTCTCATGGGCTTCTGTTTCAGATAAACTTGTCCCCCAGGCTAATGAGAGGTTCAGGTTAAAAAAAAAAAAAAGTACAGCCACCTATTCCTGTGCCCTTACCAAATAAGAACCTTTTGGTGACTGAACATTCCACACTTACTGATTTAGAGCCGCATAATGTCCATCATGCTCCTTTCTAAAAACGATTTTTATTTATTTTAATTATGTGCTAGTCTTTTTAAAATATGAGCAGTAGATTGAAAAAGCAACAACAAAATATAAATTTTGAATTTGTATTCATTATGGATTTTTCTGGTCTTGCTCTCAAGACATGCAATAATTAAATAAAAAGTGCATGTACACAGGTATTCTGTGTTCTGTAAGCATCTTCCATGTTAAAACTACCAGTTTTAGGAGTAAAGTATTTATTGGTGTTCACTAAGAGTCAGTAGCATGCTCCATATGAAGTATTTAAATGTAGTGTTTAATAGTAAACACCTTCTTTGGCAATGACAGCCCCTGATAAGAGTTAATATTCCCATCTGCTGTACTTTTCTTTTGGCAGCAGATTCTTGCTTAGATTGCGCTGTGCTCCATAGGAGGGGTGAAGTTCATGGAAGCTGAGTAGCAGCCACTGTCTCCCATTGCTAGGAATGTCTACTGCCAAAGCAGCTGCAGAGGTGTCTAAATCCTGCACAGACTGAGTAAAGGCATGAAGTGGCAGGAAGTGTAGACAAAGAGCCAATAATGCAAGAGGCTGACATCCTGCCAGTTCCACAACAGGGCCTAGTACATGCTCTGATGTGCATTTCATCCTGAGCCTGCAACCCTTAAGTGTGTGCCTTTTTACCACAATTAAGAATGTCTTTATCAGACTGCCACTCTACCTCTGACTTGGAGAGGTTTCCATTACAGGTTATTTTTTGTATTTCTTCATGTATCATACAGGCTGTCAAGTCAGGTAATGTGATAAAACCTTGAAATTCTGGGCAATAAAATAAGAAAGGATTGTACTGGATGCAAGAAAGGATGAGTGCCTATTCCTTGACACAAACCCACAGTTTAATACTATTCTGTAGGCCTCTATATTTTTATTTCTTGTTGCAGTTTCTACAAACAAAGGGTAAAAGTCATGAAAGAGAACAAGTCAATACTTTACAGGAAGATCTTTCAGCTCTCCAGCTGAAAAATTGTCCTGATTTTTGTATGTGGGTATGTATGTGCATGGGAGTGGCATCCTACAGACTTTGCTATCAGTATAAAGACTCATTTGTAGTTTTCAGGTTGACTAACTAACCACAGACATTAATGGCTTGAAATCCTCTGAAACAAAAGGAAAGATGGCAGTTTGAGTGACGGTGAGTTGTCGTTGCACACTAAAATATACAGAAGTCAGGTTAGCTAATGATTTATCAGTAAATAGAGGAGTTTGGTAAGGATCTCCATAGATTTTCTTACCACGAAGTTCATTGAGCGGACTGAATGACAAGCCTCCCAATGGGGTCTTGGAGGTCCCACATTCTGTGGCAGAGAAAAAAAAAAAAAAAGCCAGTATAATTGTAAACTGGGCAGATATTGCAGATCCCCTCAAACTCCAAAGAGAAATGACCCACCAGCTACCCATTGAAGTAAAGAAGAAGGAAAATCAGGACTGATGTTTGAAGGTTCCGCTGCAAAGAAGTGTCATTGGTGTGTATTTTCAAGCCATTTATGTCGTGTGATCCTAGATATAAGAAGTTAATAATAGAAAATGGTCTGTAATTGTGTATTTATTTACTTTTCCTTTCTGTTTATGCTGGCCTCATCATTAGGGAAAACTACTAGCAGTGGGGAAAAGTGCAAAAGGAAAACGTTTATACATAAGTATCCTCAATCTTTTCCCTAGGGACTAGAATGTCTGACCCTTTACCCTGTCTGAAAGCTACCCTGAGACTGACTATGGAATTGATACTCAGAGTTCAGTGTTTAAATAAAATTAATCTGTGGTATCCCTGCAGTCTTAACTGATATCCTTCCTTGGGGAATATACTGGCAATCCTGTTCAAAAATATCTCTTTTTCTTTTGCAAGTCAATTAATAAACACTGAGATAATTCATTGAAAGAAAGAAATTTGTGGGGTCTTCAGTAAAGTCCCTCAGCAGCAAGAGTCCTTCAAAGGCAGCTAGCAGTATCAAGTAACGTCCTTATCCACTTGGTATCACACTTTAAGATGCTTAAATGAGTCAAGATGTTTGTGTCCAAATTAGTGCCCAATGTTACAAGAGATTTGAAAGAAATTTGTTACAACTATTTTCAGAATTCCTGCTCAACTTACACTTCTGGATATAGTCAATTTTGATTAATGGCAAACCTGTCACACTGCTATGGCTGGCTGCATGATGGGAGTGTGCATTACACTGATGGAGAAGTTCCGAGGTGCCCTGGATAGGCTGTGTGAAAAAATAAAGAGCGAAAGATGGAAAATGGATTATGAGTTCAAGAATCAATCAGCATATAAAAGACAAGGCTGAAATTACTGGGCATCAAAAAATGACAAAGACAGTTACAAAGAATTTCAGAAATATCAGTGGAAGATTAGCTCTTCTGTAAACCAATTTTAGCTCTCTCACCTTCACACTGTAAAGTCTGCCTGCTATCCTAACCTCCAATTGAACTTTACAGCAGTCTATTGAATATATTTATGAGAATTCTAATATCTATACATTAATAAGGTCTAGAGAGAATCTTCATTTTCTTTCATCCTTATCACTTTATACCTCTTGATATCTCTAGTTCTACATAAGCACTACTATACTTAACAATTCTCAAGTACTATTCATGTCTTTGCTAATGTATAGTATCTCAGTTTTTCAAAAACACTTCCCATTCTCACTTGAACTCTTACTTAAAAACACTCTGTGCTGTCTGAAAAAGACAGCCTTGACGTAAATTGGGATATCTTTAAACAGCCCTACAAGCAGATACAAATAACTTTGCCCACACTTAGAACTGCCAGACCTGATCAGCTGTGACTAAGCACCATATATCTGTGCTAAGGTAATGATTATCTGAGCTAAAGCATTCATCTGGGATGCTGAGCAGGTTAGTGTGAACACAGCACCATCCTTGTGTGACTATGCAGTTCATAGCTGGTGCTTGCCATGGGTACAAAGAACCCAAGCTGCCTGTGTGGAGAGATCTTAATGCATGCTGAGGGGAAAAATGGGACAGGGGAGTTTTAAGTGGAGCCACAATCAGTTAAAACATGCTGGTTTGTACGCTGAGGTTTAATACTTCACACACTTCAATTGCTTAAGCCTGAATGCTATTTTTTAACGATGAGAAAATATTAGAAATACATTAATTGCTTTGAAAAATCTTCTTTTGAAAGTCTTTAAATTATGTGGGGTTTTTTAAATTTTGTTTTGCAATTAGCTTTATTTACATTTTTAAAAATTATATGTTGCACCATTGGAGAAACAATAATAATTAGCAGGCTTGTGTTGAAGCAAAGTCTCCTAAAATAATTTTCCTATTTTAAGAATTATACCTCTGGAGTATATAATCCAAATAAACAATGAGATCTCTATCACTTTTGAGTCTTCCTGAGGGATCTGACAAACATCTACTATAAGTTGTTTGGGTACAGCTGAACCTGTTTTGAAAAGAAGAGGCTGGAAGTACAAGTCCAGGGCATACAGCACTTATGGATACAGCACTTATCTCACATAGGATATGCCATGCACAATGAGACTTTTAAAGAGGTGTCCTCAAGGTAGCGTCTGCATCCCACTAAAATTTTGAATTTATTGTAATGAGGACAGTTCTCTGTAACAGAAGCGAGTTTCTACTGGGCAAGTTTTCCCTCTGAGCCACAGAATTTGCCAGCTAATGGCACAGTTAACTCATTCATTTATTGGTGAAAGAAGTATTTCTGGGTGAAACAAAATGCAGTCTGACAATATCTCAGGAAGACTGCTTCTTGGGATAAAGAGAATACTTTAGATTTCCTCCTGCATCATTCTCTGTTTTGCTCTTATGGTGTGGAAAGTAGCAGAATATTAAATCATCACAAAACCGATAGGAAATAGTAGTATTTTTATTTCTTTCGGTAACCATCCTTCGTTCTTTTTAATTCAGCTATATATGAACTGCAGGCAGGATATAAAACCTCTAAGTGCATCACAATTGAATGTCTGTTCTCTTCATATCTCTAGCAAAGATATGCGTGAAGGTGTAAATTTACATTGTGATCATTGGATAATTTTCACTAGCTTAGATTCCATTAGTCATCTGCCCATTGTGAATGGGTTATCTCAAATGGAAGTTAACGTAAGTGTAAAAAAAGACTAGTGTTTGTATTAATTCTGAATTTTATTATAATGCTTTTATCTCATATGTTCATGATTTTTCTTTTATCACCTACATCTCTCTAACCACAGATAATTTCTTGTTCTAGAGGATTAGCATTAATAACCTTCTGGTAAGTTAGCCTTTTTTCAAAACCTCACATAAAAGCTGGAACATATTTTCATATTTACTGTTATTAACAGTTGCCTATGAATTAGAACTGATGAATATGGGAACATGCTTGGTGTTTTCTTCTTGGTCTACAGACTTGAAAATTAAATCCCTTTGATCTAAGTGTATAATTCATTTTGGGTGAGCATTTTGATAAGTGCTTCTATAATCTTAACTTTTAATAAATGTTTCTGATCTTTCATACAAAATATTCTTTTCTTCATCATCAGTTTTCGGTGAAATGTTTTCTTTAACATCAACACAATAAAAGTTAAGAAGACAGTCCTCTAAATTCTGAATGAAACTACCATTAAAAGCATGTATTCTGCTTGTTTTCTTATCAATGACTCATTGTTTCTTGTGTAGACTTCACTCAAGGATAACCTGGGAGCTGAAACTAGTGCAATATATTTGAGTAGAATTGATGAATAGACCAGACATTCAGACAGCATAGTTCCAGGTAGTTGCCTAAGAGTTAAGGTTTCACCTCCTGTCAGAGCAAAGTCACAGAATCACAGAATGGGCAAGGCTGGAAGGCACCACAGTGGGACATCTGGTCCAAACTCCCTACTCAAGCGGGGTTATTGTAGAGCACATGGCACAGGATTGTGTCCAGACAGTTCTTGAATATCTCCAGTGATGGAGACTCCGCAACATCTCTGAGCAATCCCACACAGCAATGAAATTCTTCCTCATGTTCAGGTGGAACTTCCAGTACATTGGTTTCTGCCCATTGCCTCTTGTCCTATTGCTGGGCACTACTCAAACGAGCCCAGCTTAATCCTTTCCACAACCTCCCTTCAGATACTGATAGATGTTAATGAGGTACCCTCTCAGCCATCTCCAGGGCCTGGGTAGCTGTCACAATACACATGTAGCTATAATCCAATCTACTCTGAACACATCAGACCTACAATTCATGTATGCAGAGTGCACAACAGCTACTCTGAGAATAAGTTGGTCTGACATACCTGGAGAACATTGGGCTCATTCAGTGTGTGCTACAGATGCATATACCTGTGGTTTTGCTTTGGTTTTCCCAAAGGAGGAGCACAAGTGCTTCATCTGGACCAGGGCTTCATCTCTCCCAGCTTTGGTTTCAGGTTTCTTACAAGAAAAGATTACTGGAGGCTTAAAAAAAAAAAAGAAGAAGAAACAGAATATCTAATCTTGCATTGTTTTGCATTACTTGCACTTTTGTTTCTATTACTGGAAACTAAATATTAGGTGAGGAGGGCGACTGTAGGAAGAAATGTGAGAGTTAAGGCAATTGGTTGCTCATAAGCAGAATTCTTCTCTGTCCTGCTGCTGTAAGAGTGTTCCTACGGGTAAGTTGCTTGAATCAAACACTACAAAGGCAGGCACTAAGTGTATATTTAGGCATTAGCTGTGTTTTCAACTTAGCACCCTCCACCTGGATCTACATAATTGCTGAGCATTCCCAGCAGCAACTGAAACCACTGAGAGCTGGGCTTTGTAAATGTTCTGCACAGAGTGAAAAGGAATAACAAATATCTCAAACTGGGCATACTAAGTGAAAACCTTTGTCTTAATTTTTCCCCCTGCCCTTATAAAATGGAGATATTAATAATCACTTATCTTACATGAGTACTGTGGAGATAAATGAATTCACATTTGTGATCTACTTCAGTGAGGACTGTGGTAAGAGGCCATATGGGAATTAGTAATTCTGTCTTCAGAACTGTGCTGGTTTTGCCTGGGGTAGAGTGAAATTTCTTCACAGTGGCTAGTATGGAGTTAAGTTTTGAATTTGTGCTGAACACAGGATTCATAATATTGACATGTTTTTGTTATTGCTAAGAGGTGCTTGCACAGAGTCAAGGTCCTTCCTGCTTTTCATACTGCCATGCTGGGGACAAGACAGGGACTGGGAGGAGACACAGCTGGGACAGGTGACCCCAACTGACCAAAGGTGTGCTCCAGATCATGTGATATCATGCTCCTACATGAAGTGGAGGAAAGGAGGAGGAAGGTGGAGACATTTGGAGTGATGGTGTTTGTCTTTCTGCTCTCCTGGAGATGGCTGAGCACGTGCCTGCCCATAGGAAGCAATGAAAATCTAGGAAGGCTGGAGTTAAACTAAAAAGTGTATAATTCAGGAAATAACCCAAAGTTAAAGGCAATTTAAACCTGGTGGTTTATATGCTGTAGTGGCTTGATTTAATAATAGTTCTCCTTTAAGTTTAATGTCTGGGAAACTAATAGCATTGTAGATACTCAAAATGACTGTCAGCCAGCCTACATGAGAAAAATTATTAGTATGATGTTTTGTGAGAAGGAGACATAGTGATTCTTTTTGAAAAATATCCAGCTAAGGAAGACTTTGCAATGTAATACAGCTTTGATAAGGCAGGAGGAGAGAGGGATGGAAAATAATTTAATTTAAAGAAAAAGCAACAGGCATATGTAAGCAAATGCTGCTAACAAGAAATAAATCTCATTTCAGCTTTTCACTTCTTTGGCTCTTTCCTGTTGAAAAACTGTAAACTATGCACATAATTAGACATTCATGCTGCCACAATAAATCACTTTTCTGAACACACTGATGCACCCTGACACACTAAGCCTAAGCTGGCAAGTCCGTGCTAAATATGGATCTGCTGAATAGCTGAAATGAACTTCTGATGCATTTCAAATAGAGACAGTGAGAATCCTCTAACAAGCATCCTCTCTGTGTTTCAAAGACTCCCACAGAGTCTCGATATTACTGATTTATCAGAACAGTCCTGTGTGTATACCATACACGAGTGGAACTACGTTCATCACAACACTTAGCTCATGAACTAGGATTGTTGTTTCTCCAAATTTTCTGGTATTTTTTTCATGTAAAGAGTTTGTAGCATGCATGAAATTTTCTATAAATTCAAATGCTTCATTGTGCACCCAGTGAGCTATTTGACCAGAGGACATTCAAAATGAATAAAATAAATACAGCCTTGAAAAGACAAAAAAGTTTAATAAATCTTTGAAAGCAAAGACTGCAGTTAGAAATTACTTTTAACTTAGTTACATGAAATGCTGTTCATTTCTTGCTGTTGACAAAGAGAAGTATTGAAAAGCACATTTGTATATAAAATAGAGATCTAGGAGAAGCTCTTAATGACACCTTAACAATTAAAGGTATTGCTGGTGCCTAGGCTGTACAGCAGAACAAAGGCAGTGTGAGTCCTTGTGTTCGTAGATATTTCCTTGATGAACAAGTGGAAGACCAACACCTTTGGCAGTCACAGCTATATTTGATGATAAGGAATGGGTATCATGGTTTAACCTCAGCCAGTAGCCAAGCACCGTGCAACTGCTTGTCCACTTGCCCTTGGTCCCCACCCCAGTGAGACAGAGAACCAGAAAAGAAAGTAAAGCTCATGAGTTAAGAGCAGTTTAATATTTTCAATAAAATATAATACATTACTAGTAATACTGATAATAATACTTGTAATGAAAAAGAGAGAGAGGGGAACAAAACTCAAGAGAAACAAGCAATGCACAATACAGTTGATCATCACCTGAGGACAAACAGCCAGCCCGTTCCCAAGCAGAGATCAGAGATTCCACTTTAATCTGGGCATCTATTTTTCTATGTGCTTTTTTGTGGTATGACTCCAGATTTGTATTATAAAATATAAATTATACCAGTTATTCTCACAATTCTTACATTCCGGATGTTTAAGGATTAGAATGGTTTGTATGGGGATTAAACTCACAGCAACCTTGGAGTTGTTAGCACCATGTTCTAACCAACTGAGCTAATCTCAGGGTCAAACAGGGTAGTTCATTTATAAACAAGAGGGAAAAGAAGCAATTTTTAGTGAATTTATGAAAGAAGTATATAACAAAAGAAAAGATATAGTTTCCAGAAATGGACAGAGATACCTGTAGGGATCTTAAGAATGAGATTTCTTCTAATGCTGAATATTATTATTTCAGCTATTACGTATCTGGGGATTCAAATCCCATTATATTTTTATACATTTTTAATTAACAACCTGCCTAGACTTCAGACTATATTTTGATCTATGTTTTGAAATAATTTTCCAGAAAGTGCAGGTTTTCCTTATCACCTCACACCTGTCTTGAAGACAGAACAGAGTGTTGCAAATAATTTAATAAAGAAGGAAACAAAGCTACCAAGTCCCTTTTATCTCATAATCTACAGTCAGATGGTGACTTGTCAGTGCTGGCAAGGAGAAATGAGGCTGACGGTTGATTGATAGGAGAATGCTTTGGCAATTGGACAGTGTTCTGAGGCAATGCAGCAAGCAGCTTTGGTCCTAATAACTTTCTATTACACACACTTCTTGTGGCACAAGCAAAACAAGCTTTGATTTATTTTTGATGGATCTTCTCCCCATCAGTTTTAAAACTCATTCCTCGAGAAACACCTGAAGCTATTCTATTCCTCCATGAAAGCATTAAGTGGTTTCAGGTGCAGAATCCCTTCATGTTTTACTGTTAGTAAGAGAAGTTACTTGCTAAAAGATGTTTTTCTGCTATTTTAACTTTTGAGAAACACTCAGATAATCTGTATTTTTTTATGTGCATTGTGTAAAAAAATTGAAAATGCACCTGACGTTATTTTGGCAAATAGCTGCAAAAATTTCCAGGAATCTTCTGGCTTATATTAAAGATTCATGACAATATACTGACATTCTGTCTTGAGTAAGACTGCTTCCAACAAACCATCTGTTAAGTCTTCATTTTTAACCTAATAAAGGTCTAAATTCTCAGGTTTGATATCAACCAATCCATGTCAGTTTATTTGAAAAGAGAATTTTATCTTAGGTTTACTGTTGTGAACTGGTGGATTGCCTAATCGTTTGTGAAATCCAGCCTCATGTCAAATGATAGTTATATTGTATAGCCTCGTTGAAACCTCAATTATGTTTATGGAAAAAATCAGCAAGAAGTGAAAAAACAGTAGAGAAAACAGAGAAAAGATTGGGTGCTGACTGACAGGGAAAAGATGACAGAAATTTCATGGGAAAAACAGGTAGGCACATTTGGAGAAAGTAAAGAAGCAGCTTCTGTAGAGCATTGCCATCCAGGTTGAAAAAGGATGAGTGGCATGCATTCCTGAGTAAGGCTAGGAATGCACAGTTTAGGAGTGGAGGTGCTGGGGAAGCTCCTTTTCCAGAGACAAAGTGGGAGAAAAGTTGTTGGGAGCAGGGGAATGAACAAGTACATTAAGCTGGAGGACATTATCAGCAAAGACTGTGTAACAGAGGAGCTGACACTGGAGGAAGGATACTTCAGGGCAGGATTGCCAAAACTGTGACTCAAAGTACATTTGCATAGGGATGAACCTGGGTAGATACATATTTATGGACATAAGGCCAAAATAATTTTCAGTGGTAAGAGCACTGTCATCTAGGGATGCAGTTTTTCTATTCTCACATGGGTTCTTTGAATGAATTGGAATATGAAGTAAGACCTATATTTGTACCCATTTGTCAGGTACTCATTATTTGTCAGGTAAGAGGTGTTTTCCCATCTTTTTCACTAGTTGATGTTTTTTGAGGATTAAAAACAGTTAATCTTATGTGTACTAAATAGCCCTCAGTAGATGCCTGTTTCCACTGACTGCAGAAGGTACCTTACAGCTAGGGAGACTTCTAAATTGGCCTCAGTTATTACATACCTAAAGATAGAAGTGAAGAATCCTGGCCTGAATCAGACTGTAGTTTCCCTGTCTTTTGAGATATAAACTGAGAGAAAGGACCACTAAAGGAAAAAGGACATAGCCTGGGGGATTGGATTATTTTTAGTTGTAGTCACGACTGCTCATTTATATCAGATTTCATCATCTGGACAAATAGCTGTGTGTCCTTCTGTCTGCATGACCTGCAGAAGGCTCTTGTTCCTGCTCTCCACATGTGCTGAGATGTCGCAGTACAAATGAAACTGTGCTATGAAGAACAAGCTGCTATGAGTGTCAGGTGGGAGAACCCATCATAGTGGTCTATTTCTGACAGCTGCATCTCAAGTTTTTTACATTGTGTATGCATCAGTGGGCATTTAAACTCTTTACACATGCAGCTGACCTTGGTTTCAGACACAGGCCACGCCTGGAGCCACCTGAATGCAGAGTTTGTGCCAACATACCCCAGAAGTCAGGAAGCAAGTATCTACCTTGGTAAGAAGAGCAGACAAATACCCACGAGAAAGGGATGTATTTTCCCTTCTGTCTTGTGTGAGGATATGTGTGAGAGGCGTAGTACGCTTGTCAAAGAAGAATGAGAAAATGAATATTCCATTTAATTGCATACTTGGAGATTTATTTTCACAAAGCACTGTGATTAAGCACACATGGAACAAGATTGTCAAGCTCCTAGTTGAAAGTCTGAACTTTCAAGTGCCTTTCTTTGTGTCATGTGTAAGATGTAGGAAATGTTTATGGCTTTAGTATTCTCAACATACAGCTACATTATAATTTTCCACCATGACAGCTATTTCTGGTTTCCTGCATGGTCTTCTCCATTTTATACTGAAGAAATTTTATGGGGAAGATGTTGTGCTCAGTTCCTAATTATGATACCCTGATCACAGGGCTCTGATCAGGGACAGCTATTTAATGACAATAACAGTGGATACAGCTATCAGTACTGCAGCTGTTCTCTTAACTGAGATCTGAAATTATATCTTTTATTTCTTATTTTTAAAAATATCTGTCTGGATCACAGTTTTCTTAGTGTTACATTGATTTAATTACTTTGATTTATGCATGTTTTGATGTCTGATTAGAGCATTGTTTACATGCATTTGGTCCTCAAAAGTCCATTAAATGAGTCTTCAATCGATTAAATCAAATTTTATGGTACAAGCAACTGCCTTTGTAAATAAAAATAAATATGCAACCATTACATTTAATTACAACTGAGAAATGAAGATAATATGAACCTATTAGATGTCAGACAAAAGCATTGATATGCCCAGAAAATACCCTTCAAGTTTTACATTCATACAGGGCTGGAATTGAGTTTGATGATAGGATTTGTCTTTATTCTATGCAGGCAGTGACAACACAAAGAGCAGCCTTAACTTAAGATAACTGGTAATGGTACAGCAGGCTGCTTGTACAGACAATGTGGCAGAACCTTCCTTTCATAATGCAACAGAAAGGAAATGTATTCTAAAATTAATATTTGTGGGCTTTGATTCAGTCCCTGCTCTGCCAAAGATTTCTTTTTGACTTTCAAGTTGCCACATATACCCACAGATTTAATACCTATTCGTATGTAAAGCAGACAAATATTTGCTATAATCTAATCTTCAATTTGCTCACCTGTTAAAAAGGGGGGACCATTCGCTAGCAAGGTTAATAACGTAAAGATTGCAAGGTAGTTCAGATATTATTATGAGGATATATATATATATATACACACACATACACATATATATATATATATAATTATCACCAACTGAAATAAAGAATCAAAGGAATTAGTATTGGCTAAGGGATTTCATTTCTCTGCATGAGCTGGAAGGTGAGCTAGCAAGGATATTGCTGCATTTCATGTGGTCCTTGGTCTGAATTGAAGCAATGCAAATGTGTATCCAGTGTTTTTTTATCATTGTCTCCTAAAAGCTACCTCAGGTAGTGAGATTTAGGGAGTCACCCTACGAATAAGGTGTCCAAAACTCAATTCAGTGCATGTGAGTTGTCCAGACACTGAGCAAATATTTGAAAGATTTGTCAAGGCACCATTTGCATAACAGAGACATAAATCATTTCTCATGCAGTCTAATTCTAACTGACATTTGCATTCTAATCAATATGAAGTCCATATTTAAAGTCTGACTATTCATTTACTCTGCTAACATCCATGTGGCCTTTGAGCATTACTTTCTATCTAGCATTTTGAATAATCATGTCCCATTCTTGACATGAGCATCTCTCAGTGTAGCTGTAACTACTGTGGCCATGTCCACAGATCTGCTCCTGGTGACCTAAGCAGCTTCTTTTATGTTCTTAGCAAGTAAGGATGGCATATTATTTTCCCTTGTGATAAGTATTAATCACTCTGTAGTAGAGTGCTTACAGTGTGTGAAGTCGCCTGCTGGCAGTCCTTGTGAGCAGTTTATCACTGACTCCTGCTTCGTTAAATGTCGAGGCTTTCAAAAATAAATTGCTCTCTTTTTTAAAATTACGCATTTACATATTTGACTCTAAGACTGCAGAATCCACCAAGCAGCAAGGGAAGGTAGCAACTTGTGCAGTACCCAACTTTTTTTAATTCTCACTTTGTACAGTGCCTGATACCATGATTTTCATTTTTGGCCAGGGCTGACTGATGCTGGCACAGAATGCAAGCCCTTGTTCTAAAAGAAAAACTGACATAGAGTCAAGCTGTGCTCAACTGGACCAAGGTCTAGCTATGCCAAAATTTTGACATTATTTATCTGTCTAATTTGAGTTCGATCTTTTTCACAGAATGACTAGAACTTCAGGGTTCTAATACAAATATGACATTATGCAATACTTGGATGTATGTCGAGAGTAGATATGGCTATAAGATACTAGGAGTGAAATTAATGGGAATAGAATGTGCTCAAAGTAACTGAGGCAAGAGATGTGTGTAATCTAACAGAAGGATTGCAAAGGCAAGCTGATACATAAAAGATCTTAAAAAGTATTTTATTCCTTCTTTTCACTAATGCATTCAGAGACTAATTATTAAGGTGAATGGAACTGACTCCATCCGGTAAAGATACTAACACTGCTAACATGAACATACTGCTTGAGCTTGATAATGTGTGATTCATTAAAATTACCAGCAATTCTTTGAAGATTCACACTAAAATACAGAATTAAATCTCTTTTGCCTGTTATCTGTCTTGAACTAATGTGACTCTCTTAATAGGAAAGTCATTGCCACTTCGAATCTTCAGTGATTGATACCATGATTGATCTTCAAAGTAAACTCTAATATTTGAAATTTTCATTGGTGCAACTCTTGTCAC
The DNA here is from genome assembly GCA_026413545.1 of Cichladusa arquata. Lineage (NCBI taxonomy): Eukaryota > Metazoa > Chordata > Aves > Passeriformes > Muscicapidae > Cichladusa > Cichladusa arquata. Next base: position 31,052,049 of record JAOTQP010000870.1, on the reverse strand, counting down.
TCAGACAGAACACTGAAGTCAGTAAAAATTTTTTTCAAATAACAAATGGAATTTGGAAAAATTACAAGTTTTACATTTAATTTAGTTAATGGCTTTAATACACTGTTCTTCTGTTGTGATATACTTTATATCACTTTACTATAAATTTCTTTTCCTTGATTATTTTATAATTTGTTTGTTATTTTAACTTACATGCTGCAAGTACTATATTGAGTTATGAAACCTATGTTCTTGTAAACAAATTGTAATTTAATTTAAGAATTGTAAAATGCAGAAAATGTGCAGAGCATCATAAATGTGTGTAATAAAATTTTCTAGCCAATGGTAATTCAATTTCAGAATCAGGCAATTAATCAGAGTAGTTCAGTTCAGTATCTACTTTGTATGCACGATATGACACTGATCATACCATCCTCATGCCAGTAGTGATGAGGGCAAGGCAAATGAATATCAGAGGAAAGATTCCTCTCTTTTCCTTCCCTCTCTCCTTTGCTGTCAAATTAAGCCACAGTTTCATTAAAACTGTAAGGACTTCCTTGTGTGATGGTAATTTCTGTTGAGGATGCACTGTCTACTACTTAAGTTGTATCTTCCTATTTCCTTGAGACTTGTAATTTATTCCTAATCCCACATAAACTAGACATCTTGGAATTCACCTCCTTGCCACCCTATCTCCCTCCCGGGGGTTGTGTTGGAATAAGGACACACTGACTCCACACCACAAGGGAGACATGGAGAGGCAGACACAAGGAACAAAACTGTAATTGCTTCCAGAGCCCCAGTACAATGATACTGCTCCCTTAGGTTTCCAGGAGCAATATTAATACCTAATCATCCACATTGTATTTCCTCCGAATAATTGGTAATAATTTGAAACACCCTTTTGAGGTGCTCTTCTTTGTTTGAATAGTCCCAGAAAATGGACAGGCAAAGAAAAATTATTTTTGTATTTTTCTACACAGAAGCCCTCTTAGGGTGATAAAAGATTTCCTAGGAAAAAACCAACCAAACAAACAACCAATCAGTGTGATTACAATTGCTATTCATGTTAAAGTGTGTATTTTCCAGAGGAATGAGTCATCCCTTTGAATATCCTGCACCTGTTGCTACCATTGCTTTTGTAGCTCTTGGAACTTAGTTTCAACTGAGATCCAAAAAGGCTTGATATTTACATAGTTTGAAAGGAAAGAAATATCTGTAGTGTATTTTTTGTTAGTTTTGTTGTTTTCTTTGGTGTTGTTTTTGTTTTGTTGTTTTTTTATTTTAAGTTTGCTTTGGTTAAGTAGTCCACTAAATCCCACTGGGGTGTATGTTCTGATGTTTTGCTTTTCCTGCTTTTGGTTCTATGTGGATAGATAAAAAACTTTTTTTTTTTTTTTTTAATATGCCTTTGCTTGTTGGTTAAAACAGGGTAGTAACTGTCTGTAGCCTGGGGTGTTCAGATATTGGGTTTGATAAATCTAAATGAAGGACTTGAATGCAAAGTTGTTTGTAATAAGCTCACTGCTGAATCTTTACCCATAGCCACTGTGATTTCAGGCTCAATAAGCTACTGCCCAGAAAGGCCTAAGGGATGAATTTATGTCCAGGTATAAGAGAAGAGAAGAGGATTTAACTATTTGTGATCTTTTTGAAAAAAGATTGTTTTTTCGGTGCTTTGTTTCTGTTTTTTTTTTTTTGTTTGTTTTGTTTTGTTTTGTTTTGTTTGTTTGCTTGCTTGCTTTTCAGCTTGTTTGGGTTAAAATCACAGAGCTCACAATTTTTTTTGCTAATCATATACTGGTCTCAGAATAGGAGTGGGAATTGAAATGTTTTTGAGCAATTTTGCACTGACCTTGACATCAATTAAGCCACTTTCACAGCTGTTTTAAGTTATTCCCCACTTCCTAGGATTCATTTCACTCAAATTTAGCAGAATCACCATCTTATCAACAGCTACACTCTTCTCTGGCTCTGATGCTTCCTTTAAGTCTACAAATGATCCTGTTTCACCAGGCTCCAAGACATTAATTACGCCACATGGAAAGTTTTCTACCTTTTTTATGACTCTCAGAAAAGCTGATTCTGTAGGGTTAGTACCTCTGAATATTTTATCGTAAGTGTAGGAAAGGAACTTAAGATCACTGAGCTCTGTACATGTAGGTGAATGCAGAAATAGTACAGATTTCAGTATTTTTGGCCAATATTGCTGTTTCTAAACTTTTGAACAAACACTGACTTTGAATAGCTATTTCTGTTAAAGACCAGTAATTTTCATTTATATGTACCAAAACGAAATGTGACAGAGGTTCATTGCTAATTAAAATGAATTCTGTGAAATGTGTGGATAAAAATGAAAGCTCATGCAAAGGAGCTATAGAAGGCAGAAAGGTATTTGAGATCTTGTATGTTGATAATCCAGTAACTGTATGTGACATAAAGTAATTCTAAGTCCACCTCAAAGAAAATAAATAGTGTCCTGTAGAGGGAACTTTTACTAATTTCCGTGATAGACAATTTTATTTATAGCCTGATCTTGTCTGCCACTTGCTATTTTTAAAGGGAGAGAACTTTAAGGTGAGACCTCTAAGTCACATATTTTCATCCTATTATTAGTGTCCAGTCATTCATTTACTGGAGACCTCTTTTAGCCTTCTTACAATTTGGGAACTTCTATGTGGTTTTTTAATCCTGAAGACTTCAGCCACATTGCAGTGGTGGTTTTGAGTACAAAGCAAAATGAGTTAAGACATAAGTTTCAGGCTTAAGATTCTCTTTCAGCAAATATGGGAAATGAATCAGGAAAAAACTGATGTGTCAATATTCAAGAACATTTTCCGTGTAAAGCACATGTGCAACTTCTCAGACTTGTTCGTTTGGGGATTTGGGTGTTTCTAAAGGTTCTCTGGAGACTCCAGCAAGTCAAAGTGGCTGAAATACTAAGTTTTTTAAAAATCTGGTGCTAAAATATAAGAAATCTTGACACCCACTTGTCTGAGATTTCCCAGAAGTTTCACAAACGCTCAAAACACCTGAGGAGAAGGTCACAGTTTGGACTTATTCATTACACAGATTTTGAAGTGTCTGTTAAGTAAAATGATCCCAGATTTTGTAGAAATATATTTTATGCCAAATAACTAAAGGTGTTTGCTTTAATTAATCGACAGTACATGGGATGGAGAGAAAAGTGAGAGAACAATGAGCTAAAATGAATTCTGAATGGAAAGAAAAATAAGTATTGAGAACAATCAGACAAAAAGGTACTAAGTGATTTTTTGCACCTTCTTTCACCTCAAGAAAGAAAGAGCAGCCTGGAAGATATAACATTACAGTAGGAAAAATTGATGTTCAGGAGCCTGTCATAATGATTAATATTTACACAATTCTCCAACAGGAAAAGCTAGGAGAAACTCTCCACTGTACTTCAAACTCCTAGACAGAATAGCTAAGAATGGGCTGATCTAGAAATAGTATCAGAGCAACTACCCAGAAATTTTCTGGATCCGAACCCCATTTGATTAAAAGTGCAGTCTCAGTGATCTTCTGTTGTATATGCTTTCTCTGCTTCTGCTGTTAATGTTTCATAAAGTCATTTTGGCTTTTAGTAATTGATTTTTTTCCCATATAAGTCTTTCAGTGAAGAGTATCTACTTGTACTCTGTCTAGCCAAACTCTAAGTAATGCTGTTACAAGTTTAGCTGTTCTCTGTAGCTCATTTTTCTTGAATGCAAACATATTTGTATGGATGTTTTTCTTTGTTTTATTTTTGAGGGCCTTTTTTTGTTTGCTTCCTAAAAATGTTGTGAATATCCCTGAAAGTATGTGTTGGAGCCATGCCTGTGACTCTGAAAGATAAAATTCAAATTTGGCAAAAATATTCTCACAATTTTTGCATAGAAATCATTTATTGCCCATCTCAGGATTCTGTCTCAGTAAAATCTCTAGCTACCATATCTTTTAACTTGAAATTTTTTATATCTATCACTCAGCAAGAATGATTACTTTGTAATATTAAACTTTTCCATCTTGCAGTAAAGGCAATACTCAATGTAAAAGACTTGGACTGAGTCTGGAACAGTAGAATGATATAATTGCTTCCCACAAAATTAATTGATGAATTGAATTTGAGGCAGAATATAAAATAGACAGTAGGTAATTGGTCTTTTTCAAGTGTTGAAATGTAGGATGATAATTTTAATACAGCAGTTTGGGGAAATTAAAGACGTGAGATCAATACTCATAATTTATTATGCACATACATGTATGCATATATATATATATATGAAAAAAATGTGGGTACATATTCAGGCACATATTTTTGTTAAAATGTTAAAAATTGTGCCACTTTTCCTGGAAACAAAGTGAGAAAGGATTTCAGAATTTTAGGATTTCCCACTCTCTCTTATGCGTAAAAATGTCTGCATTATAGTTCTACATATGAGTGCAAAGGCACAAGCATATTCTGTTTTCAAATATATTTGCATAAGTGTGCATATGTACATTAAAAAAAATATATAAGTAAAACAATACTTATGTCCATCTAAGTCTATCTACATACAGAACATGTCCTATAACAAAGATGCAGACAATAAAATCAGTCCTGACAATCCCAATGGTTTTGCTTCTCAGAAATTTCTTTTCTGATTCTCAGTTTTCTATTTTTGATATCCTGTTACACAATAATAAAAACTCCACTGTGATTGAGGGCTCCCAGCCAAGCTTGCTTCAGGGTTATCAGTGCAGCAAAGCTTGACCTTGCTATGTAGGAAATCTGTTTTAAATTAGAGCTTGCTCATAGCACTGCACAACCCAATCAATTAAAGTGAAGAAAAAAAAAGAAAGAAAAGTGAACACATTGAAGAGAAGATAACTTTCAGTTCAATGCCATTAATTGTATTTTTCTCAGGTTGTGTGTAGATTCACTCCACATTGTGCTTCAATAGTGTCTGAATTCTTGATGTTTTCCTGCATCTTCCAAAGTAGTCACTTCCCTCCTGCCGGCTGCCATAGGCCTGTGCTAATGGAGTTATTTCTTACCTGAAAATGTATTGAGTCCAGCTGAGATGGAGTTCGTTTTCCTGTAGCAGCCCTCACAGTTCTGAGCTTTGCAATGGTGACAGGAAAGGTGCTGATAAATATCAGTGTTTTGTCTCCAGCTGAGCACCCCGACCCAGAATCAGCCCCGTCTCTCCAATATTCACACACCACCAGTAGCTTGGGGGTAGGTATGATCCTGTTTGGGAACACAGCCCAGATAACCAACCCAAACTGACTGAAGGAGTATTTCATACCCTATGATATCTGCTCAATCATAAAAGCTGAGACAAAGGAGGAAGAAGAGAAAACATTTGTTATTACAATGTTAGCTATCCAAATCAAACACATACGGATGCCCAGATTCCAAGGAAGGGGCTGGCTAGGCATTGCCTGCCCGCTGATGGGAAGTACAGAGTAAAAATGATTTTCTCCTTTGCTTTTCTGCACAACATTTGTTTTTACTTTACTAAACTGCTTCTATCTTGGGCCACAAGGGGATTTTTCCATCTTATTTCCTACTCCCCGTGCTCTGTGCTGCTGAGGATGGGAGTGATAGATTTGCTTGGTGGGAACTTGGCATCCAGACAGGGTTAACCCAACTCAGGGAGTCAAGGCCGTGTGAGATTGCCATGCAGCTCATTATATTCAGTGTAGCTGGCAGGTTCAAAATATTACCACAAGTCACTTTTCAGACTAGTCACCCTCAGATATAATATAATAAATATATAACATATAACATATAACATATATAATATATAAT
>JAOTQP010000870.1:31029941-31046173 GCA_026413545.1 Cichladusa arquata | reverse complement strand
ACTATATACTATATACTATATACTATATACTGTATACTATATACTACATAATATATAATATATAATATATAATGTATAATGTATAATGTATAATGTATATCTGAAATCTTTATTTGATGCTGATTAGAGTTGCTATTTGTATTGACTCTTTGTTCATGTGCAACCTTTGACAGTAAATAAATAAATAAATAAATAATTCCCCATCTAGTAAACTTCAGCAGACTTCTGAGGTTTTTGGACCAAAAAACCAAAAGGTGATAAATTATAAGTCCTAAGATGCTTATTAATAAATATGCCCTCTATTTCATGTAAGAATTTCCCCCCTATTTTAAAGATACATTTGCACAGAGATTAATTTGTGTCTTTGGTGGAGCTTTTATATGGAAGGAAACCATTACACAATAGTTTTTGTGTAAATTATTGTCAGTCTTAGAATAAAAATGAGAGAGAAAAGTGTAAGAAAAGACTGAGACTTTCCTTCCACTGGGAAAAGAAAAGGATATTTGAAGTCTGTGGCCTGAATTTTCATTTTTTACTGTCCAAAATAGAACAAGCATGCTTTCCCCTCCCTTTTCCTAAGCTTTATTTCTGCTAGGAATATTTATGGATTTGTTGGGACCAGAGCATCTCTCCAATTGTTTTTATTTAGGGAGAAAACCAGAGAAAATTCTAGCACTCAAGACTATATATCTAAAATGACTCAGATAATAATTTTTAGTAAATGCCTTTTTCTTTTTATATTCAAACACAGATCAGCAGAAAGTAAAATGGCTTTCCTCTGACAATGTTTGAGCTCACAAGGGGAATAAATTCTGTCACTATGGACCAATTCCTAAGTGGGATAAAAAATTCTTGACTAGAATTCAGCTACTTAAAATTCAGTTTACTAAGATGTTTTATGTTCACAAACCATAAAGCTTGTCAGCAAAGCTGCCCAGAGGATAACTACATTAACTTTTATTCTATTTTGGTTCTGGGGAGGTAGTTTAGAAAAGAAGATTCTTTCCTTTTCAGCTTATTGTTCAATATGTTTAAATCATGGTATTCATGAAATTCCTCTTTAAAACTGATATGGCTTGAACTAATGTAGTATACAGACCTGTGTGTCATTTATAGCTTCCACTTAGAAAAATGCTCTTTTAGTTTTCCTGTATGAGACCAGTTGGAATTTAAGATCAGTTTATCTTTCCAGTGAAATGAAAAAATACATTGCTTTAAAAAAGCCCCACTATTCTTTCTAAAGAAGATTGCAGTACATTGAAAATGAGAAGTCCATTCAAGAGTTTCACTGCAAATTCCAAATCAAATTAGTTGTTCTTTTTATTAGTCAGCAAGATACACCACTGTAAATTGATGCTTGTATTCACTGCTTTCACTGCTTGCTTCACTGCTTAGCTGTTTGCTGTTTGCTGCTGTAAGCAATGCACAAATCAAAGAAATAAAAATCAAGATGCCTTTCTCTTCATTGTTTCCTGTGTCTTATTGTGGCTTTTGGTTGTCACCTCACTTGCCTGAGCACCTGGGCCTTTTTTCTTCTTTCCTATTATCTTTGCTGGTCAAACATTTTCTTTAACTCAATTATAATGCATTACAAAATCCATCTGTGCAGGTCTAAATACATAAAAAGCTGATTGATCTTGAGTCCTACTAGTTTCAATGAGGATTGGTAAAATCCTTCTATCAAATTCAATCCATTTAAATATATAAATGAAAACTTCTCTGTACTATGGAAGGAAGAAAGTGTAAAGTTGTATATATTTATGAAGATTTTGCAACATAAGCTTAAAATATGCAATTAAATATATCTGGTCTAGAAGTATTGTTGTTTTAAACTGTTGGGTGAATTAGAAAACTTGGAATATGTCATAGCTACTGTGAAAGTGTCTGGCTATTAATTGCCAAAAAAATTCATTGCGATAATATGCATGTCTGGATGGAAAGAAAGTAAGATATTCTGAATGTCTGTAAAAGTGAGCAAATACATATAGAACTGGGTGTCTGGGAATATAATTTCTGCAATCTTCACAAAATTTATGTGGACGCTTGTTAGTGTCCTAATGTGTTTCTTTTTCCATTCTCGAGGTTAATTTGAGCGCACTAAATTTGAAGAAGAATTTCTTATTACTCCTAATAAGGATCTAAATTTAAAATTACAATTTAAATAGAAATAATATTTTGTTTCAGGATGTAGGGCAGTAGAAACCCTAACCTTCTTCTCTGTCTCATTATTTATGTTAATCTTGTTTACTATTGTTGCGCAAAAACCAGTTGTTTCTGTGCTCAGAATTGCAGAAAGTATAATGTTGGAAAGGACCACAGTGGGTCATTTGGTCCAACCTCTCTGCACAGGCAGGGTCATCCTGGAGCACATTGCACAGGACTGCACTCAGACAATTCTTGAATATCTCCAGTGAGGAAGACTCCACACCCTCTGTGGACAATCTGTTCCACTGCTCAGTCACCCATACACTAAAGAAGTTCTTCCTCACGTTCAGGTGGAACTTTCTGTGCATCAGTTTCTGCTCATTGCCCCTTGTCCTGCTGCTTGACATGACTGAGAAGAGCCTGAATCCATCTCCTTGCAATGCTCCCTTCAGATACAGACATTGGTGGGGTCTACTCTCTGCTGCCTCTTCTCAAGAGTGAACGGGCCCAGCTCTCCTCCTAGGAGAGAAGCTCTGGTCCTGGTAGAAAACAAAGAATTATATAATGGATGCAGACTGAGACACCCAAGATGAAGTAAAAAACCACAGGAGCTCAATGCAGTTTAGATATCTGCTGGCTTTGCCTCAGTGTATCTGCACTGCACATTGCTAGTCTACGGTCACAAATGAGTGGTTTGATCCCTTAAAGAACCAGTGTCAACTGTATTGGAAAAAGTAGGGTTTCTCGTGAGTTTTTGAAAGTACTACTTTACATGGTTTGATGGAAAGTCTCACTCTATCACTTACTACACAAATGAAAGCATACTAAGATCCAGTTAGAAGCAATTTGGTATAACTTGCATTGAAGCCAGGAATGCAAAAAGGGATAAGGGTGCAAAGGATATGGATAAAAAGATAAGAGTGAAAAACAATTTATCAGCACTAAATTATTGAATACTGTTGTAAAGTGATTTGATAGGATTCACTACAATTATAACAATGATTTAACTATAGATTCAGCATACAACCATTCGTACCATAATCAATTCACATACACAGAAGTAAAGCAATGTGTACAGCTTTTTTGTGAGTGTAAACGTACCAATTAAAAGTTCCAGTCGCATTCAGTGAAACACTCACATCAAATCCTTTTGTGTTTCCCAACAGCCATGGACTTCCCCTTGAAGAATTGTGTGTGAGGGCTTATCAGCCTAGGTCTCATCATCAGTGATGCTCCTTCCAATATTGTATACTTGGGGATCTGGGAGCTCTGAGAGGTATCCTCGTGAGAGGAAGCTGCTGGTGCAATGATCCCATTTTTTTACTATGCAAGAGCTCCTGGTATGATCAACTCATGGCTCATTTGGTGTGGTCAAAGGCCACTTCACATACAGCTGGCTCAGTCAAGGCTTATCAGGAGGTTCTGAAATTGTAAAGTGAGCCTGAGAAAGAGCTGGGGAGGGCATGTACCACCACACCTATGAATTTTATTTTCTGTCTTTAAAATTGCTGAAGATAAATTTAAGGAAAATGAGAAGTGCTTGGATTTAAAGCAGAAAACAAGAAAGTTTGTGCTCAGAAGCCAGGAAGAGCTGAAAGCTTCCCATCTGTTTTCATGACCCTTTGTTCAGTTTTGTTGGGTGATTAACTTGCATGCAAATAGGAAGAATAGCTTAACCATACAGTGGGAAACACAACAAAAATCTCAGCATGCCATTTTGACTGCTGTAGAGCATGTTACTGTGTGTGTCTGGGGTGTGGCTTTGCTCTCCTCTCATTTAACAGAGCAGCAGAGCCTCCTGCGCTCTTAATAAAATTTATTAACAATATAATATTAACACAAAGATCACTGGCCTTTAATAGTGCAACCTCCTTTTATTCTATCATTTAATAAAAACAGGCAAGATTGAAAACTTTTGACAGCACCGATAGTATGATCCATAGTGGTGTGATAAAATTGACACTACTTCAATGTAACTTAATCTAGTTTAACTAATTGTATTGAAGGAAATATTGATATTCATGTCAACAAGCTTGATACTTAAATGCATCATCTAAATGAGGTTTTACTTCATTAAAAAGTGAATAAAGGACTTGTAAAAAATAAATAAATTAATCTGTCAAGTCCAGAAATGAGGCTTTCAAAATGATTTTGTTTAATATATTGTTTAAGATTTTTCTTGGAGAATTTGAAGGAGGTCTTAATTACAGATGTCACGTATAATATTCATAAGAATTTACAGAATTACAAAACTGGTTATAAAAGGAAACTGCTTTCATTCTGATTTGGAATCAAATGATTTCTTAGGTTTCAGGATGAAGCAAGCATAAATTTATGAGCGTGGCTTAAATATGGTTCAAGTCCATGTTTCCTGGGAAGTCTCTGCTGATCTTAGATCTAATTTAACCAACCACATTTTAGACCTCTAGAATTTAGGTTATAATTTCTTAAGTTATAATCATATTCTAAAACAGGTATTTAGGACAGGTGAATATTCTCAATGTGTGCCTGTATCTCTTACTGAGTATAAAGAGGTTTCTAATTTATACTAGATACTAAGCAATCTAGAAATCAGTTAAGGGAAATAACTCTGAATTTGGTGTAAAACTCATACTTTCTTAATAATTAATCTCAAATATTCTCCCATGCCTCTGGTTTTCATATTAACAAATGTTCTATTTTGTGTTATTTAAATGTTCCTATCATGTAGTGGCACAGCCTGGTAATGACATAAAATTGGACAACATGGGGAGCTACAACAGATAACTGAGTACAGGTGGATTCACTCTTCCTACTTAGGACCAATCTTTTGGATCTGTGAATTATTTCTCAGAATACTGAAAAGGGTAAGGGTACACCTCTGCCTGATCTGTGGGCCATGGGAGCATTTCCATAGGCTGAGCATCGTTTGCTGCTCATTCTCTGCTCATTCCCTCAACTTTTTGGGAGTGTAGGCAGATTGCACAGCCCAAGAGAGGTAGTGCTGTGCTCTGGGTCGGACTGAATGATCAGGGGACATGCCCTGAAGTATTCATGCGTGGGGGTTCACCATGTAATGATCAAAGTAGTGGCATAGTTATAAACCAAATCTCACAGGCTGGGCACAGAACTTAGGCTAGTGTATAGTTCCATCACTGGCCAAGGCCTATCCTGTCAGTGGCAGTGGTAGCACTTGAGATAAAGTATTTAAGAAGGATAAAAACTTCAGTGCAGGAGCTATTTCAGCTGGAGAGGGGAGTGAGAATATGTGAGAGGAACAGTGCTGCAGACACCAAAGCCAGTAAAGCAGGGGTGGGGAGGAGGTGCTCCAGGTGCTGAAGCAGGGATTCCCCTGCAGCCCATGGTGCAGACCACGGTAAGACCTGGACGTGGCAATGAGGGCAAAAATACCAACTGCATTCTGGAATGTAAGGAAGAGAAACATGAAAAGGGTACATACAGAAATAGAGACTAAAAGTTTTAGAGCTTTTATCCAAAAAAGGAAATATAGGCTTGACAGGTTTTACAACTGATCTGAGCAGAAATGCTTTATTAACTTAACAAAAACAAAGGTTTTAAAAAATGTACTTTTTTTTTCTCCCTTAGATTTTACAAGAAAAAACATTTTAATAGCTCTTTCAGGTAACTGGTAACCATAGTTGAACATAAGTAATGAATGTTGGATGCTAAAAGGTAGGTTGATGTGTTGGATAAATCAACTTCTGTTTCTTATGATGAAAACCTGCTTTTTATGTCAGTACTTTTTTGTTTCAAAATACTTTTCATTTTCTATTGCATACATGGGTTACAAGCTATAAAATACACATTATTTTTAGCTCTGTGTTCCAGCCAGCCATCTGATGTGACTTTCATGGTGATATTTCTGTATAGGATTTAGTTGTGTTCTTGTTACACTGATATTTTTTTCACCTGTGTGTCTTTGAAGGCTCAGTAGCATATATATATGCATATATACCAAAAGATGAAGGCATGTGGTAACAGTGGATGTGTTGTTCAGTACCACTCCCTGACCATTTAATTCTCAACTTTGCCTTTATACTGTTATAAATGAAAGACTCTTCTGTGAAGCGTGCCTCACATTTAAAGGAATAAAAGGGTAGTATTCAATAACCTGCTTGCTTGTGTAGTTGGCATTCAGGTACAACCTGTCCCTCTTTTTCTGAACAAAAAATCAAAAAGCTGATTGAGCTTTTACTTTAAGTGTGACAAGGTTTTTCCACCCAGCTTCCAGGCTGAGCTGCAGACCAGAATTCCAGTTCTGCTTAGAAACTGCCATATGGAAGGAGTCATTACATCTTTTCCTAAGACACTGGTGACCCTTGGTACCCTTGAGGAGTCCAAATGTAGAGCCCATCATTGATAAAATTAAGTTAGGGTCATCTATGTAACACCATTTTTTTGTAGATAAGATATGCATTCAAGTACATGTACATATATAGTTTCTCTTCTATAATATTATAATTTTACAATCTTTAATTATATGGCATATAGAACAACAACAAAACTAGAAACTAGAAAGGAGTTTGGAGGAAATTGTTTGCTTTGTTGTATAGTATGTGCTAAATCCAGGCCTTTTTCTTCTTCTGAAGAGTTATGAAAGTAAATTCTTTTAAGGCTTTGGACCAAATCTCAAATTCTCTTAAATCCATGTAGCTTTATCAAATTCAATACCATTACCTTGCTTCCCATACACTGAGAGTCTGTATAATTTTCCAGAACAAATTTCATCAACCTGATTTGTTACATGTGCAAAGGAGGTTATAGAACAGGAAAATCTTTTTAAGCTACTGTGATCTTTATATAAAAGAGACTTCCCTAAGTTAAAAAAAAGAGAGAATTCTCATTACAGTGTCCATTTTATTTCAGATCCACTAGTTTAATTTTAGTTTTGTTTTCTTAGTGAGTTTTTGTTCCACAAATGTCAGCTTCTTTCAAGTCACAGTCCTTCTATGGTGATAAACTAGTGAAGCCAGAGAGGGGTTTAGTTTCAAAGTAGTGTGTAGGCAGTATTAGCACAAATCCTGTTATACATGAACAGATTTTAGCACATACCTCCCTTGCAGTGCTTTGAAAATGTATCCTTTCATATAAAAATACCTGCATGGACAGCAATATACAGAACAGACTTTGTTTTGTTAGAAGAATTCTGCATGTTTGAAGTGCCTAAAGTAATTCAAATTAACCCTTTTTGTAACCAGCAAGGGAGAAGACTATTTTACAAAAATGGGCAGCCATTTATTCAAAAGTCTATACACTGTAGTGAGATTTTTTTCCAGCTTGATCCACTAATCTGAAAAACATTAGAGAAGCAACATTAAAATAACACAGAAAAGAGAGCAAATCAGTAAAAACTCAATCAAAACATAAAGTGCTACCATTATGGATGTGGAAAAAAATCCCTTTTGCATATTTCACTAAGAATTTTCTTTTTTTAGAAATAAAACATGTAAAAACCCAGGTGCTTTTGATGATGTAATTTCAACACATGTTGAGAATATAACACATGGGCATAATAATTTTTTTGAGTTAGTGTTCTATCAGCAGAACCCAGTCTACCAAATATTGGCATAAGATACTAAAGCACTAAATATCTTTCTATTCCCTAGGGTTAAAAATGATACAAAACTCGTCTCTGACAGATATTTCTACCCAACATTAATAAGTTTCCTCCAGCTTTCCTCTAAACATGATACTTCTGCAGATTATCCTATTGCATTTGATAGTAACTACCCTCCATAATTCCCTCAACATCTTTTTACTTTCTTTTAATATTTTTCCAAAATAATATTTAGTACTCATAAATTACACCCATACATAAATACAATTTGCATATATAGTCTTATAAGTATTAGATACAGAATTATATATTATTTTATTGATTTTACATATGCTAACATTCAGTTGTTAAATGTTGTAACTTGTGTTTTGAGACCAGAGAAGTCAAAAAAGCTAATTTATTTTTCCTGTATTATTTGTTACTTTATATAATTTATATGAATTTGTCTTTGTCTAATGGACTCACAGCCAGTATATGACTTTGAACACGTTGCCTTCATTGAAAATTATTATGGACAGAGGTAGAATTTAGAATCTCAGATTGAAAAGAAATAGTGTTTTAATGCTCTAGTCTATTTTCTGATTGTACTCCCATTTAATCTAATCCCTTTTTGTTCCAAAACAGCCATAAACATCTGTGCAGGCCAGACACATCCTTACCTGTACAGCAGGACACCTGCCTCCTGAATGAGCTTTGCCACAATTTGGAGGGATGCTCCAGGTTTGTGTCTATGAAGCAGATGCCCACCTTACATGTCATAGTGTTGGTTACTACCCATCATGTAGCATGAGAGAGAAGTTACCTTCCATTTGTCAGGATCTTCAGAATTTGGCTGGAATCACTGCAATTATGAAGTGCTATTTGATCAAGAACAAGGTAGGACCTATAGTTGCTCTGGGAAGGACAGATTTTTTTAGAAATAGGTGCACAGTTCTTTCTCTTCCTGGTTTGAGAACTTTGGATATGGGGTAAAAATGGAAAAGGATTCCCATCACGAGAAGTTCAGCTAATTACATCTGGCATTGTTTTGTCTGTGAGGGATAGACAAATGGCTTTCCAAGTGGGTGGGAACATATTGATTCTTCTACCTGGGCATCCTGGAGGGGAAAAAAGCACTTGAGAATCAAAAAGCAAACATTCAGAGGAATTCCATGCATATTTAACTGCATCTTAACAATTGCATGTACCTCATTTATGATGAAATTAGGCAAAAGTATTTTATTAATTATAATATTAATTCATACAATGGAACACTCTACAATTTTATCCCAGGGTGGTATTAGCTGAAAGTTGAACAGCTCTAAACTGGTGTTAGGACTAGCTCAGGAACTTGTTTAAAGACATAAATGGATCCTATGTAATTTGGTTTTCTATTTTACGTCACAATTAAAAAAGCTATAGTCAGGTGTGATGGATTGAACCCCAAAAGTTTTATGATATGCTCATCTGTGAGCATGCAAGGAAGTGGATACCTGTTCATTAGAACACTTACACAAGAGCTGATGTGTCTATCTAACAAACTTGGTAAAAAAAAAAAGATTTATGCTGGTACTTGCAATCTCTGCAAGGATTATTCTGAAGAATTTTGTAGCACTAAAGTCAAGTTGCATAAAAGATAACCAGAAAACACATAAAGATAAAGAACTAAAGATTGTATATAATTCTCTATTAATATATTTCAGCTGACTCAACACCAACTGAGAATAGTATTTCACTTTCACATTTTTCTTCTAAGGCAAGACACAGGGGTTCATTCCATTTTTCTCCTCACTTTCTCTCTCCCTGTAAGAAGCTTGCAGGCTCATCAAATTCACATATGCAAACAGACAAAAGCAATCCTCCTGGCTGCCTAATTCTAATTCAAGCTGCTTTGCACAGCTACACTACTAAAAGGCCACATTCTTGACGAATGATTGCTTTCTCTGCATACTTATTAGCTAGCTTGGTGCCTGGAAAGGTTTTTTTTTCCTGTACTGTATAATAATCTTTGTGTCCTTTTTAAAAAGGAGCTATACCTCACCTGCATCACAGATCTGGCTGTCATCTAACTTGGCACATCACCTAGGTCAGACACACCTAATAACTGTGCAGTGAGTTATGCAGAATCTAGAGGACTCATTTAATTTAGTAGAACACTATCTTACTACAGAACTAAAAAAAGTTAACTTTCAGGTGTTTCTGTAGGAGAACAACTAACTGTCATTAACTTTTATTAGTAAAAACAAAAAAAGAAAGAGAGAAAATATTTTCTATTGAAATCTAGACCTTATTTAAATGATTCTGCAAGAATCTTTCTGACTTTGAATTCTACAAAATATTATAGGTGATTCCTCTTAGGAACACAGAAAGCAGTGCATGTATTAAACTACAGGGGCACTCAATCCATAAGTACTGAAAGGACTTCATTGTGGATCATTACTTCCCTATCAGCACTTGAGGAATAATCTGCATTAAATAGTAGTCTGGACAAATTTGTTCTCCTTAGCTTGTGGAATGGCTGCAAGCTGACTGGGATCCCTCTGTTTTTTGGTATTTATTTATTTTATTTTATTACTCAGTTTGTGTCTGTGTGCTTAATTGAAATTTATTATTTTTCCCTATATTGAAATAATGGAAGAGAAAAATGATTTTTTGTTTATCTGGATTAGCTGAATGACAAACATTATTTTACCTGTTGCACTGCTTCTCTTTGTCTTTCTCTTGGGATTGTGATTGCACAAGTAGCAGCTTTGTTGTGTGATTAGAAAGCTGAAAAATGCCCATCCTCAAATAGTCTCCAGTATCCAAACTGACTGGTTCCTTCATCCTTTCCTGTGCTTTATTTCTTCCACCTTGATGAATAAGATGACATTGCAGTTGCCAACTGTTAAACTGATTGTGTTGTAGGACCCATTATTCATTTTATCTCAAGTACCTTAGTTGACCACACGATATGGAGAGCTGCAGAAATACAGTAAAAAATAGAATGTTACTGGTAAATCATTAATTCAACTGGGAAATTTCCCATGAAGCAGAATTTTGGAAATATGTTAGTCATGTCCTCTTCAGTTGGGAACCTGTCCCACCCAGTCTGAAGCCAGTATCTCTGTTTCTTAAGGATATTTGCCCTAATGGAACTTTTCCTAAGTTTATTTGTATGTTTTTTAAAATGTGAGCTCAGACTGCAACTTATTCATCAGTGCACATGTTAATAAGAAACACACGTTTTCAAATACTTTAACTAAATTTAATACCTTTGAAATTCTAGTTTCAATGGATTGAAGGATTTAAAAATTTTTGAGCATACATGTGTAGGAAGGAGGCAGATGCTCAGATATACCTGCACACACGAAAGGAGCATATAGTTTCATGAAATTGCATCCTTGCAAGGTTTCGTTGCTAAGTTGCTGATTGCTACAGCAAGTGGGTGCAAGTTCCTCTGTGTCAGACTATAAAAGAGGAGCATAGTGAGGATGATCCAGATTCTTATGATAAAATTTGGAAGTCTGTCCAGCTGTGTCAGTGCAAGGAAATAACAGGGAATACTTTTAACATGGTCACCAGAAGGCATGTACACATGCCTGAAGTGATTTTTAAAATTCCTTTTTAATAGATGAAATGCAAAATTTAGTATCCTGTCCTCCAGAAGTTAGCTATTTATTGAAAACTATTGATAGAAGATCCTTCTATGTTTGATAAAGAAAATAACTCCAGAGTGTGATTCAGTGTGCTTTAAACATTTATGTTTTGTTCATTCAGAAGGTATTAGCTACTAGCTTGGCATAGATATCTGAAATTAGGTGGGCTGATATCCCACACACTAAGTATTATTATATTTCATATCACTTTCTATATTATCCTTAATCTTTTTCACCTGCAGCAGGTTTTTGCAGGGAGCTGGATAAGTATAGGTGGATCCACCCAATGTACCATTGTTATCACAGCCATAACTGACATGCATTCTTTAGTATATTTTTAGCAGACACTATTAAGGAACCTCCAGGAAACCTCAGTAGATTTCAGATGACTGGAAAACATATTATATTATGAAACTATATTATATGAGTGGAAGCTAGATTATGTTATGAAATTTAAGACACATGTTTCAGTGTTCCAGTGTTTTGGGAAGTCCTGATGATGCAGAGAGTGGAATTCTGTATGTTTGCAGGATTGAGCCTTCTATGATATAAACAGAAAATATTTTCAATCCAAAGAGAGATTACTGCCATGTGCCTCTTATACAGAGTTATCTATGGATTGTCGTCAGCAATAGGAAAATGGAAATTCTTCGCAGTGAAGTATTTGGGAAATCTATAACAACCCAAATTCTTATGGAGATCACCAAGGATTTCCCTTGTAAAATCTAAAAGGCAGTACCACAGAATAGGCAGTATATTGGAATAGAAATGACGGAGTTGCTGTACATGACATTTCATTTCTGGATGGCGGCAAAGATCAATGTGCTTGGCTACAGCTCCTGAATTAATATCCCTTTCTACCATGGAATAGAATACTGTTATACAGCTTCTTACTCTCACCGTATGACAGAATATTCTGAGCTGAGACACACAAAGATCATCAAGTCCAAGTCTTTAGTGAATGGCCTGGATGGGGATTGTACCCTCACCCTTGGCATCATTAGCGCTGTCATCTAACCAATTAAATAATATCCTGTAGCTTTCAATGAAGTGGATACTTTTAGGCTACTATCAATTTATATAATAATTTAAATTATGACTTATTGAGTTATTCTTTATTTCTGTTCCAAGCAGTATTTTTTATTGCTAGAGAGCTCAAATGCCAATAAATACAAAGTTCTGTGCTGCAATGTATTTCTCTAGTAGCAGCTGTGTGTGAGAATGAGGGGCAATTATAGTTTTTTGTATTAACTCAATTGAAGTCTCCTAGAATAAAGGTCAGGTCTTTTTTTTTTCATCAAGTTTTCTTGGAGAAAGATTAAAATGCTGCAATTCAGTGTTTTGCAAAACAGCCTCTCTTTTATCATATTTATTTACAAAGTTTAGAAACCTTTTTGGAAAATGTTTTGTATAATAAATCTGTGATTCTTTTTCATTATAATTCACTTCAGTTTAGATAGAGATTTTTTAAATTCGGATATACTGAAATTATTTTTTATAATTTTTTCAACCAAACAGGCTCTATTTAAAACATTCACTCCAGTAAATCTTGCTTTTAAAGACGATTTTGGCTTCCTGAATGAAAAAAAAACCAACATACTTGGGATCTTCGCTATTTTTTTTTAAATAAGTTTGACTACTTTCAGAGCTGCTGATGAATACAGCTGCACCAAGCTGTCTGGATATAAAGCTCTATATGAGATATAATATTAATACAAATTTCCTTGGTGCAGTTGTAGGTTCTTTATGGTAATTTTGACATGTTAAACACATGTCTCACTGTGGACAAGTAAAAGAGTGTGTTTTGAGCTATAAAAGATTAACAATAATCTACGCTTGTGCTCTAATTGATGGGTTTTGCATCAGGTTTTTTTTAATGATCAAATTCTGGGGAATTCTGCTGTACTTAAATATAATGGATGAAAAATCTACAAATACTGTAATTCTAATTGAGCATATTCCTGCACACCAACATCATTTGAACTCCTCCTCCTCAAGTCTCATTTAAGCACCATGTCTTGCCAGGCCCTGCAGAAAAATAGCTTCTCAACATCAACTCTCACACCTCCTTTAATACAAGATTGCTGGATTTATTTTTTTTTTCCTCCTTGACAGCCAGAAGGGCAGTTGGTAAAGAGACCTGGAAAAGGGTCTTGAGGTATTAACAGAGCTCAAAGGGGAGAAGATAAGCTTCAGAAATTATTGAAAGGAAATTTCCCTACCATTTTCAGGAGCGTCTGTGTTTTATTCTGTTGGTCTCCAAGCAGCCACTGAAAACTGAAGGACAGAGAGTAAAGCCCCAACAAAGTGGCCACTTCTTCAAAGACAGGGGGATGAAGAAGACATTTATTTCTGAACTTTGAAGTCTTTCTCACCAAAAAGAGAAACATATTGTTGCACAATTTTCATATTTAACAGGAAAAACAACAAAATGCTGTGACTTCTCTTTCAAAATCCTCTGAAATCTGGAAATTCCTCCCACAGACTTCAATAGTTTGCATCCAGGCTCCTAATGATGGCAAATTCTGAATGTTTTAGAATGTGCAGATTATGGCATTATTTAACTGGTTAATGAATTTTTCAGTCAGTGTTGAGAAGCACACAGGCAAATTGCTGAATTTTCATCCATTAGCCATGCTTACATAACATAAAGCAGTGTAATATAGTGGGATCTGACCTGAAACCACAGCTTTCTAAAATTACAAGAGCGTTTTTAAAAAGTGCAGATACTTGGAAGCCAGTGTAAGATTTCTGGTCTGTTGAAACTCATTGAATATCCTTACTCAGTGCAGCTAATGCCTTAGGTGCATTCAGCTACACTGAACACGATTCTTTTTTCAAACTCACTCTTCTATGAAGTTATTTAAAATGGCATCAAAGCCCTGTACTATAAAAGAATCAATTTAGATGACTTCAAAGACAGTAAAGTTTGATTGAGACTTTAATTGAAAGTTTAGTTCTTTCCCCTCCTCTCAGTGATACCAAATTATTTCCTATAAAAAGACTTTTTAGAAATACTTTACTTTATAAAGTGAACTAGGAGCTAAAGGATGTACATACTGAGGATTTTTAAAGCATTTCATAGCATGAAAAAAAATGAGAGCAAGCAGCAAGCTACAGTCACCAATATCTCATTAGTTAACTATTAAGATGGTCACAAATCACATCCTGCACAACCACAGTCCAAAGCCACACTGCAAGGTCTGGCAGCTAAAGGGAAACATGTGGAGTATGAACATTTTCATATTCATCATTCTCTTGGACTGCCAGTGTTCCATGGCAGTCCTTGGGAAGCACGTTCTGTCTAGAAGAATAGTTCATATAAGTTTCACACTTTTCAGAGTCCTTTTTTTCCTCCATTGAAGATTCTCTAGCTCCTGGCTATTTTGCTTTCCAGAACTAATATTTTTCAGAACTAATAAAAGCCTGAATAGGATCTAGGGGGCCCTCCAAACTGCTATTTGTAATTGTGATGCAACACAAGAAAAATATATTACAAAAACTGTTTACACCTACATTTATAACTTATTGTCATTGTCAACTTCCTATCAAAGTCTTGCAAGTGTCTGTGGTGGACATTTTTTTCCTCATTTAACTACGTAAAATTGATTTTATTGCAAGACCAATAAAGAGCACTTTATTTTATAAGGAAGGAAGATTGAATCATTGCATTAACAGGTCACCGTGTCAGTATAATGTGACATTAGTGTAATGCAAGCAGAAAGCACACTGAGGATGGAATCAGCATACAGGCAGAGGTGTTGACTCTGGTGAGGTGAGTAAGAATAGGAAGAAGTTTAATGTCAAACAGAATAGAAAAGAACAAAGGGATTGTCGTAAGATGATTAATAACATAGTAGGGTATGTTATATAAAAATAATTTATATGCCTTACTTAGACTTGATACCTAACTTTGAGATGTCTACTGTTCATAAGAATGAATTAGAAGGTAAGTTGCTGTAGAAATTACGATTTTTAGAAGACAAGCATTCATGAAGTTTTTTTTCTTGTTTCCTCATGAAGATTATAAAAATGACTAATTGGTACTGTTGCAGTGCTTCACAGCTTAACTATAATTTCATTTGATTTCCAGAAGAAACAATTTGTTCTCTAGATGAGATTGATATATAACAGGCTGTAGATGGAAGTACAGTAAGGTAAAAAACACACGAGTTCAAGGACTTTTTGTCATGCTGATGTAGAAACAATTGTACAATTTATTTTTCTTAATGTTTTCTTGGTATAGAAACTATTAATCATTTTTTCTCTGCTAATTATCCAGTTTTGATCACTGTTGAGGTAAGATGTTGAGCATGATATAACATGCAGCCTATCATGCATGCACCCTGCCTATCACTGCAGCCTATCATTGCAGCCACCTTGCTCTAGCTTTTATTGATGTGTTAGCATTTTTACTGGCCCTTGGGCAATGTGTGTTGAAGGTATCTGAAGGTATCAGTACCATGTAAGACTTGAAAACTCCAGTCACAGCATGGTCTCACAGCATCTGATGGTTGTACCTACTTGGGGCTGGGCATCCACACTAGCAGCAGCAGGCTCCAGAGCTAGGGGGAACCTGCTGGAGCCACCCAAAAGACACGTAGGCAGATTAATTGCAGTCTGCTTGTAAAAAGTTTGTAAAAGTGAGGTGGGTGCTTTCACTTTGTGAGAATACTCTTGAACTGTCTTGTCTTCAACATGATGAAGACACAACTGACAGTTATGTCAAAGGCACTGAAAAGAAGAACTAAAAATGTTGAACTTTGTAGTCAGGGGAGAAGCCAGGATTTTGTATTGAACCTTCAAGCCAAAAACCAAAAACACATACCCCACTCAAAACAAAAAAAAAAAAAAAAAAAAAAAAAAGAAAAAAAAGAAAAGAAAAGAAAAAAGGACATTTGCAAGTGTTTAAT
>JAOTQP010000870.1:31005090-31029841 GCA_026413545.1 Cichladusa arquata | reverse complement strand
TGCAGTGGATGGAGCTGCAGAGGAGCTCTGGGACACCCAGTGTATCCCCGGTGCCCAGAGAACCACTGGCACCCTCCGAGTTTCTCATCTGTTATATCCCCTCTCTGTGTCTTTGTACTAAACTTCTGTCTCAAGGCTTATTCCTAACTTGAGCAGAAAATTCTGAACAAAAATGAAAGCTTTGCCCTCAGAGGATTCTTTGCAGCTCACTCACCATGGCAATCTGTAAAATTCCAGCAGCAGAAGAGAAAGAGTAATTAAAACAAAAGACATGTGTTGTGATTTAGCACAGACAAGTACATGATCTATTGTTTTCCTAGCATAATTTCACGATTTTTCTGCACACATATCTTCTTTAAGTAAAGCCCCCTATAGCTGTCCATTTATTAAGTCACAGGCTCTTGAACGTTTCAATAAAATATAACCCAGAAAGGATCTTCATCTATGCTCAGGGAGTCTCAGGGGAACAAAATCTCTTCAGTATTTCTGACACTTGCCTTGTGGGGCACTGCTTACTGAAAGCTGACTGAGATAACTAAAAAATCCAAAAACTTATTTCCTTTCATTATTCTTACGTATTTTGTTCCATATGATAATTAAAGAGACCTTTCCATGATCACTAATTACTTTTTTTGTGTTCTTCCAGCAGCCTGAGAAGAGTTAAAACATTTTGGACAGTCTACATTGAAGAATCACATCCATTTGTAGGTATCTGTTGTTAGGCATTGATACATTGCTTACTGCCTCAAGTTTACTCCTACTTGTATTGAAATTTCATAGCTTATTGTAGAAGTCTTTAAATCCTTACAGGTAGTCATCTCACCTGTCTCTAAGGTGTAAAATATGATAACTGATTTAAACTAGTCAGCTATACTAATCAATGTTATCCCTAAAGGGAAAGCTATTCCTGAGTATAAATGAAGAGTTCCTGAGTATCTGGAAGTCTAGTTTTGAACAAAAAGGAAGGAATTCAGCTGTGTTTTCCTGACTTATACAAATGACCTAATTGCTGATTCCTTTTCCCTTTCTTTGCTTTGCAATTGAAGAATCTTTCCACTTCATGTTCTGTATTTTTTGCCTTACAGTATTTGTAGTTTTCACAGTGAATGAGCCGTGTCTACTCATCTAATACAGCAAGAATAAAATCACAAATTCTTCTCAGCAGGGGTATATCTGGGCTCAGGCGACAAGCAGAACATTTAGAGCTGACTGTTCCTATCACTAGTGCTATGCTGATGTGGAGAGACATGTTCCTAATATCTTCTTTATACCTAATGAACTGAAAAGATGGTAGGCATGTCAGATACTATGACTAACACAAAAAGCTAAAGATACATGCTATCTAACCTCTGAATGGGGCACTACATATTGGAATTCCCTGCAGCTGCTTTTTTTTCATTAAATAAAACAATGTTTGTTCAATTACTGTGGTAATTTTAAATGGAATGATTATGTCCCTGTCTGCCTTCCTTAACTGATTGGTGATTTTCAGACAGGGATCTTCAAGAAATGTAAGTTTTGTAAGAATAGGCACCTGAAAAAAGGAGTAAGTTTTTAATGATCAATTTCTTAATGGAAACTTCTGCAATACCTACAAAATGCAGCTCTAGTTTGTAGCTTCTGCTTCCTGGAACTTTCATATCTTTCTATGGAACAGCTGCAGATCTGTTTCTCATTGTGTGTCCCCACTGTCACCTCCTTTTTTTTTTCCCAGGATCCTCAGGACACATACTGTATGCCTGTAAATTTGTGCCTGGGATTCTCTTTGGAGTAGCTTCCTTGAGAATAAATTAAGTTCTTGCTGATGTGAGAATTGTCATTTAGTTCACTGTTTTCATTATTTATCCAACTGAAAGCTCAACTATTGGCAATTGTTTGCGTATAGCCTAAGATTTGTTTCTAACAACGCTGCAATAAGTAAAAAAAATGCCTTTTAGGTCTTCTAAGGAAGATAACCTCCACAGTTTCTGCAAAATTCAATTAATGCATTTTTCTTTCCTCATTTTATTGAGATCAGTTGTAAAGTTTTTGTTGGGACTAGATCATGCAGGCTAAAAATTTGGCACAAATCCCTATTAATACAAATTGTCCAAATGAAACAAGAACCCATTCAAGGAAGTTTGTGTGATTGTTTCTGTAACATTAACTCTTAATTACTAATTAAGATGTACACGAGTGTAATCTTATTTATGAAGATTAAAAAAAGCCAACATGATTTTCAGAATCCTAAGGACTTGAAACTGCACATTGGTTTTGAGTCTCATATACATGAACTGCAGCACATTGTTAACTTCACTTGCAATATCTGCAATTACAAGTACAAAAACTCAGCTGTCAAACAAATTAAACTAAGCCTTGCTGCATAAAGCATGTTATTTAATCTCCACAAGCTGCTTGCCACCCATTGTGATACTACATTAATGCATTAAATTGTGATTTTATTTTATAGCTTGCATACAAATAAATTGAGGGAGTAAATATTAACTAACCTAAGCCCTAAATAAAGAGCAACTAGACACTGATGGCTGTTTTATCTTGATGTATGAATGTTATTTTAAAATTCTTGTCTGAGGTCGGACACTCTTTCATAATCAACTGGAATATGCAGCTACCTGCTTTATTAAAATCCTACATCTTGTATTAACAGTTTGGGCTAAGGATAAGTGTATTTGCAATAGGACTGGAAAGATATGCAGTCTTTTAGCAAGCCTGTTAAAGATTATCTAACAAATATTATTTCTTCCTATCTTATGTTTGCTCAAACTGCAAAGTACACCTGATTTGTATTTGAACATATAGAGCAATAATTACTGGTGCAATCACTGGTCTCTTAGTACTGCTTTAAATTTTCTGTGAATGCAGAGATAAAATTAGTTTTAAAAATTTTACAATACAAATAGTAAGCTGTATGTTTTTCTTGTTTCCAAAAGAAAGTTAAATGAGCTTGCCAATTCTTAAATATCCTGCTGCTCCCAATGTATTAGTTAAGGAATCAAAGTGTCTCAGAGCTTATCTCCAAGGTATAAGCTTACTTTCTGTCTCATTTCAGCAAAAGTGCTTAAGTGTGCACTAAATTTTCAATAGGCTTTTGATTTGAGTGAAACCATTTTGTAGATATTAATTGAATATTTTGCTAAATTGTTCATACACTTTCAATCCTCTTAGAGATTTCTACCTCTTGAAATACTATATAAAATAGGCCAGATGAAAATGTTTCTTAGCCCTGTGCAAAACTAACACAGTGAAATTAAGACAGCATGGTGTGTGAAATCCTTATGTAGCAGACACATTCTTCATTGAGTTGTGAAAACTTTAGGACTTAATATGAATTGGGCAGTGTTTCAGTCTGTGGGTTTTAAATGCTCAGGAGAAGATAACACAAATTATACAGGTCACATGTACAAGTATTTCTCTGCATCCTTCAGGGGCAGAAATAAGAGAGTATAACTAAAAATGGGACCTTGTTCTGAGATGTAATGCTTAGCTACTGTCATGGAAATCCCTTCAGTTCTGGTTATGTCACATATTCTGAGTGTAATACTGAAGGTAGAAGTGAAGCAAAAGAGATTTCTGCAGGTCTAGTCTTTTGTGCCAGTGCCACTGGCATGAGGTTTCCCCATAATTTTCTTATGGTTTTACAAACTTGGTACCTGATTCTTAGTAAAAGACTGCCAAAGGTCACTCTATAATTACTTTTAGAGGGAATCTATATAAAATCACTGAATTTATGTTAGGAGTCTTGTCCACTCTGCTACTCTTGGTCTCTATGCACTTCATGTGCTTTGCCAAGTTCCTTAGCTATCTTTAAAGGCATCTTGAACTGAAGAAACTCTGCCAAGTTGGCTGGGCAGAATGGGAACTTGAGGATAGATATCTATCTGCAAAGGTGAATCAAAGAACACTACCTTTCACTTTCTATGATTTTAAGAGAGAAGTTTATTATTTTCTCAGTGGAAAAAAGTAATCTTTTTAGCAGTGCGAAGGCTGCAGAACATAAATCAATAGTTTTACTAGTGTTCCAGTTCCATCTCAAGTTTCAATAGCAAATAGTTATTTTTACACAAAACCACCCTCTAGTCTCTCTTGATTTACAGTGATAAACTGACATACTATACATCTTCCAGAGTAAACTGCAGTCTTTCCTCAGGTTATCATTTTCCTGCCTCCTGTGAGAACTGAAGTTTCCTTCAATCTACTTTTTTTCACTGTTCAATCACATTTTCCTTACATGTTAATTCTAGTTCTGCCTATGTATGTTACTAGGATTGAGCCAGACAGTTAGTGTTATAATATACCTTTAATTAACAAAACTCAAATAACTAAATTTTCTGAAGCTAGAACTCTTTTGAACTTCATACATATTTTTATTAAATGATGACTCAAAATATTTTACACTGTCAATCACGAACATCTCAATTGGGAAGAGATTTTCTCCCATGCTGAACATGTAAAAGAGAATTATATTGATTTATTTTATCTATCAGTATCTAGGTTATAGAAATGCTGACATTTGTATTGTACATATTTATCTTTTATGTTTACTTTTGTAAAATCATATGTAAGGCAACCACATATTATCTGATCCTGTGATGAAAAACTAAATTATAACATATAATTGATAAGAGGGAAAGTTACTGTAACTTGATTTTTTTTTCCTTGTACCTAAGTGCTAGACTCCTGAATCCTTTGCTGTAATCTCCATTTTTTTTTTTTTTGGAAGTGGAGATAGAAGGACAGATGGAAAGACCGAAAAGGAGAAGAAAATGAAAGAAAGGGAGAGAGAGAGGACAGAAAGAGTAAAAATGAGAGAAGAAGAAGGGAAGAAAAAGAGAGAAAAGGGTTAGTTTTGAGTAATGCTTACATGTTTTTTTAACAATTTACTTCTGTGAAGTTGAGCCCAGGAGGAACAGAGGAGTGGGGGGAGGATGTTTTAAGCTTTGGGTTTATTTCTAATTATCCTGCTCTGGTTTGATTAGTAACAAAATAAACTAACTTCCCCATGCTGAGTCTGTTTTTCCTTTGATGGTAATTGGTAAGAAATCTCTATGTCCTTATCTTGACCAAGCAGCCTTTCCTTATATTTTTTCTATACTGCCCAGCTGCTGAGGGAAGTGACAGAATGCATTTGGCAGGTACCAAAGGAATGAAGAACAGTTCTGGGATCTGGCCATTGGTAGTTGGTATTGAGTCATGGGAAAATTGGGTCACTCCAGAATTAATTTCTCCCTCCCCAGGTCCCCTCAAGTTGTAGTACATCCATATGGCAGCCCCACCGCCTGGCACAGGGTACGGGTTCTCCTTTGGAATTTTTACCTGACCCCGGCAAAGGAAGGAATTAATTGCCCTTCAGACTGTGATTCAGAGGGTGCAAGTGAGAAAACAGCCTGGTGCCCTGCTCACCAAAGTCTTGTCAACTTAGCTGAGAGTGAGAGGATGAAGTGTTTCCTGCTTCTCTGAGACACTGTCTGCCTCTCCTGGGCAGGAGCATAAGACAATCTGTGAAGGCATCTTTTTCTCCATGCATCAGAAATAAAGAGTTCTGGGACACAGAAGAGGGTTAGCCTTTATCAACTTGACTTTCCTTTTGGAACTGATTTTGAAACAAACCCAGCTCACAGGCTGAAGTGACACTCAGTAAGTTTGCCTTTCTGGCTCTTTTAGGTTTTATTTAGTGCTTTTTGTGGCTAAGAGGAAGTGGAAAGAGGGTGTCTCTTAAATATAAATTAGTTTTTGAAACAGTGGAAACAAGAGAGAGCTGTAAGCAATGACTATATGTGACAGTGAGCATAGAGCAAAGACAAACTCTAATTGTCTGTCCAATTTTTGCACACATTTTCCATAATGGTGATATGCCTGGAAGGTTTTATCCCCTCATTCACCCTGCCATATAAAATTGTCAAGGACTGATAGCCACTATATAATGTCCTAATCTTCTGCCTAATGTTTCTCATAGCAAATAATTTCTTTCAAAAGAAAATGAGGTATCAAATGAGCATTTTCCACATGCTTTGATTGCATTGCACAGGGAAACCAGTATTCTGTTTATTGTATTAATTAAAGAACATTTTATTCCACTGTGGTACCTATTTTAATAAAATATGTCAGAAAACATCCTTTTTGGGGGGAAGAGGGTAAATTGTCATCTCAGAAAGCAAGTATTCTGCAGCATTTTCCTGATGATATTGATTTATTTGTAATTCTATGAAAACATGTCAAATCTATTCCATGAGATGGGACTTAAACAGTAAGGAATGTTTCATTATTAAACTACTTTTTGGAATAGCCCATTCCTTATAATCTCTGTCTTTTTTAATCCAATGTGGAATCTAAGTATTAGTGTTTTATCTACCAAACAACCAAAAAGAAAATAACACCTAGCACAGGCTAGTAAAATGAGCTGTCTTGCCTTATGCCTTTTTATTTTCTTTCTAAACTAATTCTAGCATGAAATGAGAAGTGAATACTGACAGATGCAGAGTCCCACTGCAGTATCCTCTGCATCTATGGAACAATGCTTTGTTTCCCTTCAGAAAGGGAGAGCACTGTGGTGTGGCAGCACTGCCACTGCCTTTAGGGTATCACGTTCTCTCTGTATCACCCAAGTGGCTCTGAGTCCTAGTGTGCTGCCATCTATCTGATTGCAAGCACAGCACAGTTGACACTAGCACATAAAACTAAACATACCAGGGACTGTAAAGCCAAGAAGACAGACTAAAAATTCTGGTTGTTAATTGAAAACAAAACCTTTTTATTATGCTATACAGTTTCAGGATTGTTCTTTCTCATCAGACCTTTTCATGTAGCACAAAATATCATCAGTGCCGAAAAGAAAAACAAAAAATATTTATTATTGGAGTGTTCTCTACTTGCATGTGAGGTGAATTTTTGAGCTGTATAAGATAAATGACATAGAGAAACTGGCAGAGGATCTGAATATTTAACCATGATTAAGAGATCTGTGTAAGATGAATTTATCACTTTCTGCTTGCCCTCAGTATTGCCATTTATCCCTATATCCCCTTACCTCCTGATCTGTCACAAAGCTGAACAAATGACATGCAGAGAATTATTATATAGCTATCAATAGTAGAATAAATGAAGAAATCTCAGTGCAGTAAAGTTATTAAAGTATATAATAAATTAGTATTGTATTCATGTCCTGGTTTTGGTCAAGTTTAGAGGGCGGATCATGGCCAAGACATTGTGCTATTCAATACCATTTTATGTCATTGCTAGGGTGGGGAAAAAGGACTCCCTTCTGACAAAAAAGGGCAATCCTTTTCTGGTCAGAGGAATGCTTGGCAGGCAGAGGTTCTGTCCATTCATGTTTTTTATTGTACCCGGCTAGGTGTGCATTTTGCATGTAAACCTCCCTCTCTTTGTAGACTTTCGTTATTACTATTGTTGCTATTACTGTTCATTTTCCTGTATCTTTCCTGTTTCCAGTAAATTGTTCTTGTCTCAACCCGTGATCTTTGCCTCTTGTGTGGCCAGATGGGGTGGAAGGGGGAAGCAAGTTTTGGTGCAGTTTTGGTGGGAGCACTACATTCGGGAAGACCATACCTAAACCATGAAAAATACATATAAAAGTATTGTATTGCAGAAGGAACTAGATAAAATACTTTAGAAATGTCTAGAATGCAAATAAGTATAATCTGAGGCAGTATGCATTGTTTCCTTAGAAGAGACAACTGGAAGATTATAAATGTATGCATATACATTTATATGATACGTGTCTGTGGAGATCTGGTGAGTTTACTTATTTATATTCAGACTATCAAGATCCATGATACAAACTATGCTAAATAATGAAAAACAACCACACAAAAATAAATACACATTGCCTTGTACTAAAATGAAGGATAAACATGCTGTTTCAAAAAGTTGTGAGGTCTCTGTAATGTAGAAGACTTTTTAGTATTCATATAATATAGAATCCAAATAACCTGAGAATCCTTTTTTCTGCTGAAAAGTGATGTATAGTCTTGGATTTGATGCTTGAGGTCAGTCTCTGAGGAACCAAGCCCAGATGGCACACTGCTCATGTGAATCCCCCTCCAGAGAGATGAGACAGGATCTCAAAATTAATTACAATGGGAGTTATTTACCTGAATGTAGGCACCTGAAATTTATAAGCTTAAACTTTTAGACTAGTCTTTTATTTTCAATAAGAAGAAATAGATTCAAGTTAAAGTAAGCATCTCAGACTTGCCGAAGGATGCCTTGTTGAGAAACAGCTCTGATATTATGGAGCTGAGAACAGATCAGAGAATAGTAATTCTCTTTGTGAGGTGACCACTCTCATTCTACAGAGGCAGGTGTCCTCTGTAACTGCCTATTGCCATTGATATATTTGAAAAAAATTGTTTTTGCAATTCTGGCCAGCTTCAACTCCAACTGAGCCTTGGCTGCACTAATTTTCTCCCTACAGTGGCAAGCAGCCACTGTATTCTTCCCATGTCACCTGACTTCGCTTTCACTGGCCATACACCTTTATTTTATTCCTTATTTCCAAGAATCCTGTTCATCCAAGCTGGCCTCATGCCTCGCCTGTGTGACTTCTGACATTTGGGAATTGCCTGCTTCTGTGCCCCTGGGAGGTGGTGTTTAAGAAGTGACTAGCACTGATGTACCCCACCATGTGCAAAAACATTTTCCTGGAGGACCTTACTCACTGGTTCCCTGAGCAACCTGAAGTCTGCTCTCCTCATGTCCAGAAAGGAGGCTTTTCTGGCACTCTTCTTCTTGTTAACAGAGATTTTAAACTTCATTGCTTTGTGGTCACTGTGGTCAAGATAGCCACCAACCTCCACTTCTCTCATGAGATCCCTCAAGTAGATCAAAGTGGAGATCTTTCCAAGTCAGCTCCCTTAGAACTTGTTTCATTAAGCTGTCATCCAGGTTCCTTAGGAATCTTTTGTCCTCGGCTGTACCAGCTCCATGAGGCTCTCAGTTAATTTTTCTGGCTAATTGAAGTCCCCCATAAGGACAAGAGCAGTTGACTTGGAAGCATCCCTTAATCCCTCAGAGAATCATTCATCACTGTCATTATCCTGTCTAGGAGGTCTATAGCAGACTCCCATGATTATATCAGCATTATTTCTTTGCCTATTGATTTCATCTGAAGGCTCTCAACTGTGCCATTGTCAATGGTGAGCTCCATACATTCTAACCCTTCTGTTACTCACAATGTCACCTCTCCTTGTCTTCTTCCCTTCCTATCCTCCTGGAGAGCAGATAACCATTCATCAGGTCACAGGACCCATCCCACCAGGTTTCTTTTATACCACTTATGTCAAATCTCTGAAACTTGGCCAAAGACTCAAGCTCCTCTCGTTCTTTCCTCATGTTGTGTGTTTTAGTGTAAAAACATTTCAGGGGTGGTACTTTGTAGCCACCACCTCCTGAAGTGCATTGAGGGACCCTGTTAGTGCTTGTTACCTCAAGTTTTGGCACAGCATCACCTCGCTCATCACTGGCAAGCCTGGTTTCATCCCTTTCCCCCTTCCGAGCTGGTTTACAGCTCTGTCAAAGTGTCCCCCTAGCTCCTGTGCAAGAAGTCTTCTGAGACACGAAAAGAGTTGAAGATTATTACAAGTTATAGACTTATGTGACAATGAAATGAATGTTGTCAGTGGTGAAAAGCCTTTGGCACCAATTGGTAAATGTTGTTCTAAGTGACTGATAAGTTATGGTTCATGTTTCCATTACACCATAACTGGGGATGAAGAAACAAAAAAAAGTTTTCTTTAGATCTGCCTGTCTTAATAGTCTCATTATTTCCTTCCTTTGTTTTATTTTTGGGAAATAAGAATTTTTAAAAAAATCCTTTTATCTTTAGCTTTTATCAATGCCTTCCTCATTCCTGCCTTGCTTTTAGGAGTGTCTATAACCTCATCAGTTTTGCATGCATATTGAAATAATCTTATATGCGATTTTGATGCACTGATCATGTTGCTCTGAACAGTTGCTGACATTTAGATAGTTCTGTTGCATCCACTGCCAGTTAAATTTAACTTTTTTTTTTTTCCTGACTCAATGACACTAATTTTAATTATATTTTTATAAAGTTCATCTGTATATTGTTAGCCAAACATGTACCTTCCAGTTAATAAAAAAAAATAAGTCCATCAGACAAATGACATCTTGTCTGGGTTGCTAATAGCTAGATTCCTTTGCCAAAATAGGTGACATTATTGAGCAGAGGGTGATATTCTTCACTGGAGCTGATTTAAATTCTATTATCCCTTTACAAATTAGGAATATTCCTCTCTCTACCCTGCCTGCCACCCAGAAAAAAAAATCCACTCTGTAATTAATAAAAAGGGCAGGAGTTAAGCAGGAAATCAGGGCTTCTTGTTCTTTCCTTGTGTACATGAGGGAAAAAAAAAGAATATTTGCCTTTACAAGCCATGTGATGTGCATAATAACACAGGTTGGGTTCTCTGTGTCTATGTAGCAACCTTACATTACATCTTGATTCCTTTCTTTTTCATCTGAATCTATCCTTTTCTGGCTTCTCTACTAAGGAATACATTATAAGAAACAGGGCAAACAATAAGTTCTCTCTCTTTTATTTATCCGTAAATATTCTTAGGATGACTACTTGCCTTTGAACAAATTCCAAAATTTGACTTTGGACAAAATCTAAAATACTGAACAGTAACTTCAGAACTCCCCTCCTAGACTTAATTTATACTTTTTTTATTTTCTACTCTATCATTAACATTGCTTGTGTAAAAGTTCGATCATATGCTGACAGGCCACTTCCTTCTGGTTGAGGTGTTCTTGCTTCCTCTCCTATCATTAATATTCATTTTAAAACCATGTTAAAAATGCCTACATATGCAAAATAATTAGAAATAAAGAAAAAAGGAAAATTGAAATATATCTTGCTTCTCTAACTGTTTCTGTGGTGATTTACACATATTGAGAATCTGACCCAAACATTTAAAAGAAAACCCAGCGTGGATTAAAAGAGTAAACTTCCCTGAAAAGGTTTTTATAATAGCCTTTGTCTCACAATGATGTTTCACTTGAAAGACTTTGATAACCAGCACTTTCTTCTGAACCTATTCTAACCCTTTCTTCAGGCTTACATGGTATTTCAGAAGTTTTGCATGGATTCTGCCTCTGAAAAGGTCAAGAGGGGAAATAGACTATGCAATTGGAGGACGACCTGTCATTACTGACCTTTTCAAGGAAGAAGAGAAGGAAACACTCTATAATGACAGAGCTGTTTCTTTCCTTAAAATATCACATGCCTGGAATCCAGCATCCAGACTGGCCAGGACTGTGGTGTGTGCAAGTGTGAATGCTAGACAGGAGGGAGGGTAATGTTTTGGATCCACACTTCTGCTGGTGCTTTTTTTTTTAAATTTTAACTGAAAAGCTAAACACTAATCCATACATTAAATGTAAATTTAATATATAATTTCTTGGTAATTTTAAAAGTTTTTGTTTGGTTGTGGGTTTTTTTTCATCTTATTGTTTATGATGTTGCAGTCACATAGTATAAGATTAGTATCTTGACTGTTGCCTGTTACAACAAATGTACATATCTTAGCCTTTTTCTTCTGTCTTCAGGTTAGCATCTGGTAAAAAAAATGAAAATAAGAAAAACCAACAAACAAAACCTCTGGTTCATTTGCTTTTAAGTGATGCAGGCTATGAAAGTGTAAATATACTGTGAATCCTACCAAAGCTTGACAGCAGTGCTTTTTATTTTAAATTGTTATCCATTTTCACATCTGATACCAACAGTGGATACTTTTGCAGTGTCCATAATGAATGCCATACTAAGAATACATACCAAAGATAACAGAGTATTTTAGAAAGTTGTATTCTAAGGCAATATATCTGAGGCTGAATGATGCTAAAAGAAGGAAGAGGCAGAAAATATGAAGAGATTTGAAAGATATTTCCAAGAAACACATTTGGCCTCATTGAGATGGTTGGTTGGTTTAGGGCGTAATGAGGCAGGAAAAGGAATGGAACCAAATGAAAGGGATGAAACATGAGATTAACAGCAAAGAAAAGGAAATTGCTGAGGTGTGCTCCTGCAGTCTGTCCCATGCATGAAGGGTGTTGTTGTACTGTAACCAGTGTGACAATGAACAGGTGTAGAGATACCACAGAGATTTACCTAAAGGAGTTTTGAGATAGCTGGCTATTCAGTGTGGTAATATTGGCACATATATGCCAGAAAGAATTATGGTGAGTCTGGAAAAATCAAAATATAACAACTCTGTTGCTTATACCCATAAATGTGATCTGCAGAAGTAATAAGTAGTCTAAGTATATTCTGAGGCCTTCAACTCCTATGTAGTGAAAAGCATGAAAAAATTCTCTAAATTTATTAATATGAGGTAAAATGAGGTGATATTTTCTGGTTTTGAACTTGTATTTTGGGAGTTAGTCACTAAGCTTAAGTTACATTCCTAATTTAGTTCTGTTTAAAATATAGCATTCTATCTGCACCTATTTTTTGATTGATTTAAAGCATCTAGATTAGAATAAAACATTAGTCAAAAATGCATGCAGACACTTGATGTGAAATATATGCAAAGATAAACCCAAATGCCACAGCTGTATTGTGCTTTTGGTGCCCATGTGAATTTTTGCAGTTTCTGCATGCAGTCATCTCCCAAATCCCAGAGCCACTTCATGCTATACTCACCTCTGTGCATTGCTTAAAGAAGTCAAAACAGTGATGGTGTCTATCAGGCTCGCATGGGCAAAGGTTGGTGCTCTCTCTGCTCACAGCAATGTCAAGGTTATCTAAAGGCAATGTTCCCATTACAGAGCTGATCTTGCTGAGGAACTGTTTAGGCCTGAGACGTTGCACAATTTGAAATTGTTGCTAAAAAATGATTCATTCTAATTTCAGTTTCTTTCTGAATTCTGGAGAAACAAAGTGGAAAAGTGTTCATTCACAGTGATTTCATCTTCAAGACCTTATTAAAAGACCAGAATGGAGGACAGAAGTTCTAAGCTAGAATACTTGACACTTCACATTCCTAGTACAATTGCATCAAGTACATAAACATAAACCTACACAATTAACTGAAGTGTGGGCTGTGAAAGGGATGGTGCTGTGAAAGAGACAATGTAAAAATTCCTATTTTGTAAAATTAAATATACTTATTAACATAATGTAGAGTAACTTGTTGACAAGGGTGAGCCTCTTCCATGCCTGTAGCAGCAGGGGTGTCTGAAGCCAGAAGCTGTGCAGAACAAGGACTGCTGCTAAAGACCAACTAGTGTGATGTGCAGGGTGGGGCCTATGGTGACCACATTTACATTTGGGTCTGCCTAACATTCCTCCTGTGTGACATTCATGGCAGGATCAAGATCAGGTCTGCTAACATTTCTGTGCAAGTTTTAATGCCCTGCTGGACGATCAACAGGTGCTACTACCCATTCAGTATTGCCAGTTCTTAATAATTTAATGCAAGAAAGAGACTATTTAGAAATCTTAAAATATAATTAATTTGGTAAAAAGATTCCTTCCTTGGGAATATTGAAAACAATATTTCAATAACCCCTAAGAATGCAGAAATCATAAAAATGGAAAAGTTACTGTTTTATAAAATCTTACAACTTTTAAGGCAGTTGTAAGCCTGCTTATAACCTTTGAATGCATGGAATTTTCAATATCCTATTGAAACACTAGATGAAATATTGCTTTGAAAAAATTCTCAGATGGAAACTCATGTAAAGAACTATCTGATGAGAGGCTATCCAGAGATCCATAGCTTAGATACAACTGACTCTAAAAAGCACCAGTAGAATCAATACAGCAATTGGGTTTTTGCCTTTATGAAAACCGATTACATTCTTTTATCATTTGGATTTATTTTGCAGAGACTACTTTATTCTCATCAAATTCAGATATGTTATACCAAAAAGTAATTTTATTACATGAAAGTCCCCTGTGACAGTTGCTGTGAAGCTACTTGGATGTGGCTGAAACATTGTTTTGATATTTGAAAAACAAACCCAGTTACCATACATTGCTTTCCCAGAAAGAGCTTCTCTTATGACTTCATAAATTGAAAGGGACACTGTCTATCTGAGGCATAGCAATAAACGTCAGATGTTGCTATTAAACAAAGGTTGCCCTTTATGGATCTCATAAGATGATGAGGACGGCTACAGGCAGTCTGTGAGATGATTATTTTAAAGCAATTATAGTCTACATTTTTCATTAAATTAGTATTCCAAGCGGCCTTCTCCACTTTCCTGTGTCTTCTGTTTGGGGATCTTTAGTGTTTTTGAGATGTCTTATGTAGACTTTGGCCATACATTTTTAAAATATATCAACTCTGACAGGTGTTCACCCATCAATTTATTTCATTGTTTGCGATGTTCAGTGGTAGTGGCATTCAGAGTTTACTGCTATGTTTTTGCATGAACATCACTGACTAAAAAAGGCAAGGCTTGGCAAGGTGTGTCTACTTTTCAAGGCATGAGGTTTGACAGTAGGGTTTGCACTACACAGAATGGTGGTTAATTAATATAAGGCAGTGTTGCATGGTAGGTGGAGGGACTGTCTTGGGGGAACTATTCTCTCAGCACGTTGCTAAGTTAGAGCAGTGTAATAGAAGCGCATTTTAAAACACAAATAAAACCAATTCTTAAATGTGTACAGAAGATGTGCTTGTAATATTATTTACATATTAAGCATGATCAACCAGGAGAAGATCTGGTTCCTTACAGACCAATTGACATAGGGCTGTATAATACATGTATATTTAAGCCACAAGAGTCATCTGACATTGTGTATATAAAGTGCAAACCATTAAAATCTTAGTATGTGGACAGGACTAGAAGGTTGCATTTCTGCTAGTGCTATCACTAGCGCTACTCTTAGTGCTGCAGTTAATATTCACAAAACTCTGTAGAAAACCAATGGTGAATTATACTGTTAAGGCATAATAGTGAAGGAGAAATCAAACATGATTTCTATTTTTTGTCTTCACAATGATTCAGACAGTCTAAGGAACAAGCTATAAATTAATTTTTCCTGATTTCTATGTGCATTGGAAAATATTTTTTCTTCTAATATATGTCCTGGAAAGATAAAAAATGCCATCAGACATATATATAATTTTATTAACATTGAGCTGTCCTTGAGTAGCTTGAGTCCTCATTTAGAACATTTACCATTATTGGTTAAGAAAAAATGAAAAAAAACTTTATTTATAAACTCGAACTGACTTTATAATACTATTTTAATTT
Source organism: Cichladusa arquata (assembly GCA_026413545.1). Classification (NCBI taxonomy): domain Eukaryota; kingdom Metazoa; phylum Chordata; class Aves; order Passeriformes; family Muscicapidae; genus Cichladusa; species Cichladusa arquata. The sequence goes on along the minus strand of JAOTQP010000870.1, from coordinate 31,014,598 downwards.
GATTTATTATTTTAACACAAACTAATTAAATAAATGTTTCTTTTAACTGTTTCTCCATATCAGATTTCTACAGTTCCCTAAACAGCTTATTTTACTCCCCTCGCTATTGAAGTGATGGTATGAGATATAAAATGCTATAAATTGATTCTATCAAGAGAAATTTGTGACTGTTCTCCATTTTAGAATTTTAGCTAGGGCAAAACATAAATCACAGAATGCAAATTTCTTATTAGCCTACTGGGTTCCTAATTGATGCAGATAGCAGTTTAGAGTTAAGAGTATTTTAGTTCCATACTGACAATTAGTTTGCTGAAGATACATAGAAATTTGACTCAGAATTCTGGAAAAATGGTAACCTCTGTAATCATACATGTTAGAGATGAAAAGGAGCAAATGTAGTGTTATTTTGTGATTCATCCTTTATTTTCACTCTTCATTTTTGTTTTGCCTTTCTATGTTGTAGACTCTATGAAGGAAAGTGTACTTATGGCTTTTTATGATACTTAATATCATGAAGATGCTGTATCAGGATAAGTGACAAATAATAGAATCTGCTGTCAGTATTCACTAAGATGAAGGTTTTAAGATATAAACATGCAAGAAAAAAAAAGAAGAATCACTATTAAAGGCAAAATTTCTTTTATCCTTTTAAATATAATATCTAAAACAACACGATGTGCACTTCATTGTTTCAGGTTTTCTGTCTGACTTCTAGCATTCATTTGTTACACATACATTTATGAGAATGTCTGATATTTCTGTGATAATGTATTATAATATCAGTTTAGATTCACTTCGTCATTGCAAATTCTCTAAAACTAAAGTTACAGCTGCATTTTACTACAAATGGTAAAATATGTAAATAGAGTGACATGAGCAAATGTTCATATCTTTTTCATCTACGATTGAACGGTATGGAAAAAAATATTTCAAAAAATGACCATCAGTTGGCAGTATCATTCAAATTGTCTAAAGAATAAAAAGATAAAGCTACACGTGTCTCTTACCTTATGTTTTCTATTGATAAATATTTAGAAAACATTAGGTCAATCAAAAGACTTGACATTCAAATATATGATTAAGTGTTATGAAATCAAGTATGTTGTTGAAAAAACCTTGTAGTACTGTGTTTTGATTGATTAATGCCAGTAACAGACATCTTTCTATAGATAAGATTTGAAACACTAAACTTCTTTTGTATTTATCCCATATAAAATTTGAATTTTTTTATAAATAATGAACTAGATAAAGCTCCAGCGCAGGTAAAGATTTTTAAAAAGTATTATAAATACCATCAGAACAAAAATGGGTAAACCAAAAATATTTCTAGTTTAATCCCAGGGGATTACTGGTAGCTGTCACCTTAGAAAAGTCTGGACTTCCTTATATGAGATCTGTCACTAAACTTGTAAGAAAATAGAGCACATTGTGTGTCCTATTATTCTGTGTGCTAAATGCGACAACTCTCCCCCACAATTTTGCTATTAACTATTTCTGAAACACCTTTTTTTTTTTTTTTTTTTTTTCTTCTCCCACCAAAGTTCATTATTTTCTTCTCAGGCTACCAAATCCCTGTGCATAAATTTTAAGGCTGGGAATACAGCCAGACTTCTGGCAGATCATTCCAATGTAGTTCAATATGAAATTGCCATAGCAAATAATACGGCCTCAAGCCTTTAGTTTCCCTAATTGGGCCATATGAAATGATAATGCCCTTTTTGTCAGGACTTACTGTTTTAAAGTGTGAATATAAGGGGAAAGTCATCAGGATTCATTTTGATTTTATTTAATTTGTCTTGAGTGTTGTCAGAGAGCACTGAATAATTCAGTTTCAGATCCTCGGGGAACAGACCTTACCATCTACATAAGCAAAAAGTAATTTTTCAGATGCTTATGATATTAGGCACTAAAAACTGGGAAAGAAATGTGATTATTATAATGTTTGGAATTTAAAAATATCTGATTTATATAACTAGTTTAATGAATATTGCCTCCATTTTAAAAATAGTTGCAACTAACTGTTTAAAGTAAAAGTATAGCTTTTTAAATTTTACCATCTAATTTTAGCTATAGAATATTTAGATGATCAACTATATGCATTTTTCCCAAATTAATTAATGAGAATCTATATTCCATCAATGAATACTATGTGAATATGTACTAACTGTTCTTTTAACTCTTTAAAATAACAGTACAATATGTATAATATGTCAATTTGTTAATTAGACCATAAGTCTAATAAATACAGACCTACTGTATATTTCTGTAATATTTTTGGACACAAAGCTAGAATATGTAAGTGAATGTATTTCCTAAAATCTGATTTTTGTCATGTCTTACAAATTCTTGTCAATGTTGGCAGCTCCATTGGCACAGGGGAGCTCTGATCAGGTGCTTTAGAGATATAGATGCCTCTCAGTGTTCTTGATGCAGCTCATGGCAATGAGTGATGTTCATCAGGAGCAACATACTCAGCAAACTCTGTTGGTGAACACAGAACAGATAGAGATTATTTCTTGAAACCATCTTGCCCTTTAGTAAAGACTAACATGGCTTTGTAAATAATTATAATATTGTGACAAAATTTCACAACAATACATTTTATTTTGAAATCTGTTAAAGCTCAAAGGTTGTCTAACTGTATCAACTTGTCTGATCCTTCTTTTTTCCTTCAATTGTTTTCTTAGTAAAAAATATATCTAATATATATGAAAAAAAAATCCCAGGAAGTGGTGTAAGGTAATTATTGAGTCATGGACTATGTATAAACTGATCAGCGAATATAGAGAAGAGGCACAGCAGGAATGAAGAGGAATGGAGTGACAGAATACTGGAATAAAGAGCCCTCCTGAATCTGCAGGGTGGGAAAATTAATATAATGCAGCTACACTCCAACATTTAAATAAAGAAGCTAAAGCTGAATGCTGCATAACCATTTTGTCATTCATTCGGTGATGAGGAACCATTCCTGGATTCCACACAGCAGTTGTCACTGTAGATGAGGTGATCACTGTACTGTGATTGAGTGTGGATAAGAGCTACCAAAAATCCACAGTTTGTAGTGACAGTGGATATGCAGCAGAGGTCAAAAGTAGAATTCTGAATTTCAGGCTAGAGGAGATAAAATTCAAAAATGACAAGAAGCTTGTTATGATGCCTAACATTTCCTATTTTTTAATCAAACAGGAGTGTTGGTAGTTGAAAGAATAATGTTTCTCCTAGCAATGTTACTCTATTTGAAAGAGGAATGTGTGCTGGAACTAGAGGTTACTTGTCATGTATCTGGGGATGGGTTCTGAGCCAGAGAAGTAGTAGCTGGGGAGGTATGAGACCAAGCATTAAGGAATTGCTATCAAATAGCAGATGGTCTTATGACATACTTTCAGACCACAAATGTGGATTTTTTTATTTCTCATTCTACAGAGAAAATATAAATTGACATGCCAAACCACCAATTTTTGTTACAGTGAATAAACTATGAGCAGGAAGGCCTGCAGCATTCCTTTCCTTCAAAGGAGATGGATGTGTGCAAATATCGACGTGTTTCACAATTCAGTACATAATAAAGGCTATAAGGAGTCCTTTAAACATTAGCCAGAGCTCCTGTGACAGTGATAAAATTATATCAGTCTTGAATATAAAATTTAATTCAAATAATTAAGTCTTCCATCCTCCATTAAGCAAGGGAAGAAAAAAAAACCACTTCCAAAATGAGAACAAGAACAATCAAGCCACAGTCAATGTCTGGAGCTTTTGCAAGAGTGAGTGATTTATTAGGGAATTTAAGGATTTTTTTGCTGAGAAGGGGGTTAAGGGAGAATTTAAAAATTAGATGCTTTGTTTCAATTAAAAAAATAAATCTCTGGTCTAAAGGGACATTGAAGAATGTGGTTATTTTGTTATTTAAGTCTTTAAAATAAAATAAGTAGTATTTAAAAATATAAATATTAAATGCAAACTGTTCTTGCATGAAAAAGAACTTCATGCTGCATCTGAAGGGATGCATAGATCTTCTACAGGAGTAGTGAGCACTGCATCTGGCATAGGTCTCCCAGCAAGCCCTGATAGAAAGCTCCCCTCAAACTGCTGCTGGTATAAGCCAGGCTCCCCAACTCTAGCACTTAGGCTGGCACAAGAACATGAAGAGCCAGGAGCAGATGGCTGCAGTTTTGCTAATGTGACAATATCCATCCTGTAACTCCACATGTGTGACTGTATCCACTTTAATAAGATGGTACATGCCCCTGGAGATATTATCACTGTTTCTGACTTATGCTGGATAAATGGCTGTCATAAATACCTGGTCAGTACTGTGGATAAATTTTTTTTTTCCCTACTACTGGAAAGAATTGGAGGGCCATGATTTTCTTAAAAAAAAAAAAAAAAAAAAAATCGTATTATCACTATTAATATCAAAATTGTTTTGTAGGGTTATTTCCATGACATTTTGCAAAATTTTTTTCTCACTTAAGTAAAAATATCCTGAAATTAATATTAATGGGAAAAAACCCATGAGATAAGGGCTACGTGCACTGTCCTTACCATATGGGGAAATTGAAAAGAGAACAATTAATCAAGAGAGAATAGAGATGGTTTGGGTTTGTATTTCACTTGCCTTATTACCATCATACTTAACAGTGGGATTCTACCTGTAGAATACCATCAGGAAGGTTATTAATTTCCATTTCAAATTGTAGAAAAAGGTAAAAGCAATGGTGTGATGTGTCTGAAAAATGCTTTGAGAGAAGGGAGAGGAAGGGGGTTTTGTCCAACCAGTTCCATTCCAGTCTGTCACCTCCCAGGCTGGGAGCCTTTGGACTGTGGTACTGGCAGCTGTACCACAGGTGATGGGCATTCAGAGATAGAAGGAGCATCAACATTGTGGTGCTTAGTTTTCAGGCAATATGAGGATGTACCATTTACAAGGGTTGTAGAAAATCTTTTTCATGCCATGAAAATACTGACCGTATTCTAGGGGGCACTAGTCAGCCTTTGTTAGCCACCATTTTTATACTGGGAGGTAGTGACTGTTGATTATTCTAAAACTCCACGGAGGAGAGTGAATGTGGATGTCAAAGTGGCAGATGTTTAGACTAGAGACTTGCAAGAGGAAGAAGTTGTATTTTAAAGCACCACCTTTTATATCTCTTGGAACATTTGTATGTACAACTATTACAATGATTTAATATCCATGTAAGCCTTTCCTGCAGTCACTGCATAACACAGTTTCTGTCTGTGAATTATGGACACTAAAAATCAATTTTCTCCTAGGCTAGCTGTTCAACATATTCTTGCTGTATTTCCCTGAAATAGGTAAGTCTTTAGTCTAAACTTCACAAAACTTTAGCAGACTGTGAAGAAGCCTATGGTTAAAGACAAATAGGTTTGGGAACAAATGTACTAGATTTCTGAAAATTATACAAAAGAAGAATGTCAGAATTCAGCTTTAAAGCAACTAATATAGAGTATTTTAAGGGGAAAACACTCTTAAGTACAATCACAGGACTTTCTTAATTACATAATAGTTTGTTCAAATAATTAAATATGCTTCTTTTGGGAAACACATGGGAGACAAATACAAGACCACACTCTTTTGTACATAATCATGCTTCTGTTTTCTGAGTGCGCATAAGGGAATAATTTTGTCACTTATTTATTTTAAATATTCAATATATGAAAATGACTGTGTAATTCTGACTTACTAAAAACAAAACCAAAACTATGTATTGCAAAATTTGTTTAGTATGTCCCTCTTCTGTGTTTAATAAAATGTGAAATGATCTACTTGCATGATATCAGATTTTTTCTGTGTGTATGTGCACACCTGGGTGATTATACACAAATATTGGTGGTAAAGAAAACAGATATGGAAACCCCACTTCCAGGCTTCCAGTTGCTTGTTCTACAGAGGAATAGCCCAATCAATTTTAGTTTCCACATAGGGCAGTATGTGTCATTCTCTTAAGCTTAGCTGGAGATGAAGCCCCATGCAGCTGCTCACTCCACCCTAACATGTATGCTCAGATAAGAACATTTTAATGATCGAAAATAAAGTAAAATAAAATAATAATGGTAAATTATAATAACAATGGTAATGAAAAGGGAAAAATCCAGTGATGCTTAATGCAATTGCTCACCACCCACTGACTGGTGCCAGACCTCCCTTCCTGAACCCAGATCAGCTGCCCTTTGTGGGTAACTCTCCCCAGTTTAGATTCAGAGCATGACCTTCTATGGTGTGGAATATTCCATTGGTCAGTTTGGGTCACCTGTCCCAGCTGTGCCCACTCCCAGTTTCCATTGTGTACTTTCTCATTGGCAGCGTATGGGACAAGAGAAATGTCCTTGATTTAGGATAAACACAACTTAGTAAGAAACCAAAGCATCAGTGTGTTATCAATACCATTCTTATTCTGGATCCAAAGCAGCACTCTAACAGCTGCTGAGAAGAAAGTACTGATCCTGACAGTTCCGGTTTTTTGTCTCTGCACAGGTACTGCCTCAGGATCCTCTGGTTAATGAGGTAAGGAAATAAATTTATTCTTTGCATTTCAGCTGTGCTCTGCGGTTGTTCTGGCTGCCTGCATTGACTCACATATCCTTACAAATATTTATATAATCGTTAATCATTTCAGCACTTGCTGAAGTAAATGGCACAAACCTCTGAAGAAGATGTTTAGTTCAATTTTTCTCAAAAAAAAGAAGAAAAGTTGGAGGTTTTAAAACCTGGGGGATTGAGAGACATTTTATCACTGAGTTTGTTGGACAGAGCCAAGCACAAAACCCATGCTTCTCATGAGTATAAAACACATGCTTTTTTGGGATGTTTCTTAAAATATTTGATATACAAAATTGCAAATTTATATCTGGGTCAGACAGAAATTTGCATATTATGGAAAGTCAAGTACTGCAGCTTGGGCCATGTGTTAACTTTAGTAGGAAAATAAGAAATTTGAAAAAATTTCTTAGTTTCAAATTTTATTTTTTCCAATACTTCTAGGTGTATCGGCCCTTCATGGATTTGAAATAAGATGGAGATATCATGCATTCTATTAGGAAGGAACTTCAAATTTCTTTCATGCTCATAATGGCTTGAAAAGGCATCTTTAGGCTTGAGAAAATTTTGTAGTACTGGTATTCTGTAGTATATTCACTGAAGTTTCTCAGCTTTTAAAAACATGAATGCACATGGCCTATTCTAGCAAATTTAAAGTAATGTGAGTTGGATTTTTTTCATTAGCATTTATAATTTATTGCTTGCTTTTACTAAGAGGATAATATTAGGGACAAAACTAATATATTATTCCCTCATAAATGAATGAAAGTATAAAATGATGTTATCAAAGATGGAGAGCTGGCAGTACTGGACTGGGAAACCTAAACTCAGAAAATAAACCAGTAGTGATTTTGCAATGGGAAAGGTGGTTTTATGAAGGGTTTTATAGGTAACACTGACTTAACCAAGGTTGTTGTAGCTATCCATCTTCATTATTATCATTGCAGCCTCCCTTTCTTTATTCAGAGGTTCAAAAGCTAGTCCTCTCTCCTGGTTACATGAACTTCCAAATTATTTCAGTTTTTGACTTTATGAAACATATATCCTAAGGTGACAGCAAACTGGCCATGGCTGCAGTCTGCTACTGCATATAGCTTCCTGTGAACTCTATTGCAAATCATAACCTCCTGACTATCCTCACCTGGCTTGATATTAAATAGTTTGTCTCCCTTATTGTCATTCTCTTACCTAAAAAGGCTCTTCTAATGAAAGCTGTGTCTGCAGCTGTCCCTTCTCAGTGGTGGGTTCATCCTCTTGCTCCATAAGCAAAAAATGAGAACAAGTTTTCTCTATTCAACTTTGGTGATTTTTCTTTTTATTGCAGAGAGAATGGAAAGGAAACAATGCACAAAAAGAGGGAAACAAGACATCATGGGATGCACTTGGCGAAGCATCACTTGTCCCCAGCAGCTGCGTGCAATTGTACTAAAGATGCCATCAGCTTCATAAAAAAAAAAATAGACATTTTTCCTTGTTGCCAGCTGAAATTCACTTATGGTGAAACTAGCTGAAAGAAACTGACAATAGCAGCCATTTAGCACAGGGACTAGATTTGTAGGGGACAGAGTTTTGGCACACAGGACACCACACCATCAGTCATCTAGAAAATTGTTGCCAGCTGATAATAGGCTTTATCCCAACTGGGATTTTGCTGGCTTTTTTGGGGCATTGTTGAGGTTTATTTTGTTTCTTTGGTTAGTTTGGGTAGGTTTTTGTCCTATGTTTCATTAAATGTATATAAATCTTAAGATAAATGCTCCTCTTTGGTGTGTTTAAAGTGTAAAATTTTTTATCTGTACACCAATCCCTGTTTGAATTTTCATGGGTTTCATAACCGACATTTCTGTAATTTGATGATTCTTGGAGTGCAAGAAATGATAGATTTGCCAGGACATATATGAAAGTTCTGATACATATGTATTTGGGAAATGGCTCTTTGTGATATGGGAAATTGTAAGCATAAGAAAGTAATGTGGTTCAGTCATTTTTCTTTAATTGCTTTAACTTGTTTCTTGCTCACTAGGTCCTTCAAAGTGAGAAGTAAATTTAGGAGTGAGAATTTAGAAGGGCTAGGAATGAACATTCATTTTATTTGAGCAAAATGAGCAAGTTCATTTTATTAAGCTCTACAGCTGCTTGTGTCATTTGTGACACCACATAATGATTTCAATGGGAATGCAGGTGCCTAAGATGGATTCATATTTTTAAACACTGCTGATTTGGATTCTCTGCAACTCTTTCTCATTGGAGAGAGAAATATAAATGGCTTAAACAATGGAATTCTTAAGGAAAGAATTTGTTTATATCAGTTTTGCTCTAGGAAGCAATTTCATGCTATGATCTTCTTAATATATTGAATTCTGTGAAATTTTGAAAGCTTTTTAGACCATAATTACAGGACCATCTTTGGTAAATGATTTCTGTATTATGTTTTGGCTGGATTCATGAGACTACACAGCATAGTTGCTGCACTAAAAGTTGCTTTTCATTCTAGAAACATTCATGTGCCACCTTCAGTGGGACAGCTTAGTAAGCCTTGTCTTTCAGTAGTGAGCTTGAAAATTATTTGATTCACTGTGTCCTAAAGCACAGACAGCATGATACCCTTGAGTGTTTCATACTATTGTGAGGAATGAAAATTGTTAGATTCATTCCAGCACATATTAGTCTTGTCTACTGTCACAGTGTGACTGGGGTTTGCCAACCTTAATATATTTAATTTCTTTTAGAGACAGGACCCAGGAGTAGAGACAAGGCAGACTCAAAACTTAAAAAGGTACAAGAAAAACATTTATTAATAACACAAAAAGAATTCAGAATAAGATTCCTAGATTATTCCCTCCTCCCTTCTTTCCACATTTCTTACCAACAACACACAGAGAACACTTCAGTCAGTTATCCACCCAAATAATCATTTCAGTTCACTTAAGAGAGAAAAGTTCCTTTTTTAGT
>JAOTQP010000870.1:30943436-31004990 GCA_026413545.1 Cichladusa arquata | reverse complement strand
ATCACCAAATCAGCTCTCTGATTGGTGCCAGCAGCTCACAGGGGAAGCTCCCAGAGACAGGAGAGTCCCTCCCACTCCCCAGCCCCATGGAGCTTTCTCTGAGGCGAATCCACCCCTTCCGCTTAGCACGTGAAACCAACACAACTACTGATACCGCTTGTTCTCCACCTCTTGTGTATATATTCTTATTTTTTCTTGTTATCACAGAAGTTAACACAAACAAGAAGCATAATCTACCCTTAGAAAAGCATTAGAAAAATGAGCTGCAGTAGCAATGTACAAGAAAGCTCAGGGGCAGAAAATACCTTCACCTTACTAACATAAAAATTAATTTAAAAAAAGACTGAGTAAACTTTTTTTCATTAATTAATTGAATTATGATTATGAAATCGGGCTCATATTTCTTCTAGGAAAATTTAGTGAAGAGGAGGAATTCTTACCACCTGAATCTGGAATCGAATGGTGTCTGTGCTGGAATCACACACTTCAGCCACTTTGTGCTGGAGATGTACCTTTGCACAGAAAATTCCTCTGTCTTTCTTGCCAGGTTGAAGTACCTGCTGAGCTAGAGCAATCCAGATCTCTGTATATTTTTGCGCTCAGCAAAATCTAGAGAGAGATGTATTATTAAGTGCAAAGCTATTGGGTCTTGACCCTGACCTGAACATAAATGTTTTGCTAGTATATAACACCACCACTTCCTCATGGTACAACTAGGATTAATTAAATGGGTCATTCATATTCCTTAAGAGGGGACAATCACCTTCTTATGCAGGGCAGACTGTGAACCTTTACTCACTCTGATGTACTCTGATGAGCACTTTCTAACATTATTGACTTCTCTGAATAATTGCAGAGGTAAAGGTTTTTGGGTCCAGCATTTAAGATGTGTTAATTGCCTTTAGTTTCACTTCTGCCAGCTGGAACTGAGATCCCAAGTATTACAGAGAGGATGTTTTATGATTGGCTTTTACCATTTTGTAGTTGCAGTAACTGGTCCTTTTAAGGAGAAGCATATACTTTTTTATTTTACTACAAAATATCCTTGTCATGCAATTATGACATGCAATTATAAGACCAAGTTTATGAAGGAGAATAATTTAAATACTTGGAGCAATACTTAAAATTAGTATAAGTGCTGAATTGTAACTCTAGTCAGAATTACAAAATAACAGGTAAATTCACAAGTCTTTGACAGCTTTTGCATGAAAATCTTTCTCCATAGGTTTATAGCAACCTGGTGTGGAAATCATTACTTTGGCTTCCTTTAAGCTTTTTTTGATAAATGTAAAAAATATTTTAAATTTCCATCTTTATGACCTAAATACAGAAATTGTTTTTTAAAACATCTTCCAAGATTTTTACTTAAGGTTCTTCTATGAAGCTTCAAATGAACTACTTTTTATTGGTAAAAACTCAACGCTGTTGCCTAAAGTTTGTGTTTTTTTCCAGATATTAATTATCTAAAATGCCTGACTTGAGTGCTTGATAATGTAAGCAATTATTTCTGGTGTTTCAGAGGGATCCTTCTAAAGATATATTCCATAATGTAGGAGCTGTACCTATTTTTTTCAGGGACATATTTCCATGATATTATGCCTTGTAGTACAAATAAACATTTCTGAATGAATTTCCTTAGCTTACTGATGGTAGTTAGTTGAAAGGTGCCCTTGGGTATGAGGTGTGTTCCCTTACCAGAGATTTTTGGTGATAGCTTTACAGAGGAAAATTTCTGAAATTGAGGTGACTCTGGCAAAAAATGACGTAATAAAAGCTAAATATTTCTGGTGGATTCTGCTCAAATCAGATCTCAGATCATGGTAGGGTAGGAAGGAGAAGACACATAGCAGGACCTGGTGTAGTAGCATAATGGCCAGGGCAAGGTAATGGGAAACTGTTCTACCTATAGTTTCAAAAATGCAGTAATTTGAAACTGGTGCATTTGTAAAAATAAATTTCTACACATTTTAATGCCTGTGTGCTGGTGCTATACACAAACTGATGTCTCCACACTAGACTTTCACAAATAAAAATTTAATCTTATTTCCTATATGGTATGAAGTAGGACTTCAACCAAATCCTTTGTTTCAGACAGAAAGTCTGAAAAATTTAGAGAATTTTGATGGCTGAAGTAATCTATCATGATTGAGTCAGTTCTTTAATGTTGAAAGAATGAGTGCAGAATGGTTACTTCTTCCTGGTCCTCAGAAAAACAGATATTGACCATGGTTTTCTGCCATTTAATTTGATCAGGATGGTGGAGGAAATTTAACAATATTACAATTGCACAGATAGAAGATGGTTAAACCATGAAAACATGATGCTGTCCTCTCAAATCACTTTGGTGTACTCATTAGATCCACTTATCCAGAGGGCTTCAGTGTTTGATTATCAATACACCAGTTTCATTATTGATGACAGACTTTCCTTGCAACTGTTGTAGGCAAAAAGTCAATCTTCACTGGTGTTCCACTTTGCCATATATAGGATATTATGTTTATTTTCAGTTGAGCATAAAAAGAAGTGTGTCAGTGTCTCTGTATACATACTGATGTATATCTGCTGTAAAAATTGAGGTTCTTGAAAGATGAATCATCATGTAAATTAAATTGCAGCATGTATTTCAGACCAGAATTATCTTTTATATTATCCTACCTTATTAATGATATATGTAATACATAATAATTATCTTACCTTATGCTATACAGGTTTTTAGCATTTCATTTAGTACTTTGCCAAGAGCTACATTTGTCATGTAGCCTTGAGCAATACTCTCAGATATATCAGATGCTTTTTATGTGTAATATAACTGCATCTAAAATTATATTTACAAATGTATATTGTGCAGCCTGATTCACAAGTGCAGACATACTCCAGTAGTTATCATTTGTCCTCCACTTTTCCTCTTTTCCTCCAAAGCTAATGGATCTTATTCCCTGTTAATAAGTAAATTGATGGAATTACTACATTACAAGAAAAAAATATGTTCCCAGAATGTTGAATGCATTGTTGTGATGCCATCATAAAGCTTATTTCTCATGCCTATTATTTTGTTTTATGAGAGAAGGGTCAATTTTAAAGACTCCCAGAAGAAAAGTAAATAAATATTACTGGACAACTGGTAGTTAATCCTTATGAAAGTGCAATGTTATCTCCTCTTTTGCAGTTACATAGATGATAGAAATATTTTGAGCTGTTCTCATTTTACCTTGAATAAATGAGTAGCCTTAGAGAAACCAGCAAGTGAAAATGCTTATTTGAAGACTGAACCATACTATCATGAAATATACATGTTCAGTCAAATAATTTAAAATAAATAAGTAGATGAATAATAACAATAATCAATAACAATAACAATATTAATAAATAAAGAAATAGTAAAGATTTCACATTCTCTTATCACTAAGTTCTTCAATCCTTCTCTTCATTTCTCTGGTTTATCCAGAATTCCTTCAGGCAAAGAAAAATGTAATATCATTTACTTTCTCAAGGAAAACATAAAGTGGGGCAAAATTTATCTCCTTAACTACTCACACTATTATGCTTCAGAGTTATATGGATACAGTGGGTTTATGTAGTACAGATAATATTTTATTCTATATGACCCTTTGACATGGGTATTTATAATATTCTATACAGGAAGGAAAATTTTAGCCTTTGCTTTCTTCAAGAGAGTTTGTGTCTGGATAGAAATTATGGCATGGCCCATCATCCAGTGCATCAAGAAAAGTGATTATGGGGTAGACTCACAGAAGTGTGATGCTTGACTGAAATGTGCTTGACTGAAATGTGCAAAAAGTACCTGTGGGGTGTCTTGAAGGAGGTATTTCTCTGAAAGGGGAATTTATAAAACACTGCATCATGAAGAGAAATCCATAAATGTTGGTCAATGGGAAGTGAAAGGAGGAATTTACTGAGGATAGTATATTCCAGTAGGTGGGATGGTATAAAATTCGGTTTTTTATGTACTTCTGGGACTAAGCTACTTAATGCTATAGTTAGGGATTAGAGAATTGAATCTCTTGCAGAGATGTGTGGTGGGATATGACTATCTTAATGACAACCCACAATTTTGCCATCAAGATATGCATCCTGGGAAGCAGGTGTCCCCTTCAAGTTTTGCTCCATGAATAATGTCTACATGTTCTAACAGTGAGTTGTAGATTAAAACTACAGGAGGTTTTAGCCTGCCAAACTGTTATCCTACTCACTTTCTAATATGCAGAAAAACACTGGAGCTATTTAAGTTTGCTGTTGAAAAATGCAAGACAGTTTCATAAGAACGGTATGTGTGTTTTCTATTTATGGATGCAGAAGAAAATAGAAGAATTAGTGTAAAGTGCTTTCTACATTGTAAGAAAAGAGACAGAAGCTGGAAAGGCAGATGTAATCACCAAAGACAAAAGAATCCTGATGATGTTGTAGAGATGCCCAAGAGGAATCTTTGCTCTAAAGTGAGAGTGCTAGCAGAGAGATACAATGAACCACTACATGAAATGATACAGAGGTGGAAAATGATGTAAGGCAGTGAAATGTTAAAATAAAGAGATAGGAAAAAGAATAAAGAAATAACTGCACAATAATTTAACCTTGATGTTCACAAGCCCCATTTTACTCCATAAATAAGTGGAGTAAATTTTAAAAGTGCACAGTGGACTTGGGAGAACAACTGATCACAAGCTGAATCTTTAAAGCATGGAAGTAAAGGAATGAGGGAAGTAAGAAAGTAAATATAGTTACTTAATTGCAGGTAGATATTTGAACCTTAGATTAAGGAAATGGAATATTATACTCTGCATGCTCTCTGCATATCAGCAAAACGATATCACAGTAATCCCCCTATATGTCTGAAAGAAAATACTTGCAAGTGAGTGAAGGATTCACACAAAAATCCCTGATATGATTAAAGACCATTTCTGGACCCTTTTGTGCTTGAGGCAATGCAAGTGAAAAGAAACCATGAATCTAATGCACAGTATCTAATCTATATCTATAATATCTATAATATCTAATGCACAATATAAATGAGTATGTAGATAATTTAGTAAACAAGCATTGGGCTTAGAGAGTTTATACACTAAAGCACATGAAAGTAGAAGTATAGTAAAGAAAACTAGCAATGGTAATAAATAATTATTATTCTGATGTTGAAAAAATTACTGTAGTCCATGTGCAAAGCTCCCATATACAGATATTCTTTTGTGACAGCAAAATCTATGCATGAAGCAGACATTTAATAAAAAGCAGAAACTTGAAGAAATATCAGAAATTAATCAGTAAGATGCAGAATGAAAAGAGAGAGTGTTGCTGAAGTTCCAAGAGTGACAATAAGTGTTCTTTCTTCCTTATCATTTAGACCTGGGTATTCACTGGTTGCTATCAGAAATACTGAGCAAATAAAGGAATTATTCAAAAATAGCCAACATGATAAAACAGAAATGGAGACCGTGAGTGAGATCACATGTTTACTAAAGGGGAAAAACTCAATTTCTTACACATAAATTGAGTAAACAGTTTCACTGTAAAAAGATGTTTAAACTGCTACTAAAAAAAAAAAATCTCATTGGTTGGACAGTAGATGTTGACATTTATGGGAAAAAAACTTCAGGCCAAAAATTGATTCTCTATTCTCCTGAAAAAGCACATTCAGAGCTGTTGAATTGTAAATAATAATTCCTTCCTCTTTTGTTTAGATCATGCAAGAAATCTTTGGTACTGTTGACTAAGTAATAATAAGGAGGCACAATGTGGGTTCTCACTGAAAAGCAATGTGGGTTCTCTTGCAAAGCAAGAGGAGCTAATAAAAGCACACAAGAGGATTTCTTCAAACAGAACTAGTAATTAGACAGTAATAAGTTACATATCTCATGTTTTTATTCACAGTTCTGACCTTTGATCCCAACCTAGGTTCATAACACAGCTTGCATTTCTACTTGAAAGATATCATAAAGCTTTTTGGGTCATTCAAAAGTGATAGGGACAAGGGGGGTTAGAATAAACACGTGAGTCTGCCTTCACTCCCATTTCAATTAACTTGTTCTTTTATTTTAAATAACATCCAGTAAATTAGCAATAAAGAAGCAGAGTATCTTGGGCATCCCAGTAGCTGTCTGATTCTCTGGGAAAGTAGGAGACAGTTCCAGCCCACTGCTCCAAACCAGGTCAAGCTAAAAGATTTGAAGTGACCTCATCTCTCACCCGTGTGAGCACTTGGCTACAGAAGATCTTTCATTGTTGGAGCACAGTTTAAAAGGAGCCGGAGAAAGCAAAGCTCCGCAGCTGTGGGGTCATACAGGCAAGAGAGTGGATGACTGTGCTTGATTTCAGAGCCAAAATCCCTTTGATGACACTGATCTTCTCTTCACAAGTGTTGTCCTCTTTTTCCCATCTCTGTGGTTTACTGGCTGATGCTATAGCAGAATTACCAACCTTTCAGCAGCTGCAGGACAGATAGCTGCTTCTGGTGGCCATTGCTAAGCAGTTAGCCAGACTGACCCATGTCTCCTGACGAGCCAAGGCAGCACTTCAGTGGATATACTCCTCCTATTTCTCTTATCCCTATCAGTTTGCTGTTTGTTATGTCTCCCTATGGAGTTCATTATGTTGGTTATCAACATAGGTTGATATAGGTAGATAGATTGAATAAACATGCAATTTTACTCTTCTCCATTTAAACTTAACAGAAGCTGACAGTCTTTAAAATTAGACAAGTCTCTTGCAGAAGGTTAATTTTGAAATGTCATGGAAATACAGTAAGTTTGTGTATGACTGAGTGCTTATTATGCAGAAAGCTTCTCAGTGGTAAAGGCAGCAAACAAAACAGTGAAAGAAACTGGATTGGTGAGTACAAAAACTGATGGTTTGCCCTCTCTTCATTCACTAATGGGAAAAAAAATTAGTTTCTAGACTTTGTCCAAAATTATTTACTCTAGTTTACAGCACGAATGCGTAAAACCTCAAATTCATCCTGGAAGTATTTATGAAGATTAAATTTATTTTTTAAAAAATTTGACAGGATTTGTCCATCATTAGTGTATTGGTACTTAAGTTGAAAGCACTACAATAGTGCCTCTTTCTATCGTCCCAACTCAGAATTGTTTCTATATTCTTGTGCATGTTGTCCAGTGCAAAATAAATGATCCTTTAATAGGGATTTTGACTTTCCCTTTGAAAGGATGTCTTCTGCTTAATAGTCTGGGCATTTGGATATTTTTAAATGGTATTTAGCCCAGATTGTCTACACTCAGTTTCATTTGAAAGTCTAGGATAATTCAGGGGCAGTAACATTCACACCACTCTTAGAAATTCTACAATTTTAGAAATCCCCAAAATTAACATCCAGTAGATAAGAGGAGAGGCAGAGGAAGAGAAAGGAAAATATTTGTTATTATCAGTTATCTGCAGTTTCAGAGAATTAATGATGACAGACTCCTTGGAAACACTGCTGAGAAGAAGCAGTAGTTCCTTTTCGTGCCATATTTTGTCTGCAACTTTCTGGATCAGCAAATACGATGTGAGATTGCAAATTCCACTTAATGCCTTTACAGAAAAGCATGGGGCATAAGCCAGGAAATAAAATGTAATACTGTAGGGATTAAAAGATCTGAGGATGAGAATACATTTACTTTCACAAGAGTATTAATATTCCAGAGCATAGTGTGAGATCTATGCACTTGGAATAAAATCCTGATCTAAGGAAAAGCAATAGGATACTTTAAGGTAGGTTATTGAAGCCCCTTTTTTCCTTGAGATAGCCCTTTTAATCTGTTTTCTTTTTGTTCAATGGTGCCAGAATTTTCAGACATGAAGTCAAGAAGCTGGAAGTGTCTTGTCATGCTGTCAGGCCTCAATAAATAGGTGTGAAAATATGAATGTAATTTTATTTAAAATGGCAAATTTATTTAAAGTACTTAAATATTTTTCTCAGTGGTCTTTGTGACAGAAATAGTATGAAAATTTGTCTGTATAAAGATAGTTTAAGAACTATATATATTATATAATAGAACTTCTTAGTTTGCATTTCCTTATTGGATAATGAGAAGTGTTCAGGATAGGCAAGTCATATCCTGTATTTATGCTTATGTTTCTATATACATGCCTGAGAAATGTACTTTAAATTGGTATGTGATCCCATTCTAGTTTGAATTTTTTCGTGATAGATGATTTTTTTTTCCTTGGTGTTTCACAGTAATGTTACATTTGTTCATTTCATGCCAGGTGCTCATGATAGAAGCAAGCAGTGAAGTTCAGATCCTCTTGGGGATATTTCTGAAAGAACTGAACTGTGGCTTTTGCCTTCAACTATGATGCAATTTCTATTCCAGGGAAATTAAAATTCCCCTACCGCCTTTGACATGTGTTCACCAGTACTCCGTATTCAGTCACAGAAGAACTTTAATAGAAAAGGAGAAAGGAAAAAAAATCCAGATGCATACCTAAGCCACTAATCTTAAGTATATTTGCAATTTTGTGATGCAATTAGATGCTAATAGAATGGGAAGTGGCTGTGGCTTACAGGAAAGCACTGTTCCAAAGAGGCTAGCATGCAATGTTCCTCACATAGCTCTGACAATAAAAATCAGGCCAAATTTCCTGTACTCTCAACACTGGAAGACTTGGGACGAACTTTAAGTAAAGACTGGCAGTCATCTTTAGGTGTTTGGTCACTCAGAGAAGTGGAAAATACTCAAATACTATTTCTAAATTTCCTGGTTGAAGTGCTGTGTATTTCAGTGCATCATGTCAAGTCATTTTGTAGCACATTGTCTAACAGAATGTGACTGATGCTATGCCTCAGAAACAGAAGTAACTGACAGTGCCTAAGCTAATTCATGAAAACATGACCTTCAGAAGATGTACTTTGAGATATATGACATGCAATATTTTCATATACACTTCCCTTTAATTTCTGTTGACCTGACTGCAGACTTTTCTTAGGGTCTTGTACCTCATGACAATGTATTTGGTGTCATCCCTTTTCAGAAATATCTTTTAATTTCAACAGTCTTTGAACCAGGATTTTAATATTTTTCCATGCTGCAATAACTTGAACAATTTATCTTGAATATTTCAGAAATTTGGAAGTGGAATTCTTATTTTTTTCTTTGGAACTATAACTGTTTAGATGTGATAAACCAGACTCATATAATCATTAAGATATGAATGTGTACTCTGCATAGTTTGCTTTCATGCATACTTGTAAGTTGTTATATCTTTAAAGAGTTCTTTAAAAATCTCAATGAGTGTGGTAAATGAATTCATAAGCTGTAAAAGCTTTCTAATGATTTGGCTTCAAAGGGAAACTAAATGAAAAGAGTCTTGGTTAATATATTTGATTCGACCATATTATGCTTATCTATTATTCTCTCAATATTTTGTAATCTTGAAAACATAAGTTAAACTATGTGCTGTCACTTAACATAAAATTTTCAATAGGTATGCTATTAATAAAATAATAAGCACACAAATACTTCTTTCATTCTGTGTCCTTTATTTTAGTCTTTGATAGAAGCTGATCAGTGCAACTTATTGGTCACAAGTTATTTATTCAGGATTTTATAATTAAGAATAATAAAATTTAAAGTTATAGAAGATTTTTTTCCATTAAATAATGACAAAAGATATTAATATAAATTTTGGACTTTAGTATAAGCTTTTTAATCTGAACATCAGATAGTGGCAAGAAACTGATAGCTTTCCATGGTGACAGCATGTTATTTTGACAGTTGCACTGAAATACCACATTTAAGCACTAAGAGGACTGTAGTGGCTTTGTTGATCTTCCTGTGGGAGAAAAATTTTGCTGCATCGCTATAATCTGCTATTGTACATTAGTTAGAACTAAGCCTTATGGAACATCACCCTGAAGGTCAAAAATAATTCTGTTATGAATTTAAAACAAGTGTTTGAAGGGAGGAAAAGAGGTTTGCAGGCATGCAGCTCTGTCTCCTGCAAATCCCATGGGGGTTCTCAACTGCTGACTCCTTTTCTTAACATGTAACATAATAACCAATTACTGTCAATGTGACCAGACCCATCAGACTCCTATTGCATTAACCTTATGAACTGGTTCAAGAGAAATGTAATCAATCCATTGCTAAATTAATTACTAATTTTAAAGTTATCATTAAATAATATGATTCCAAAATTGGCATAAATCATGTGGTTAAGTATCGAATTAGGTTTCAAGAAAGGCAAAGAAGCAGCAAGCCCTATTCAAAGGATTTCATTATATTCATTTGCTTAGAGCACTGAGAGGTCATAATTTTAACCTTGTATGGGTCCAAACCGTATGAAAATTATTCGTGTCACCGAAGGCCAGCAATAATTCCTTTAATTCCATGGCATATTAATGACCAACAACGAATGGGCCCCTTAAGTGTTCCATTTATTGTCTTAAATATGAAAATGTTTTAGAGATTAGAGGGGAAATTGTTTGAATTAATTAACTGAACTGATGCTCAGGGGAACTCCTACAAGATTTTCAGACAAAGGCTGAGAATTTACAATAATGACATTTCTTTCATGGTTATAAAATATAGTACCAGAGGGACTTTGAGGCACTCTTAACATTTTAGCTGATGTCTGTTGAGGATTTGAGATTCCTCTGAAAGCATCAATTATGGCATGAAAGACATCACATTAAAATAGCCGTGAGGCCCACAGATTTCACCATCAAAATGGGATTGGATAACTGACACAATGAAAATTCAGATTGTAAATGGAAACTATTAAAGTAATAGGATCATTTCTTAAAAAAAAACAAAACGAAACAAAAAAAAAACCCAGGAAAGGTAATGCAAAAGACAAGAAACACTACTGACTTCTAATGGAAAGCTACACAGTTTTGTTCTTAAGTTACTCTTGAGTGAGTGCGCTCTCCCAAAAGCAGTGAGGAAACAGCACTGACCTGCATCATGGATAGCAGAGACAGCCACCATCCAAGCTTGTGACAGGTCTGTGTGAGCTTACAGCCCTTGATGGCTGCCTGCTATCTCTTCTTAGTTGCTCATGCAACAGAGATCACCAAATATCCTGAACTGTGTCCTGATTCTGTGACGTGAACAAACAAAAATTTACATCAACTTAATTTCAATATTGGCTGGCCTACATGGAGTTGTCTTTCAACTGATATTTCCAAAGGATATTCGCATACTCACATAATCACACATGTAGCACCATGATACTTTTAAAAATGAAGTTTGCTGTAATAGTTTAGGGGGAAAAAAAGCAACTTGAAGACTGTGCAAAAGTCCCTCTTCATACATTTTCTTTTACTCTTTTACACACATTTTCTTTTTCCTTTTCCTGTATTCCGCACAGGAATTTCTTATGCTCTCACTTTGATCCACCCACTATTGACAAGTACATTCCCTCTTGTAAGACAACACTGGCCAATGTAGCTTACAGTGTCTCACTAATATTTATTGGCACTAGCTCCTGCAGCTGGGCCATGGTTGGTTTCTACCACTCTCTGATGAAAGTCCAGTCTCTTCTGAATTTAAAGGAAAGACAGCTAAAACCCAGACGAAAACTTTAAAATAAATTTGTCTTTGTGCTAACAGAGCAGCTGAGAAAGCACATGACAACAACATACAATTTCTACTGCAGAATTCAATGCATTGCAAATGGATTTTTCATGGCTAGATTTCTGATGACTAGTATAACCCAGGGAGCTATGTAGTTTAGTCTAATTTACACTGAAAAATGAATAACACTAAGAAACAGGCACATAATAAAAAGAAATGGAAATGCCTCATCACTGTAAATACCAATAAATTCTCCAATATCATGTGGAAAGAGAGAAGCATTCCAAACTTTGGTCCTACCATATAGTATCTAATTTATAGAAAAGGCATTCTATCAGAAATCTGCTCCTATCATCCTACAGATTGTAAGTTTTCACATATTTTTTTTTCTTTGTTTCAGAAAATGGAAATATATTCAAAGTCATTGAGTGTGAATACTTATAAATATGATAGCCTTATGCACTCACAGACTACATGTGAGGAATACAGCTGATCATGTATGCAAAGTGCTTTGCCATCATGATTTTAAATTGGGCATATGTTTTGATCAAATTATTAAAACTATTTGTAAGATACAATTTGATATATCAAAACACTTTGTTACCAAAGGGAGGAAGAGAGAATCCAGAACTAAGCAGAAGAGAGCATCATCTGTAACAATTAACCTTTTAATAGTAAATAGTAGTCTCAACCAGTAAAGTAGTTAAAGAAATAATTTTAAAGAAATAAATAATATAATATTATTATTACAAAAATGTATCAATATAAACATTAAACAATGTATACAACTGATACTAATGTATCAATAGAAACATTATATAACATTTATACACATAAAATGCTTTTGTGCATTAACAATTTCATTATTCTCTTCAGTCTTTATGAAAAATTGCTGATAGATACCCATAGCAAAGAGGGATGCACATGGTTATCTACTGGGTACATTATCCTCCAATGAAGTACTGCGTAAGGAGCTCTTTTTACCCCATGAACTTCTTATTTTCATAAGATTGCTTTGGTCTCATTTTTCAGTCCCCTGGCCCTTGAAGCTTTGAATATCTATGCAGAAAATCTTGAAATTTCCTATGATTATCATTCAGGTTTTACCCTTGAAATTCAGCATTCATTTGATTTCACAATATCTTTTTGCCAACTTGAATAAAGCATATTCACACAAGAGTCAGGTTTGATACAAAAATAAATTATTAGACTTCTTTGCAAAAAGATATTTCGCACTTTGTTTTTTGTCTAATTTTATTTTTCTATAAGCTTGCTTTTTTTAATGTTAGCTAGGACAGTGAGATTTCAAATTTCTTTTTGAGGATAAAAATATTATTCCTTTCACTTTAGCCACAGTGAACCTTTAGAATTTTATTCAAATTGCATTGAAGCAGAAATAAACATTCAACAGACTGCAGTAAGAAATACCCTCAGCTGAATGTCTCTCAGGTTTCTTTGCTTTCACTAAACAGGAAGTAGTGTTTTCAAAAGCTTGTATGATAGAATTTGCAATTGGGAAGATCTCACTGTTATCAAATGTCAACAGATTTTTAGGGCTGTGGTGGGTTGACCTCGGCTGGATGCCAGGTGTCCACCAAGCCATTCTATCACTTCCTTCAGCAGGATGCAGGGTGGGTGGCAGAAAATAATACGGAAAAACCCCTTGCAGCTGTAGATAAAGGCAGCTTACAAAAGCAAAAGTGAAGGTCATGTGAGTGCAAGCAAAGGGAAAACATCAGAAGATTTATTCTATGCTTCCCATCAGCAAGTGATGCCCAGCTGCTTGCTGGGCACCTGGACTTTACCACAGGTGGTTACTCCAGAAGGTAAATGTTGTAAATAATGAATGCACCCACCTTTCCTCCTCTTTTCTCTTACCATTTATATCTGAGCAGATGTCACATGGTATGGAGCATCCCTTTGGTCGGTTTGGGTCAGTTATCCTGGTTATTTCCCCTGGGGGAACACTGGAGAGAGAGGGCTGATGCTGAGCTAGCACTGCCCAGCTGTAGCCAGAGCACTGGTGTGCTACCAGGACCTTTCCAGCCACCCATGCAAAGCACTGGGAGCACCACTGTGGGGAAAACTGCCTCTATCTAAGGCAGGCACAACACAAAGAGCAGCTTAAAATCAGCATGTGTAAATATGAAAACAACTATTACTAGGGTAACTTTAACTTATCCTGAAATAAGAGCATCTCTCCTACTCTATCTCCTTAAAGGGTCAAATATTGTTCTCAGGTTACACCAGGATGAACATGGAATGTCACAGGTAAATATTGCAGGGTTTGATTTTTGTATGCAAAAGGTAGGGCATAACAGGTTTTCATATAGACAACTGTAGACTTGTTAATATAATAGGGAAAAGCAATTTTCAGATTTCTTATTTTCAATCTGTCTTCAAGACTCTTGTGACTGCGCAGTATCACAGTAACACAGTTTAGACTGAAAACACATTTTGACTGTTGGTAGGGTTGATTGCATGCATTTAAATTTCCAGGATACTGCTGTAGTGCCTGGAAGCAAGCTATTAATGCAGTGACTCATGTTTTGATCTAGTTAAGTTCATCCAGTTTTGGCATATGTGACATGCATTGTACTTTAGTACTAAGAGAGGAAAAAAAAAGAAAAAGATTAAAAATTCTATGACTCTCTCATGTTATTACATAAAACACATACACACTCTGTACAGGAAAACTAAGACCTAGAAAGATATATAGAAGAGATGACAATTAAAATACCCAAAATCCCATAAAAACGAAAATTAACCAATACACAGAAAGAAAACTCCAAATCCAAATGACTATACAGTTCTTACCTGGCCACTGGAAGTGTTGAGTTTCTTGTTGTCTGCACCAAACTTCAACAGATAGGGTTTCATAACTGAAGCATCAATTCATTTCAGAAGCATCAATCTCTGAATGAAATATTCTGGACACAGCAATTGGCTCTTTTTT
This sequence comes from Cichladusa arquata, assembly GCA_026413545.1. Taxonomy (NCBI): domain Eukaryota; kingdom Metazoa; phylum Chordata; class Aves; order Passeriformes; family Muscicapidae; genus Cichladusa; species Cichladusa arquata. The sequence continues at coordinate 30,990,506 of JAOTQP010000870.1, read as the reverse complement.
TCCCAAATGAAGCAAAGCCTAAGCTTCATGAACAGATAAACAGTTCTGTCAACAAATTTCCATATGTGTTTCTGTACAGATGTACATAAATGTAGTTAACAAAAATTCCACATACTTTCTTCAGTTTTTATATATTTTGATGTATGTAAACTGTTTTCAATCAGGGAGATTGATCTGGGAAAAAAAATTTAGAAAATTTTGCATTGCTGATATTTTTTTACCCATTTCAGGAACTCAAGATATGAACACTCTGGAACCACATTTGTGTAGGATCGACATTATCATTGAAGTGCACCAAAAATGTTGTTTGTAGCAGAAACAGTGAAAAACAAAGAGAATGATTTACAGATGTTCTCTTCGCAGCATTACTTGTAGACTTGAGAGGTAAGAGATAAACCATGTTCTGCTCAACCTGAAACATAAAGTGAAAGTATTATTCAAAATTTTGCACAACCCCTTTCAGTGTAAAACCACAGTTTTATCCAAATGGTAATCCATGAGAGATGTGAAAATCTTGTGTCTGGGTCTTGAAGGTGCTAACTATTTGTTCTGGATCTTCCTAACATAAAATATTCAAATTAGCTTGACAGTAATGCATGCAGTGATCTTCTGTAGTTATAGTAGTTAAGCCATTAAAGTACTTTACTCAAAATTTTAGCTGTTTCAGAATCCATATTTTAATTTTTTGCATGTGAACCAGTATATACTGGGAAACTGCTTAATGTTGCATACACTGGTTTTCTTTAATAATAAGTTAAATTGCATACTGCATATCATCTTTGAAGTTGACCAGTAATTGGAAGTGATGTAAATACCTTTTCTCCATTTAATATACCTATTTGTTAAAAATGGAATTAATAGAAGACTATGTTAAAGACCATTTTTAGCATGTCTTCCGTGTAGATTTTCAATGCTCTTCTTTCCTTAAATAATAATCTGTTAAACTTTATGGGTTGCAGCAGAAATTGCACTGATCCACTCTGAGAATTGTTAGCCTTTTTTAAAATCCTATATCTTTCCAATAGACAGGAATACTGCTGGGTTTTTTTCTAGGCTAATCCAATTACATCCTGGCAAATTTACAGAAGATAAAGGGTCAAGTTATTATTTAAAATGCTTTGTAGTGCTACTTTCAGGAAACAGTTTTAGCCCCTGTTACAGCAGTGAAGTTAAAATGATCCTTGCTGGAATGCAGCTTTGAATGTCACCTAAAAGCTGAAAACTGCTGGTAGGGTTTCACCTTCAGTTAATTTTTCATTTAAAGTGCAGCACTCACACAAGTCTACATTTCTTAGTGGATGTCATTCACTGGAATTAAAAATAAGGAAGTCAGACCACTAATACTTGAAGATGGAATCTAACGGAAATCAAACCATTCCACAAAATCCATTTGGTGCTTATTTATAGACTTGGCTATGAGTTTATTGACACTTAGGAAAGTAGGGCTTTTTAAGTGCCCTCAAACTGCATGAGGCCAGTCCAACCACATATCTCTAGCTGCAACTGGATTTCGAACTTGCTATATAAGGGCTCATTATTTATAATAACACCTTCTGTCTCCTGGTTTGTACTTGGGAAAAAGCAGGCTTGGTGTTTGTTTTCTCATTTTCCTTATTTGGATTTGATGAGTATAAAAGTCTGCCAAGTGTGAGTTGCTTGCCAGGACCTTGGGGCATTCACTACTCACCAAGCTGAAGCTGGCATTTATTCCATGAATTAATAAACAGCTGACCAGCTGGCTAGTAGTCAAAAAAGACCACTGTCCTAATACTTGGAAAAAATAACTCGCATCCACTTAAATCAGGATTGTTTTATTCTCTATTAATTCTTTGTGGATTTCAAGATTCTTCAATTAATGAAAATGTATGAGGTAAGTACATATTAATAGTGAGATCCTGGTTCAACTCATGTGATAGCATCTCTGTCCCTGACTTGAGTGGACTTGGGATTTTCCATGTAATTTTATAGGAAATATCTCCAACTGCTCTGGCTCTGAACAATCCTGTGTGGCTGCTGGAGCCAAACCCACTGCTCTGTGGGGGTTTCTGACCAAGCTAAGGGATATGGCTGCCACATTTTTTGTGGTAGGTCCAACCAGCAACAAGCATGAACATGAATTTCAGGCACACACACATGGTCACAGGTGTGCTTACAGCTTTGACAAGAGGTAAAGGAAGCAGCACTTTTACTGTAGAGGTAGGAACTGAAGCACTGAAAGATTTTGGTACTTGTCCTGCATGTTTCACATCCACACAGCCTTCACCAGCTCTCAAGGCACAGTAGTCTGCTTGCTCCAGCAAAAGACCTCAGATCTTCAGTAAGATAGTCAAGTGACCTAACTATACCATACACCACTCCTCTCATAAGATTCTTGATTATGTATTTGCACTTGTCACCTTTAGTGCACCACTAGTCCTCACCTTTATTTTCCATCTTACAAAATATTGCCATTATTCTTGCTAAGTCTTGTTATAAAGTTACAACTGTATGTCCTGCTGTGATCTCCAAAACAAGTTTCACTTAGGAATAATATTGTTTTTTAACATTATTTTGTTCTGCTGATGCTAGAGCTTTTCAGTGTTTAATTCATGAAATATTAACTACCTTTTCATCCCGAGAAGTCAGAGTTTGGTGATAACTTTAATAACCAATGAACCCTTAATTTCAGCCTCTTTCTTTCAAATTCCTATTTCTATGGAAGAAAAAGAGTGGAAATTTTCTCCCTAGGTTTTAAACCAAATAAACCTACTTCAATGTTATTAATACAGGTCATTATATCTGGCTTGTTTAGAGTTATCTATCCTTGAAAATGCTTTTATATTTGAGATCTGTGGTACTGCCTATTCCAGCATCCTGCTTTGTCCTGTTGTAAATCTTCTTGTGGACCCCAGTTAGAGTTTTGTGCTCGACATTAAATGACTAAGCTCACTCAGAATCCTTTTCTCTGTAAATAGATAACATTTGGTTTTTGTTTCTTTGGTTTTTTTCCCTCAACAGTGCTTGAATGTCAAGGATTCACGACCAATGTGTTACCCTTCCACAGTGAACTCTTATGTTTTAGAATTATAGCTTCAATTGAGAGTTAGAGAGCTTCCTTGCTGTGGCAAGTTGGATGATTCAGGATGTCTAATGGAAAATTATAGCCATTCATCAGCTAAGGCTAGGAAGTCACCTTATATTATAAAACCTTCAGTTTCTGGATGATTGTAAAGTACAGCAGGCAGAAATACTCCTATTGTACTCCTAAGGGAACTTTTGGTTCACAGGAAAGAAAAACAGGGATGCTGATGTTTTGCTTTCTTTCCTTCCTGTCCTCCTCTTTTTCTCCATTTTTTTTTCTCTTTTTGCTTTGAAACCACAATCTGTCAAGATACTTTAAACAGGAATGAGTTGAACATAAAATATTCCAGACTATAGTCTGTGTTTTTTGAGTGTCATCTTTAATTTCTGAAGAATTTGACAATTATGTTGTATACAGGCTTCCAAATGTGTAGGAAGAGTGGGAGCTGTGCTCTCTCTATTGATTGCCTTGGACAGAGATGGAAGAGAGAGAGCTGGCTTTAGGTTTTTTCCTAGTGAAAGGATGAAAAACACTGGAAACAGGGTTTCTTTGACTCAACTGTTAGGTTCACTGCAGGACAATAGGAGAGGTTTTATATAAATTACAATAAAACATACGGCTCAACAGTTATCAAACACTACCTGAGATGATTGTTGTGCTCTTTGCTAACTCTTCATGTGTTTAATCCATTTCTTTGTATTTACGAGGAAGTTCACACAGAAAAATGGGAAAGCAGACTTTCATGAATTGAGTCTAAGAAGCAGTTACTTTTAGCTTTTGTCAGTCTGTTAGCCATTATGTTAAAGCATTGTATGGTTTTTGAGAAAGTGTTTCAAGAAATTAGAATTCTGTCCAGATAGCACTGTCTGTAAAAATTTAAGGATTTATGCATTGCAGTGAGCAGGACCTCAAGTAGTTACCCTGACATGAAAGAATTCTCAAACTAAAGCCAGTAGAGTGGGAGAAATGGACGTGCATGAGCTAAGGTGCCTACTTGAGGCTTCTACTTAGATCCCTAAATTGCTGCTTGCACATAATTGACATAATTGACTGTATCTTCCTTAGTGGCATAATTTTGAGCTAGAACACGTGTCCACACTGGGGACATGTAGGGATTAATATCTTGTTTTCTTTATTTAATTTATTTATTTATTTATTTATTTTTTTTTTTTTTTAAACCAGTGTATGCTAACCTTTAGGCTTCCAGGAGTGGAACAAATTGTCACAGATGATTCTGTTCTACATTGCATGGATTAAGTAACTGAACGACAGAGGAAGGGAGGACGTGTAAGTGATTCTAGCTTTCAGTGGACATGGCCCTCTTTTAGCAGAAGACCCTTGTGGATTTAATGTCATCCTCATTGTACACTTCTGTGGTGATGTAGGAAGAAATCTTTAGACATTTCCTCAATCCATGTCCTCTGCTCAGAGAGTTTTAAAATACAGTAGTGGCATTCAGAGAGGAAAATTTTGGTACTGAATCCCTGAGGGATAAAGATTTTAATGAAAGGGAAAAGGAAAATAAATTTTACCTTCAAAAGGCAAAAGAGTAAAAGCAGGAAAAGGAAATTGCTAGGAACTTTCTCCCAAGAGCTGGGAGAAAATTATCCTTAATAACTCCACAGAGATTAAAAATAATTTCCAATTTACTTCTCCTGTATGCCTATGGTAAAGATTACTGAGTGAGTTATTTCAGGTCTATCTGGAATTCTGGAAAGGAAAGGATAAAGTATTTTCAATATTTTGAATTTTTAAAAAATTTTATTATAATATATTTTATTTTTATTTTTCCAGATAGAGCTGTACCATCTCAAAGCCATATCATCATATTCATTAGGTAAATGCACCATAGATATGTTCTGATTATACTCAAACTGAGCTTGTGAATTAAGGAAATTCAGACTTAAAGTATACATATGAGAAATCCCAATATTGTCATGTGGAAAAGAACAGGACTAAGGCAGTGCACATGAGACACCAGAGACTTCAAAGTCCTGTAATTGTGATGAATGCACTGGTTATTACAATATTAAAACATTCCAGCTTTGACTTTACGATGTCCATGCTTACCACATTAAATGAAAAGTGTAACTTTTATCCAGTAAAAATCCGTAAGATGTATCTGTTTGTGTATTTGAAAAAAGACTTACTTTCCCCTTTTCCCTTGCCCTTTCCCCACTCCCCCCCTTTCCTCTGCTTCCTTGTAGAACTATGTAAAGGAAAGACATAATTTCCCATTCACAGTGCTCTTGTATCTCAGGTTTCATTTGCAGCTTAAGTCAATAAAAGCATTTTGCTGATGTCACATAAAATTCGTTAAAAAACAACCAGAACAAAACACCCCAAAACTTCCAGAGGGGATTTGAAATATAAATTGCAGCTGAAAATTCTATTAACACATAGTAAACTTCTGTTACTTTGTAATTATAAGCTATACATGTTTCTTGTTTAGGTAAAAGGAAAACTTCCAATTTTCATTTGCAACTCTGAAATAAATCCACTTTATATATGTTTAAAGATATTTTTTCTCTCAAGTTATATTTGAATGGTTATGTTGTGACAGCATATCTTTCCTCTAAAGCATGATGATTGTAAAACAAGTGAAAAAATTATCAAATCATCACTGAAATATTTCTAAGGTGAAATTAACTTCCTAGAAACCAAATCGTATAACTGATGTATGCATGTCCTATTATTTTTTTGTTAATGATAAGTAGTAAGATAATATCTTCAGATTTAATCAGGGCATTGTTTAACCACAAGCTTTTATGCTCCAAATTTGTCTGTAGGAAAAGGCAGCACACCTGATATATATTTAAGGAATGAAAATAATTTATTGTTTGTATAATGGAAATATTTAGAATCTAATCATTCTTAGTCCAGACTGAAGTGTTATTGAATAAAGAAACACTAAGAATGTACTTCAAATTGTTGTACGTGCATTTACTTATTGTATCTTTTTTTGATGAGCTCACCCATCTTCTCTGGGCTGTGAGGTTGGATGTTTAACTCTAGCTGTGGGATTTTAAAGTGAATCACTGACATCCAGAGTCTTTCATCAGCAGGTGGAATGTGGTGTTCTTGTTGGTGGTTGCTTCCTGACTCTAGGATTCATTAGGGGTCATTTTTGTGTGTTTGCCTGCACACTTTCACACATTACTCTTTCTTCCTTAATCTGAAGCTCCAGGTTAAACCCAGATGTTCCTTGAGTAGTGACTTCCAGTATGTTTGACATCAGTCTTGTGCTCTGCTTGTAACTCCTAAATGCAGTTCTGTGCAGTTCCACGTCTGCATTTCTTTAACTCTCCAAGGCTGAGCTGTTTATGACTGTTTGGCCTCTGGGGCCAGGCTGTGCCCATCTCTTACCATCCTGTGTCTGCACTTCTCTGTGCACCACCCTGTGTCTCCTCTTCTTGTCTCCTGATATCCAGGTCTGTATTTCTCTACACTAGAATACCACATGAGAGTCATAAATACCTCACTATACATTAAATAACTGCTTGCTACTGCTATGTGCATAAAAATTACAGTGTGATTCTACAATTCTACAATAAAAGATAAAAAAAGTAAAACAAATGAGCCATAAACACCTGCTCATTCAGAAAAGCTACAGCCACAGGTAAACCAAATGAGAGTTGCAGGCAGAGAAAGTCTGGCAAATCACAGTCCTGGAACTGTGTAAGTTAAGTACAAAGCTTATGGCCAGTTAGTGGCTTTGACAATACTTTATTACAGGCTATGTTCTTACAAAATAAATGGTATACGTTTTTTTTCCCATATAGATCAGCAACTGTCTTGCTATATATATATATATAGGTCATTAGAGTACAAAGTGAATAAAACTAGCAACTGTAATAACATTACAGAGGTACTGTAAGAAAGCAAAATATTTTTCTCTCCTAATATTCGGAAACAGTAGAATTATGCTTGAAATTCTTACCAATGAGCCCAACCTAGATCTTATATGCTGTTCAAAAGGATAGGAATTTGCAGAAAGGTGTGCCCCTAAATGTCATCCTAGTGAATAAATCAATGCTGAATAATAATGACATAGCAGTACCATTCAGTATAACAGATTTAATATCCTTGTTCTATGAGTATTAACCAAATTATGCTTAGGTAAACATGGTCTGGTAAGTAGACAGATTATGAAACAGATAATTCTTTCTATAAATTCCATTCTAATAAGCAAAACCCCTGTAGGTTAAAGGGAATTTTTAATGATAATTTTGAAAGTGCAAAGATAAATAGGAGAAAATTAGAACCATCCCCGATGTAATAAAGTGCAGCAGTAACATGTAAATAATTATTTTTCTGGATTATCCAACAAATTGGTAAGGACAGAGAAGCAGCATTCTTTATCAACATTCTCTCTAATTTGATGTACTCAGAAGACCTGGTCTACAAGATATGCCTTGCTGCAGTGCACAGAAGCATGCAGGAGAAAGACCACCAAACAGCAAAAGTTTTTTAAATCTAAGGAAACTGAAGAAGGTGAGTTATGTTTGTACTGATGATTCATACTTAACCTTCGTGGTTTGCTTGCTTGCCATATGCCAGCATCACTAACCCAGGGGTGCCAAAAATTACCATTGATCAATAGTTTGAAATTGCAGCACTTGAACTTTCACCTTTAATTCTGCTGTGCTGTAGTATGTGTTCAAACATCAGCCTTTTAGAATTATTCATTCTGGCTGCAGATAAGCATTGCATAGACATCTGCAGAATGTTAAACATACATTTCTTTCTACCATGCAATAACAAAGCCAGTTTCAGTATAGAAACATGTTAGAGTTCATATTTCTCAGTTTAAGCGGGCAGTCTGGGGACATTAGTATCTCTGTGTGGTCAATTTAAATTTTCCTTCAAATCTGATATTATGAAACTTTTTTTGAAATATGCACAGTTATGTATATGAGAGGTGAAGGGGCTGCGATGTGATACAGAGGCTTTTGAAATACATTCAAAAATTTACAGTGACCCCAGAGGGCTCTCTGGGGAGTAGAGTGGAGTCACCAGACCGTATTTTCAAAGAGTCTTTAAATCTTCAAAGACTCCAGACTTATCTCTGTAGTTCTGAACTGTAATGCTGGGCTTTTGCAAAGTCCTGCCTAATGTGCCAATAAGATCAGTGAGCAACAAAGGAGTTTGCATGGCTAAGGCTAAATCCAACTTTTTCAGTAAAAAAAGAAAGATCATTCTCAAAACAGACTCTCTATGTAACATTATTATTGTTATAAGAAGCAATGGTTGAAGCATAAGTTGCACAGTATAATAAAAATTATTATTTTCATCTTTTAAGGGAGGTAGAAGAGGGAAAAAACCCATTAAAACTAAAGCAAATTTGGTCAAAGAAACCCTGATTCTTCAACTTAATTTTTTCTCTTTGGTGTAGGTATTCAGTGTGAGATTCACTTTAGTTATCTAAGATTTGACATCTGATCCAGCTATTTAATTTTTTTGCTTTTGTCATTCAAAAAAGTGAGACATCTTTAGCTGTTAATTTATCCTCACCTACTTTAGACACCTACACAGGACTCCTCTGTGTTTAACTTACTGACTCTGCAAATTGCTTGGATAACAAGATCGGATTGAACACCTATGCATGGCTAGTAGATAAAATGAAGAGCCACTTTTAATGACACTCCACTTTTAGTATACATAGCTGTATTAATTTCAGAAGGAGTTCTGTAGCATTCATGCACAAACTGTGTATCTTCATTGCTAGAGAGGTGCTAATATCTTTAGACTTTTTATTTCACCTAAGTAGTTGCTTAAAAGCAAAACAAAAAATAATTAAGTTCCTTGCTTTCCTATGGAGTTTATTCTTCATATATTACCTCCAGTCCAACAGCAATACATTCTCTGTGTGGCTGTCAGGCTTATTAGGAAAAGGAATACCACAGATTCATAGAGAAATCTTAGAGAAATTTGCCACATCAAGAGTAGTATTCTGCAATTCAAACTTTTTTTTATTCATTGATGTAACATGCAAAAGGCCAGAGAAGACAGGGCAAAATAGTAAATACCAGCCAGAAAAAGAACTCAGGGAAAAAGTCATTAACAGTGCCAATCATAGGAGTCATTACTCTGATTCTCCCTAGCCTGCAGCTTCACAGTGCTATCTGCTAATAGATGTTGGCTGGTGTCTGAACACCAGTGCCTGGAAAGTTCCTATTTCAAAGAAAACAGAATCTCTCTAACAAGCCAAATATACCAGCCTTTATCATCAGCACTGCTACTATTGCCTGGCCAAAAGAAAAGGCAAATGATCATGAGCATTTGAAGCCTACCAGACACCTTTCAGTATTTATGGTCACTGACTGTGACTTTCAAAGTCTTTTATTTCTCATAGCAGTCATAACTAGACAAAACAAATTTTCTGAACTTTAAGACAGAGTGTACTCCATGATTGTAAAATAAAGTGAAGAAAGATGGCAGATTATTTTATGTATAAGAAAAAAAAAAGGGTATTTTTTGCTATATTTTATTCACTACGTCCCACAAATCTGGAAATGTCACTGATCTGCATTTGGAAAGTTCACTCTATATTTTGACTTTGGCAACTTTCTTACATTTTCCTCTATTTTTTTTTTTTTTTTTTACATTCATATACTTTTCTCCCATCTAAAAAATATGCATTAAACCTCAAATGCAAAAATTTTTCACATGAATTTTCTTAGTCAATTTATGTACAACATTGCTGCTATTTGCAAATCATGTAGAGACTATTTGAAATGGCACATCTTGAAGTATGCCTGCTACACTTTAAAATATTTAAAAAGACAATAGTGTTTCGCAACCACTCCTTAATAAGTGTTTTCATAATGGCTATTTGTCTTATTTAGACTTTCATGCCAGCTCCCAGATATAGGTGTTTTTCCAGTGTGATTAGTATGTAACTCAGCTTAGTTGCATCTCTAGTTTGGGTAGCATTTGGTAGAGAACTTGTCATGCCATAGCTACAATAACCTTCTGAAAACGACAGGCAGCCCTGAACCTGATTTTTTTAAAAAAACAGCATACAAATATTTTCCCCTTTAGAAAGTTTTTTTTTTCTTCTAGAATTTTTTTTTTTCCTTAGCTGTCTGTTTTCTTTGGGTGCTATTTTAAACTGTGGATTTGTTTTCATTTCTCCACCATATGTTTTGATTTTTCTATTTTTGTTCCTGTACATTTATTCATGCTTTTTCTTTCTGAAACCCTTTCACCTCTCTCACCCTCTGAGACTGGCTGGTAAGTAAAAAGCAGTTTATTGACAGTACATGTGATACATTTTGACCTCCTTAAGAGCTTCTTGCTTCTTAGGTTTCAGTCTAGCTTTTATGGTGGAAAGCCATCCTAAGATTGACTTGGATTATCCATTCTTTATTTTTATATTTGGAGTAGTTACAGTATGTTCAGGTTAGGTGAATAAGGAATTGTAGCTCAAGATTTCTAGAAGCACTGACCAGCCACTAACAGTAGTGACTGAATAAGTTTACACATGCACACAAACCTACACAGACATGGAACATACCCCACTCCCCTGCTGGTTTTTTGATTGCTGTTTATTTTAAGATAAAACCAATTAGCAATGCTTGGCATGCCTATATTCCCAGGCCCCTCTTTATCATTCACATGGAACTTAATATCGGCAGGGCTCTGCCATCTTTAAGATGTGGATTTCATAAAAACGAAAAAAAAAAAAAAAAAGCAAAACAATTAAAAAAAATTGGTTTTATTTCAGTAAGAATTTTTAACTAGATATATATTCCATTTCAGTGTTTCTACTTCCTAGATTACATTTCTAATATTTTTTAGACTCTGGGCATATCACTTGCACATGCTGGAGAAAAAGATGGTCAGGTTGGAGGAGAAAAAAATCCCAAAGCAAATCATTGCATCATTTTTCAGCCAGTGTTGCTCAGGATATTCTTTACTATGAGGCTTTTTTTGTTGTTTGTTTTTAGTTTGGCTAGCTTGTTCATTTGTTTGGGATCATTTTCCTTAGAAAGTTTACTAGAAATTCCTAAAGGCCATTTCACTAATTATTCAAAAATAAAACAAGACTGCAGCTCCCATATGGCAACTCTGTGTTCATTCTGACATGTATTTTGACATGTTTTGCTTTATTTTCTTATAATTTGCATCTCTTTCACAGCCTTGCAGGCTAATATTTTTTCTGTTTGTAGATGCAGAGAAATACTTTCTGTTGCACCTGACTTCTCCAGTCTCCAGGTCCCTCTCAATCTCATCAAGTTCAGGGGTGATGCCAACTCTTCTTTCCAGGCCTCTCTTTATAGAGGCAAAAGACAGTGCTGAAACACTGCCTAGAGAACCTTTCTGACAGAGATAAGCACCAGCCCTTGCATTTCTCCGCTGTTTTTTTTTTTAACAGTAACCTCTGCTGGAGAGCTCAGAGGCTGACTAGAAAATATCAAAAGGAGTAATGATTCTGTCAGAGTCTGTCTGGTGTAAGGAGGTAGTGCAAACAAAGGGCTCACATGCATATTTTATCTAACCCAGTGGTAATACCCTTTCTGACCTAATCAAATCCAGAACTCACACTAAATCACTCTATTAAGAGCACGATTTGAGGAGAAATTTTGAGACAGTCTATTAAGCTATTTTATAATCTTTACAAATCATTGCGTGTTCATTATTTTAAGAAAAAGAAAAAAGCAGGGGAAAATATGTTGCAATTACTTGCAACTGGCAATTTAGATGTCACTAGTCTACTATGAATTCATTTGGCTGTAGTGCAAGATCTTGACATTTTTATGTACAAAATCAGCACTTTGGCAGGTGAATTTAATTTATCTATTTTCAGCTGCCTCCCTCCCTAAAACTCTTAGTGGTAGGATATTATGGCAGCATTTCTGCAAGTCTTACCAAAGGGATGATGTTGTCAGTGAGTGTAAGTTTACATTCCCTTTTGACAGGTGAGAAAGAAATTGTTAAAATTTTTAACCGTCTGAAGGTATAGCTTCAATTTATTCTTGTTTATATATTATGGTATTCTGGATTCTTTTTTCCTTCCACAAGTTTATTCTCATTTTGTTTAGTGATTTGTTTTTGCACCAATGAAGTCGCTAACGATATTAGATGTTGTAGATGCAGATTTAAGTCTGTTCAGCACACTTCAGATTCACACACTTTGTCCTACTTCTATCAAAGTGCGGTTATGCATATGAGAGGCTAATCTGTCCATGTTTCTATTCATGATAGCCTCCAGGAAACTTCCCTTACTGGAATGAAAACATTTCAAACAGTGAGAAATTGGAAGCTTGTGACCCATATGGCACTACCATTTACTCAAAAGCCCAAATAATCTTACCAGCTGATGTGACAAGACTGTAGCAAAAAAATTCACAGTCAGAAAGAACATGAACTGTTCCCATGCTTGCTGTTGCTTTGTGCTGAAAATCTTCCTGATTAAAGTGTTCCTAGATGCTGAAAGGAGTGGTTTGATTCTGATAACTGCAGGCATGAACATACTTTTTTTCATGCTGCTATAAAGAAAATACTTCATATTTCTGTTTATTTGTTAGAGTGAGATTTTCTAAACTTTTGACTTTTGTCTTACTGTCTCTCCAGAAATGAAACAGTAGAAGAAATTGTGAACAAGTGCAGTTCTCTGAGGTATGTTTTAGGGCTTTATAGTAGTGAACATACATGTAGACGTGCTGCCACTGGTATGTCCAGGAGTTGTCAATTCATTTGTTTATATATAGCCACTTCAGCTTATGCTGTGTAAATCTAGTATATTGCTCAGCATTTATCTATTTTGGCACTTTCTTAAACAATTTGATGGCTTACGTCCCAGTCTGCCAGGAAAACCATTTTCACAAAATGTATCAATTCCCACTACTGTTTAAGAAAGTTGTCAGGTTTCTTAGGAACTCTCTGCACTCTAATTCAGATTTTTCAGCAGGTATGGTTTGATGTGTATGTAGTTGTTCTCTGTGGTGACATAAAATACAATCATTTCTCTGTTGCAAAGCTTAAAATAGTTGATTCCATAGCAACTGGGGGAAAAGTCATGACAAAAACTTCAGGGCTGCAAATTTACTTAAAAACAACACTCTAATCACTGAAACTCAAGTAGTTATTTTCCCTTGGGACTTTCTCAGTGTATGTTCCAATAGTGATGGTACACAGTTAATTACCTAATTTAATAAAAAGAGTGCCACAAAGCTATGAGCAGAACAACTATTCACTGTTATTGCCAAATGAGAGTTGCCATGGAGAGTCTTGGCACCCACACAAGTTACTCTTGCTGCTAGTTGTAGCCATCTCCTTACATCTCATTTAATATGGTGTTCCAGGAAACCACTGAAGCTTCATTGACAGAAAAACTTGCCCTGTTAAGTTTCAATGGAATGTGGTAAGGATATCATTAGGTCTACAGTAGCTCATTTGTGGAATCTTTTAATATGGAGGTAATGTCAGTTAGGACTCAAATAACATGGCTTTCACCTCTCTGTTTTCTTCTCAAACTTCTTCCTGACATTTTTCTATCATGACCTTCTCAATAAGGAATATGGAATAACAATTTAGTGTCTCATTTTTCACAGTAATCTTTATCATTGGAGAATAAATTCCTTTTGCTTTGTTAATGGATATTTTTGCAGACATTAAAAGGGGGATTTTATGTCCAGGTTAGAAAGGAAGTGCATGGAAAGCATAAAAAGTTTGATTCTCCTAATTCAGTTGTTATAGCACATAAATCCCAAGACAGAAACTGTTGCCTCTTTAGGAATAAGTGAACTGAAATAATTTAGGAACCTCACTTTTGCAGAATACCAGAAAATATGGTTTTCTTGAATTGGAAGGTGATTCAATGGGTATTAACTTGCCCATGGCAAGCCAGTATTTATTTATTTATTTATTTATTTATTTATTTATTTATATTAATGAGAACCTGTCTACTTCAAGTTGGCTGTCCCCATTATGAAATTCTTGGTATTTGTCACTGCAGGTTAGTTTTATCTAATTTTTTTATATTCTGATAAAAAGTTTTGATTACTTCACATTCATGCATTGATGGAAATTCAAGGTTTATGTAAAAGGGTGGAAGCACTCTCAAAGATACAGACTTTCTTTCTGGATTGTGCTGTATATTTGCAGAATATGTTGGATTTGGAATTGAGAAAGTCAGAATTTCTAAATGATAATGCGAAGAGCACTTAGGATTTTCTCTTTGCTGTGTGAATTTCTCAAAAATAATGAGCAAAGAAATCAAAGAGATTGCAGAAATTCAGAAACATGCTTAACAGGGAGGCTTTTCTTAAACTTGTGTGAAGATGCAGTAGTTATGCTCTCTTTCATTGTAAACATGAACTTTCTGTACAAGAATGCTCAAGCATAGTGGAAACAATGTATGTTCCTTAGAATGTCCTGAAATGACATACAGAAAAGGAAGTCAGATAGGAGAACATGTGAAATGGAATCAGATAAACTATTACCTTGACAGGCTAAGAGAATGTTGCAAGCCTACTTAAAAATGGAAATGGGACCTGCTCTTCATTCCTCTATTCCATATAGGAAAGGGGAAATGAAAACAAGAAGATATTCTTTCCCATGTGGTTCCTAGTAGGGGTGAATGATAGTGTATATTGGATGCCAAACACTACCTGTTTTACACGGAGATTATAGTGATTTCTTAGATGCTCAGAAAATGTATATAAAATACAGTAGCATAATATAAGCCTTTTCTCCATTTTAGGGCACATCTATACATTTCTAAAGCTCTGAATGCTGCTCACAGATTCTGAAGAACACAAACTATCATTGGTCTCGGACTGAAAATGTTAAGAATTCTTATGTGAGGAATGTGTGGCTTGGTTTTGATTTTGGTTTTTTTTGTGAGTTTTTTTTTTTTTTTTTTTTTTTTTTTTTTTTTTTTTTTTTGTGAGAGTTTGAGGGTTTTTTTGCTGGATCATTGGGTTTTGTTAGTAGTTTAGGGGTTTGTTTTTGTTTCTTTTTTTTTCCCCTCCCGGCATTCTGAATTGTTAGAATTATATCTGGCTTATAAAACCATTTTTTCCAAAAGTGCTTGCAAGGAAACATGTATCACAATCTGTCCCTCAGAGACCAAATACATACTTTTTCACTGAAAGCCTGAGAAGTCTTCTGGGCGTCTTTAGAGATGTTATCAAGAAACAAGCAGGATATGCCACTACTGTGTTCAATTTTGTCTACATATTTGTTGGCAGCTCTAATACCTCAGAAAAACCTGTGAAACAGATAAAATTTAAGAATATAATGTTCAAGATGAAGTACCTGTGAACAAATAGGTTCAAGAAACAAAAAAATAACCTACCCCTAAACAAAAAAAAATGGAAACCAAAAAAATGTATCTGTGGATACATCAATAGGAAATTATAGAGAAGGATGACAACATAATACTATGTTGTCACTATAAAGCTGCCATGCAAAAGGGAATGTAGTGTGAGGAGCTACCAGGCAAATATTGGTGAAATCAGCAATGGTTTTGCAGGAAGGACTGATAAGAGCTCATCTGAACTCCTCTTTATGTGACAGGTAGAAAATGCTTAAAAACTGAGAAAGTCAACCTTCAGAAAGTGTGCAAAATTAATTTCAGAAGATTATTTCAAAATGCTGTCACAAAGGGGACTGAAAACTCATATGATGCAGCAATAGGAAAATGAGCCTAAATTTAATTGTTCTCTGCTAACTGGGAGCAATGGTTGGAGGTAGAGTTCAACACTGTAGAACAATATTGCTGTAAAAATTGTAAGCTTGAAATAAATTAATTTAGCATGTAAATAAAATTATGAGTATTAATCTTCAGAGGGTTTTAGAAGTCTGACAAGTTTTTAAATAAAACTTGTTTGTTGTATAAAAGATTTTTTTGAAATTTATCATGCAAATAGAAGGGATAGTATCTGATGATCTTCAATTGTTCATAATTCTGTAATTTCTACTTATTTTTTTTAAAGTCCTTAAATATTCCCAGAAATGTCACTATTCAACATTAAAATATAATGGCATACATAGTTTACCAAATGTTCATACTAGTACCATTTTATAAGCATACATTCTAGTCTATATAAGACACATTCAAATTAAATTCTGATAAGAGTTCTCTTCAATTTTATTTCTGTCCCAATTGTGATTCCAGCCTTTTACATGGAACTTCCTATGCTGTCTCTGGGACGTTCCTTGCGAGCTT
The DNA here is from genome assembly GCA_026413545.1 of Cichladusa arquata. Taxonomy (NCBI): domain Eukaryota; kingdom Metazoa; phylum Chordata; class Aves; order Passeriformes; family Muscicapidae; genus Cichladusa; species Cichladusa arquata. The sequence continues at coordinate 30,974,265 of JAOTQP010000870.1, read as the reverse complement.
GTTTAACATCATGCAGCAGATTCATAGGCAAGTTGTGAAGAGTTACCAGGAATACAAGTCTGGCACTCAAGTCTTCAGACTGCACTGTCTTTAACAGTTTGAATTCATACATTATTTATACTTACTCAAAAATGACAATATTCTGCAATCCTGAAGAATTAAATTAGGCAACTTCCTGCATTTTACAAAGATCAATTAGAAGCAAGCATTTTGCCAGAGCCAGGAGATGTTTTTCTTGCCTGAAATATTAAATAAAGGTTTTCTTATAGAGTTATTCTGTGTGCAAAGGGACAGATTAGGCTACAAAATGTCCCATAAGACTCAAATTTGCAGAATTTAAATTACAGTATGTTGATTCCTCTTTTTGTTAGAAGTACAAAAATTTGCAGCTTAAAGTTTCAGTAGTATAAAAGAATAATACAAATAAAATAAGTAATATAAGATCATCAATAAACCTTGTGAGATAATAAAAATTACATTAATGAAACAATATTGAATTAATGAAACAAGAAGGAACTGAGGTACATTCTAGTGCTTACATGACATTTCAGTGTCCTTTAAAGTGCATATCAAAGATGCCTTGAAAAAATAGGCACTAAATGACTACTGAAGAGTTCTTTAAATATATCATGGGACAAAAATATTATAGAAATTTTATTTATTTATTTATTTACTTATTACATGTTATAAGTAGTAATGGAAGAAGTAATGCAAGTAATCCAAGAAGGATTACTCTGAGTTTCAAATGAACTATTTGTCCTATTAAAATACTGGGGGATTTTATTCATCTGAAGAACTGAAGAAAAACATTGCTCATATTTGGAATGGAAACAATGGAAACAAATTAAAAATTGGTGTTTATTAAATAATAAAAATTCAATTCTTTTTTAAACTTGCATTTCAATGTGTTATGCACTTTTCCATTGGAAGATAATATATTTTAGACTATTCAGAAGAAAGAGAGAAACTTTTAAAAAGCTTAAATGGAAAATTTACCAAGTAATTTTTGCTCTTCCTTACAGGCCTCAGAATTAAAGAGAGATTTTTGAAACATTAGTAAGCTTACAGAAATCATGAAAGTGGCTAGATTTATTTTTGTTGACTTTAGTTTTTCATAAAAACAGCAACAAAACTAAATTGACATTGACAGGAAGTGAACACTAACATTATTAACACTGTTCACTGTGTTCCGAGTGAAGAAGAAACATCACTGATTCTCTCACTACCATTTTTTATTTTATTTTACTGCACTTGATCACAGTGTTTAAAAGGAGAGGCTTTTATATTGTAAGAGAAGGCAGTGGTGTATAGATTACTTTTACTGCTACGAAGATTAATCTATTACTTGTTCTGTCGATTGCATTTGACAAGAAGCTTCTTACACTTAAATTTTATCATGTGGTGACAGATGATTCTGCTTGTTTGTGCAATTTCCTGGTTTGCAGAGGCTTCACTATGAAGTGCCTCATTATTAGTCACCAGCATTAGGTATGATTTTTGTACAATATAGGCTTAAAAAAGGGGGAAAACCTCCAGCAATAACCAAACCTGTTGATATATGTTGAAAGGATGAAAGGAAAAATACCTTAACATCACACTGAAATGGTGGCAAACATTATTTCCTGAGACAGGAAATAGCAATTTGTTGGAAGCAGAAATGTACTGTAAATAGAATACCTACTTTTCACATTTCTTGGCCTGTGCTCCCATCAAAATTGTGGAGATAGTACACATGACACATTAGGTACATTATAAGCACCATAAAGCAGCACATCTGAAAATCCTACTATTTTTGTGGAAAATATTTATGGATCCATGAGGCAAAGCAATTAATTACTGTTGGTACTTAATTCTAAGGAATGCAGATGTGTTTGGATTTGTGGAATTCTTCATTTAGAGCCAAGAGTCCCAAAATGTCTTTGCAGGGAATCTATACCAAACCCACTGGGCCTATTGTCATTCCTCCAGCAGACCTCAGCCTTGCTTTGATCAGTCACTCAGCAGTGAGAGCAATCTCTGTGCCCGTTCAATTTTTTTCTCAATTTGCTAGCAATGCCCTCACAGATGCTGCAATCATACTTCTTTCTCTTCTACTTTGCCAAGCAAATTAAAGGTTTGTGCACTTTCTGTCTGTTTAGATGTAAAGAATATTATAATCTGGGAAAAAACGGTTTACATCCCTTTTCTTTTGGCATGAGTGGCTAGACAGAGTAATAAAGGAAAGGCTTTACACTGGCTAAACTACCAAAATTATTCTGTTACTGGTTTTGCTTTATATGAAAACTTGCTTGATGTTTAATTTTATTTTGTTAAGGATGGCTTTAAAGCACTGCTATATTTTAAAAGGAAGAATTAATATTGAAAATGTTTCATTCATATTTGGACATAACTTGGGAGATAATCCATTTATTATATTCACAAGAATTTAAATTTTTTACAGTGTCTATATCACTTCTCTAGTATATGAAGATGTGCAACATTTATGTGAAATATTAGAAAAAATCTATACTTTTATCAATGCATCTACAAAGAAGGGTTCAGTGTTATCACATTATTCAACCATTTTCTTTGACTTTGGAGAGACTTAGCTGAGAGAGGTTTTCATTTTTGCATACAGAAAGGTTGAGAAAGGAAATTGGAGCTCAAAGGGACATCAAAAGACATAGGTTTGCATGGAGCCAGCAGGTGTTTGAGTGGGGAGCCCAGTCAGTCTGCACCTTCCCCAAAAGGGTTGCATGATCCCAAGAAATTTAGCCAAACAGCTTATCAAGTTTAATTTACAGATAAATTTCCTGTCTGAAAAACAAAAGTTAGTAATTCCTTGCTGCTCTGTTGCAAAGTCTGCTAGCTGATTTCTTTTTTTTTTTTTTTTTTTTTTTTTTTTTTTTTTTTTTTTTTAAGTGACTCTACAGCTTGTAACAAAATAAACACAGAAATATCTGCACATTTTACATTAAATGACACCTAGGACCTAGTCTATCTCATATATTGCAAGCTGCTTAAGGATACACACAATGCATGCAAGGATATCTTAATCACTAAAGATGAATATAAGAGTCTTGTCATTATAATGATACATATCTCTAAAGAAGAATTTCTCTGATAGACCAGATGTGACACTGATTTGACACTGACTGAACACAGATCACACACTTCTTTACAAAATGTTGCAGTACTATGAACTATCATAATGCAATGCTGAATTACACCTGCTGTAAGACTTTGGTTATAGAAAAAACAGTGAAGTACAGTTCTACATAATTTCATGTGAAAACATCTATATGAAAAGGATCTTGAATATTTCCCGTTTTTCTCACAAAAGATTTCCTAGTTATTGAAATAATAGATTGCTTTTGTCATGTCTAGGTGCTTACTAAGAAAATGAAAGAATTTTATGACTCCCATAAATTGGTTTGAAAATCTCTATTTCTAAGTGCATTGACAGGCATGGGGTTGTGTGAAATATTGCTACTAGGACCCTTTTCATTTTTCAGATACGGAGCATTAATTGGGATTTAAGATGCAGTACCATGACAGTTCAAGCTTCTTAGATGAATTTCTCTAGTGGTTGGAAGGGAATTTTTTTGATGATATACACTTGTTACTGTACTTGAGTAACTTGTAAATCTGGTGGCAAATACCTGAGGAGTTTTTTGGGTTTATAAAAGGCAGCATGCCATGGCATGTCAGCACATCTGACCTAAAATCTGAAGAGCATCACACTCTTTAGCGGCTTGAAAAAGCTTTCTGAGCTGAGATAGTGTCATTCTGAAGGGTGAATAAGAAGTGTAAGATCTTTCAGGAAACAACTTCTGCTGAGATTTAACACTCATGCTCAGCTACTACTCACAGACTTGTATAAGCTTCACTCTTTCTGCCACAGTGCAAAAATCGTGTCTTGAAATACGCTGATTATAATTTTATTGTCTATTCTGATATTACCTCCAAGGGACAAAAGTCCTCTAAAAAGAAGCAGGTGGATTGAGGAACACAAGAAGGCAAGAACACAAATTTGTAAAATAATTTCCTTTACTAATTCATGTAAGCTTCTCTGTAAAATGTGTACTCTGTCAGGTAGAAAAACCACTGCTCAGCCAGTCAGTCACTGATCTGACCTTTTTTTTTAAATTTTAAATATTTTCTGCTCTCCGGATAAGCAAGGCTCTTTTGTAGTAAAAAACCAGATTATCATCTAATATCTCCATAAAATAATGTTGGCAAATGTGAAGAAATTGATGTGGAGAATGCAACACAGCTATGTGCCTCTTGTGCCTGTCTAAATATATCAGACCAAAAAGACCAGAGTGAGTACCAAAGGATATCCAACAATTATTTCCATCACTAAATTATTCCACAGTATCTTTAGTACATCCATGACCACTCTGTAACACCTCTTTGCTCCTGCCCCTAGATAAAGAGTTCATAAGGCATGGCTATGAGCTAAGCCTAAAGACCTAGAGATGTGAAGATACTCTGTAAAATTGGGATGTAATTTATACCTCTTAAGATTGAGAGGTAAATCTTCATTTCAATGGATTCAGTGGATAAACTGTTAGTTGCAGGTTTGCTCCAAGTTAAGATCCTGAGACAGGTTCCCCCCTTGGAAATATGACTACAAACTGCTGAGGTGCTTTAAGATACGGAAATAAATTAAATTCTTTCATGAGCAACACTGAGAGATTTAATTTTTTATTATTTTTTGTATTCAGTTCTATCCCCAGTCTATACAAATCATGGTTGTAATTATAGGTATGGCATGAAGATTTCCTTGGTTTTTTCTTCTCTTCCATATATGCCATTGATTTATTCCTGTTAACCAAAAAAGCCTTTTGGAATCCAGCCCCTGGAATATCTGCTCAGACAAAACTTGGGAAATGTGTAAAATTCATAAATTTTTCCTAGAACACTGTCCTAATCATAGCACTTGAAAAAAATTGTGTCTAACAAAAGAGCTGCTGCCATGGAAAGACATGGAAAGCTAATGCTGACCCTATTTCCAGATAACAATGGTAATGACACCTAATGACCTTCTTGGGATAATAAAAGATTTGTATTGATTTTTCAGACAATATATTTCACATAAATACTTCTGACTATGACAGTGGACGACTTGTGTAATGGCATTTTATGCATCATCCCAACCTCATAAAACATAACATGTTTGTTATTTTTGGAAACCAACGAATGCCATCAGATACTCACAGTTGGCCACAAGTTTATTAATAGTCTCAAGGAGTGGCAAATTTAATTAATACTAAGGACTTTTTTCCTCTGTAAATACAGTTATGTGAATGGAGTCTTGTAGTTAGTGAGATGAATGTAAAAAATGCATGTACAGCCGAAGAGACAAGCAGAGAATTATTGCACACCTTGGTAAACATTGGGCCTATTAAATAATTTTCAAATAGAGATGGAAATTATTGAAAATTAGACTTAATTATCAATGTTTAAAAATGTAATTTAAATGAATGAGTTCAGTGGTAACTCGAGCCATAAAGCAGAATGTAATCTGCTTTCCAGAAATTCAGAGACAAGAGAAAAAAATGCCTTGCCCTGCATTCCATGCTATGTCATAGGGCTGAAATGTCATAGGTATAAGTAGGTTTAGGGGCCTTTCCTTTTGCCTAAAGGGAAAAGAGGGCTTTTTCGTACTCTTGCAAGAAGGGTCATGAAAGACTTAAGTGGGATTTATATAGCAATTCTCCATTGTCTTAATGGTGCAATTGTTTTTAGAAATGTCACACATCCATATAGATGAAAAAGCATTGAATGATTTTGATTTTAATACTCCTCATAAATAAAGATACAAACCTCATATATTAGGATTTGAAACCATGGGGTTTTCTACTTAAGTCTGACCCTTCTCAAATGGATATTATTTACCTTGCATAGGCTTCTTGCCTATAAATCATGGTTGCATGTACATTCAGATGGAAAGCAAAATCTTTTGAGTTATCTAGTACAGTGTATGTTGTATTTTTCTACTGTATTTTAACCTCTGATACACATGATAAAGATAGCATATTGAAGCCATGCATTAAATAATTTAATGTAAAATTTAATGCAGCACTGCATTTCCTGTCAGAGACACATCAGGGAACCTCTTTACAATAACAGAGCAAAAGGGATAACAATGTTAATGAGATTAGAGGAGTAGGAAGAGTTTAAAGGAGTGGCTTTATTTTTCTACAAGTCAAAATTTGTCAGAAAGATATGGGAGGTTAACAAATAAGTCTGTATTATTGGGAAACTCTAAGCAACAGACAGGAATGGACAATAGTAGGTAACAAGCCAGATCAACCTGAATTATCATTATACTGTCCATAACACAGGGATCCATGTCAATTTTTATGGTTACTTCTTTAGATCTAGTTCAACAGACAGATCCTGTAACCAGAAATGTTAGATCCCAGTTGTGGTCATCAAAATGAAAATGGCAATGAGTTCTTAAGGATTCAAAATCTGAACAGGAGTCTGGAGTAGAGATGCAGGGTACCATTCAAAAGAGATGGGTAAAGTCATTATGTACTTGATTCAAATTAATTACTAAAGGATAAAATCTTGATCTATTTTTTATGCTAAAAAATGCATCATACTTCAAATGCACATATATGTACACAGTTTTAGATCCCTAACAATGGGGAGCAAACTGTCTCAATTTAACAATGAAAATGGATAAAACAACATTACTAGTACAGCTTCTTAAATGCCTTAACTTGCATGGCTGCATGCAAAATATGTACAAATGAATAAGTACTGCATATCAGACAAAGTTAAATTGCAGTAACTCACTCAGAAGTTTAGGCCCTGGAACTGGCAAGTGACTCCAGGGGTGAAGGGTGGTGTCAATACATTGAATGATGAGTTAAACGGGGAACTGCAGAAAAAGGGTGACAGCCTAATGGCAATGTCAGGTCAGGAGATGGAATGGACAAGGGGCATGTTGTTGGAAATAAAGCTTGTGTCAAATCCTGTGTCTTGGTAGGAAGAATTGATTCACAATTAAAGAAGAGTTAGAAGCAGAATTTGAGTTGTAGAAATCTTGTAAATTGATTGTGTCAATTGGGGCAAGACATAACTCAAAGTGTCTATCTCTGGCTCATGTAAAAGAATATTTCCAAAATAAAATGTGACAAAGATTCTGTTGAGTTCTAGAAGAAAGAAATGTGCTGTTAGATGATCAACAAATTGTACTCAAAATGAGAGAAATGGCTAGAGATATCATCATGACAATATTCTGCCCTATATCTGGAAAAAAAAAAAAAAAGAATTCAAAAGGTACTCAAATATTGCCATTATGTCTTCTGATGAAATCTTCTCATATCTTTATCCAAAAGAACTGCCTCTGGATACACCTTTAAATAGAAGGAAGCCCTATAGTTCCCCTGAGATGCCTGAAGGGAATTACAGGGAGGGAACTTTCTTCAGGGTGAAGTGAATTGTTATCAATCTTGCCACCTTGTCAAAGGCACTGAAAAGACCCTACAGAGTCATGCTGGTTATTATTTCACTGAAACACTTCTACTTGAAATGAAATTTGTTTCTGAAGTACAATCAAACTTCTGCATGTACAGCTCACTATACTTTTCTACCGGAGCTTAGTTAAGCCTGCTTCAGGCAGTGTGATTTCTCTTCTTCATGTTTTGTGGAGGTGTTTTTCTCCGTGTTTGTTGATAGTTCTAATAATCCCAAGAAATGAACACAGCTCAAAGAAGAAAATATAATTATCGTAATTATTTACCATCCCAGTGTGTGTGGCCAGCTGAGAAGTTGCATTTTACAATTTTCCAGATGTTATGCCAGTTCTGCCAGGATTTAGTTGACAAACCCGTCTTCAACATTAGATCCCATAATATGAAATGTCTTGTTTGTAAAGCTTCCAAAGTACTTTTTCTGTGGATTTTCAGTCAGGCTGCTACCATAGTCACCTTTTTAGAGCTTGCTTACAACACTGAAAGCAGTCAGAGTTTAGAATACATTTAATTTAACACAAGTTAATTTAACAAAATCTATATGAGAAAAACTTTATGTATGAGTATAATTGAAATACTGTGATAAGGTAGTAAGGATTTGGAAAAAAATCATTCCTTGTCCTACTAGATCCTTGAAAAGGTCTTGAAAATTGTTGCAACCATTTTGCAATCACATCTGGATTTTGAAAAATCACTTCTCTGCTAGTGTAAGTTAGACAAATTATCTTCTCTCTGCCCTTTTTGGAGTCTTTTAGTCCAGGTTGTGCTGGAGAATTCTGGCTTGCATGTTCTTAGCTTTGATTGTTTACAGGGAAAGAGCCATTTCTTCCAGGAGGGATCTTCTCCAGTTGAACCACATAACCTTCATAGAAGAGACCTTTTTTTTTTTCCTGCCTAGCTGACTATTTAAAAAGAACACAATCTACAGTCTCTAGTAACAAAAAAAAAGTATTGCTATATTGGCTAACTATACCAACCAGGAGGCTTTAAAAAAACCCTCTTAATTTCATTCACCGTATTGTGACACACAAGTATGAGATTCTGATATCTTTCAGGATCTAAATGCCTTTCTTGGATTTGTTTTCAATAGATTAATAGTAGTTATTGAAGGAAGAGGGATAGACAGAGAGGCAGTCAAATGCTTGACTCAAAGTCTGGAGCAGCATAATGAAGATTGAATTTTTAAGCTAACCCTCTTATTTATCTTCTATATCTTAAATATTTTTATTCATATCTACATTTGTTGTCCTATTGCTAATGCTGCAAAGCATTTTATTCAGTCTTTGCTCTGCTTAATTCTCTTTGGACTCATATGTTACATATATAGTTTTTCTCTTATAAAATTATCATTAAAATTTTACCATGTAGTGAGGAAAAAAAAATACTGATTTGTACATACACATGCATTAGTTTTCGTCATTTGTATCCACTAGTTAGACACATAGAGCTACCACATAAATGTCTCAGTTCAAATCTGGATCATTCCATTCCCTTTTTATAGATAAGACTGCAAACATTTAGAGGGAATAATTACTAGGTCTCCTTTTCTATACGGAAGCTGTATGTACTTTTGTCAAATCACCCTATGGTGAATAACCAGTCCAGTTTGCTCACATAAGTTATGAATATCACTTTTTTTCATTCTTTTTAGTGTAACTCAAATGGAGACTGCTAGAGCACTGTGTGACTGTCAGCCTCATCCATGAAGTTCTCAGTCCCTGAGCATTTTTAGGGTATGGAAATTATCAAACTCTTACAAAAGCACTAGAAGCTCTACAGTGACACTTAACTCTTCCCTTCTATTCAGCTCCACTATACCAAGAAGAGCCAAGTCTTGCTTTCAGGCAGTCTGGTACAGAATTCCTCTGACCCATCTCTGCAAAAAAAATAAATTCTAATAAATAAATAAATAAATAAATTCTAATGCCTCAGGTCAATTTGTCTGAGGAGGTAGATAGAAAAAAAAAGCCAGAAAGCTCTTGAGTTAGTCTCACTTTGACAGGACCTTTACTCTCTGCTTGCCCATGTCGGTGTCCATGAAAACTTACTTAACAAAAAACTAGAAAGAGATTTAAATATACATGCAATAATGACTTAATCCACTTCAAATGTCAGGGCCTCTTTTGTAAAGCTGATGTTTTGTTTCAAGGGAGTGTTTGCTAAATAAGGAAAAAAAGGCAAATTACTTCAAGCGTCTACCCAATTTAGAACTTCAGAAATGCTCCTCAGGAGGCTGCTGTTACTGTCTACATTCCCAAATCTTTTAAAGAAGGATGAGACAGGACAGACAGGTTTGTATTATTGACAAAGACTCAGAAATTAGATTGCAGTTGTGCTTCTGTTTGTAGTGGTATAGACCAAGAATCACTTAATCCTAGACATAAAAGACTTTTCCTTGCAAACTCTTAGATAATCCTTCAACCAGATGTCCGCAGCAGAATCATTTCAAATGGATAACTACTTATCTAAACCCACCATCAGTACTGGCTTACTTACCTGTTCTCATTATTTGTATTCAAGGTGCTTTGTCCTTTACATAGAGCAGGAGAAAACATTAAAAACAAATAAATAAATAAATCAAGCAAAAATAGCAACTTCCCCCCCCAAAAAAACAAAAAAACAAAACCAACAAAACAACAAAACCCTTCTGTGGATTACCTTTCCAATCACCCCCTTCCTGCGTGTCTGTAGAGTGTGAAGGTTGCTAGCTTGAGCTGTTCATGCTCTGAGCTGAAACAGAATGGGTCCCCATATGACCGTTCTAGAAACTATTAGTGCATGAGTGTTTCTAGTGAAGTAGCATTTTGTAAATTATTTCCGGATCAGAGATGGCTTCTGTCTTTTCTTTCTTCATGCTTGGGAATACTGACATGTCCCTAGGGACTGCAAAAGCCCAAATATAACACTTAGGTACTGCAGTGTTTCCTCCAAATGTGAACCTAAGCATTCATCAAGGTGACAAACAAGTGGAAGTCTCTTTTACTGAACTTTGTTTCTTCAGTTACAAAACTTGCTTTTGCTTACTGAACTTTTAACTTTGAAGTGGTGCCTCAGCTAGATCTTGAAATACATTAGTTGAAAAAGTCACTTTATCTCATCTTTAAATAGGCAGAATATCAATGGGTAAAGCTTTAGATCCTTTACCTCTATATTTGCCAGTTTTCTGATTTCACATGATGTGTCTGGTCTCAAAAATTTTTGGGAAATTTTTTTTGCTTTTTCATTTATAATTTCCCTGTAATAGACATTGCTATTGTTTTCTTACCTTCTAGGCATGGTGAATGTTTATCATTTGCCAATATGATAGCTTTCAACTTTGCATAAATTGATTTTTCAAAGGAAAAAATAATCACACTAGTTACATACAATTATCTTTTATGCAGTTCTTGTTTTGTTTTTCCCTCAGGATCTACTTCAGGGTTAGGAATTTGATAAGGTTTGAGTAATGAGAAATGGAAATATGTGGTTTTAGTTCATAAATTATATGATAGTTACTTGATACTTGGCAGCTTCATGGGGCAGACCCATCACATCCCGAACATGCAATATAACTAGATTAAAAGCTGTATCTTTATACAAAACCACAGAATACGTGACAATCAAAGCATTGCAGAAAATGCAATAGTATTTCTTGATTGTAGTTTGTGGAGATCTGTTATAAAAGCAAAGAAGCATACCATGAGGTTGAATTTTATTATTATATTATATGGACATTATATGGATATTATATGAAGTTCAGCAGTGTTTTCAGATTATTCAGACTGAGTGTCTGTGACAAGGATGTGCCTGTAAGGATACATCTTCAGAGCTCATCAACAGGTACAACATGAACCTTGCATAAGTGCTGATCCTGCAATGCCAAATATTGCTCTGTGAAGTAGTTGAGATATTTGGTTATCACCATATGTTTAACATTTTACTCCTTTTTGCACTGGTACTTATTTCCTTTTACGCCAAAATTCAGTACTATATATATATTTTTGATTTTTATTTTTTAGAGATCCTTTTGGTATGTTAGGCCATTAACCATTTAGTGGGAATAAGAGGTAATGAAGATTGTAGCCTTCAAGGATCTTCATTTCTTAGATCAATTATTACCTTTTCTTTACAAGAAAATTATATAATTTTGTATTTCCCAAAGAAATAACAAAAAGATGTTAAAAATTAAATTGCTTCCTTGTTCTTTCCAGTATTGCTTTGATAAACTATTACAGTAATATAAGCATCTTAATTGTCACTCTTTTGATCATTTTTGGTACCAAGTAATGCATCAAGAGATATTGGTACCGGAGATATCCCAGAGGCCTGATTGCCTGTTATAAATTTCCTTACAGTAGCATTGCTATAGTAAAGGTTGTGTCAGTAGTTTCATTATAATGCTATTTTTCAAGAGGTGATAACTCAACTGTAAAGATTGCTATAAGCTCAGCAAGGTCACAGTTCTCAAAGCCAGCTTATCTAAATTATCAAAATATTTGATAAATTAATTAATGCAAATTATAGAAATATTTATAGTTGATCATGAAGAAAGTATAGTTAGGAATTAACAAATGCCTATTGTTGCTTGTTCATTTTCTAGTCTAACCCATTTTCAGATGTTTTTTATAACTGTGATATTGATACATATTTTAATTCCAGAGCAATGCAGAAAAGTTCACTTTTTTATTCTTGGTAAAACCACTCACAGTGTTCTAAACAAAAAACACTTCCAAATGGAAGCTGAGAACTGGTGTTCATATTTGGACACAATATGTAGTTAATACAAAAACACAAAATGTAGTTAACCATCACTTTCTGATACTGGCTAAATGTATAATCTTTCTGTGTGTCTTAATCTCCCAAGTATATAGACAGAATGTTGTAGAGGATAGTGAAGAAATGTTTTAAAAGTTAAATATGATCACAATTGTTGGTTAGATATCAAATGTCCTGCATCAGATTCTAATGACAAATTTAATAGAATGAGATGATACTTGAAGATTTGTTTAATAAACATCAAAACACAGCCAACAAAAAAAGTTTTCAAGTGTTGAACTCAGTTAAACCTGAAGTACTTCCATGAGTCTAAAAAGCTTGCAACTATACCTACTTTTGGAAATTGCTTTGATGAATGATGTCTGACATCTGGAAGAATTTAATGTTATTCAGGTGTGTTGTTTTCATTCTTGGTTCATCCCTGAATTGATCTTCAAATAATACTTAATTCTAACTTTTGGTCTCTGAGACACCCTGAGTGTTCTTACCTTATATTTCAAATACGCTTCTGAAAAGCTTTTTTCTTTTTTTTTTTTTTTAATCTCAGTTGGACTGTTGTGACATTCTCAGAAGTTCTGCTTGACAAATTGATTTTTTGGGCTTTTGATAGTTTGGGGGTCTCATTACTTGCACTTCCATATGAGTATGGTATAAACTTTGAAATCTTATTGACAACGTTAGAAATATTAGACAAATTTGACTCTAGACAAAATGCCCAAATTGATCTCCCCTCAATAATGTGACCAAAGACTGAAGATAAATGATGTAGGAAAATTAACCCTGTTTTTTATTTCAGTTTGAAACATCTATTCCTATAAAATGAGTTTTCTATGTATCATGCAATGAGAAATCTCATCTTTTTCTACGTAGTAAACTTGATTGATTCTTAAATCAGTTTAACTGCTCCATTTCTCAGAACTGATTGCATGTGATCATCTCAGTTTCTTATTATTAAGGTCTTACTTGATTTTAATCACTGTTTGTTATCTCGACTATATTTTATATGACCTATTTTTATGAAGGTTTTGATAGTTCTCAATTTACAGAGTACTTCCACTTCCACACTTACAGTGTTATCTGTCAGAAACAATCAGATATCAAGAGCCTATAACAAAGTGTTGGAAGGAGGTAGATGGACTTGAAGCAAGATGTGGAGAAGATACTGAACTACCTTAACACTGATCATGCAGAGTTTAATCTGTAAAATATTTCATGCAGTGCATTTAAGAATATGAATAATTCAGGCTAACAATTTAGGCAGTTTAACCTTGTTAGAACACCACATCATGCTTAAGAAACTTAGCATACATTCTTGGTGTGACCTACACACCTTGTTTAGCACAATACTGTGGTTCTTTGAGCCTGATGATGAGTTCTGAACATTGGGCTTACAGTGCTGAAATTACCAAAGAGACACCAGAAGAAGAAATGTGGATCAAGTAAGGCAAATTAATGATAAAGTCAATTAAATATTTGCATTGATTATACGACCTAAAATGACATTTTGCATTTACTTATTTTTTGTAATACTGCCTAATAAATGAGATGGAAATGTTGATAGGCTCATGGTGGACTACCTATCTCTTCACAGGAGCTTGGAATATGAGCCCAAGTGCATTGAATATAGTAAGTTTTCTTTTAGATTAATAAAAATTATTTTCAGTGGTAGGCTGTTGACTCCTGTTGAAAGCCATTGAGTTCAGCAGCCTCATTTCCAGGAATGGTGGACCAGGAGTCCACCTCATAGAGCATTTTCTGCTCAGAATAAGGCAGAGACAACGAAAAATTTATAATCCAAATATTTAGATTGCCCCCACTCCCAATTATGCCTTACCTTCCATCAATTTTTATTTACTGTTTCAGCCAAGACAGTTCATTATGTCATTAGACTTTCACAGATACAGAGGTCACACCATGCACATTTTGAATGATACTTTGAATGTGTCATATCTTTTATTCTTTTTTTTCCAACAGTACCTCAATGGCCCTGTCTCATTGTGCTAGACAGTGTCATCTACAGTATCACCTTTTACCCTTGCTGTTATTGATTATACATTGGAATATACAGCATCCATAATGTAAAAAAACCTGAGTCTTTATGAAAGACAGACGGTATTTTCTGAAGTTATGATCCTTTTAGAATGACCCACTGCATGCACACTTTGGCATTTAAGGGTAGCTATAAAGAATAGCACAAAACTATAATGAACTCCTAAAGAATGACCATGATGTGTGCAAAACTCAGTATCCATACACATAACTTGATATAGACACAAAACATTTGCTCCTCTGCATGTTCAAGTTAAATCTTTCTTTAAGGTTTTTTTTTAATTTGTGTTGGATTATTTAGTTTTAACTAATCATGCAATCATGTTGTTATTATTATTATGAATATTATTATTGTTAGAAAGCTTTTTCAATGCATATAGGGGAAAATGTATTTTTGCTTAAAATTTTTCTTACCTTGAATAACAAGTATTTTAAATTGTGTTTAAAGGGAGCATTTTTGAATTAAGTATTTATCTTCTAGCCTCCAAGTCAATTTAACATTAAAAAGGTGTTTATTCTTTCCTCCAAGAAATATTTCACTGGGGAAAAATAATTACAAATACATACATTCTATGAATGGTGCATTTAAAAATAATACTATTCTATATATAGTATATTCAAGGTCTAATAATATAGGAAAGCAACCAGATTTTTAAATTTTTTTTCTACACTTAATGTAATTTCTACTAAGAAACAACACATATTTCCATTTGAAAAACTTGCAGACAAGATTAGGTAAGCAGGTTGTTCTTATTGAATATTATATTGTTAATTATTTAACAAGAAGAATTCTTTTGCCAGTTATAATGAATTTTTCCATCAGGGAGCAATAGTTAAATAGAATGTAAATGAAAAATAAGAAGTTCAGCATTACTAAAGTGGGCCTTTGTTTCTGTACAATAGTAACAATGAGCATTGCATACAGCACAAATACTGTATGCAAATAATATTTTGTTTCTACTGCCTTGGTAGTGTCAAAATAGCTAATATTCAATCCCTCAATTTTTGAATGAGACATATGATAATTTAATTAATGTTTAAATTCTAGGAGCTGCTGAAGATCACAGATAATCCAATTAATTTTTATTCAATTATTTTAATAGCAAACCACTTTGCTATAATTACACTTAATCCCCTGATTTTTCTCCTCAGCTGTTTATCAAGGGTCTGTATGATATCTTTGAGGAAATCATACTGGGGTATAATTATCAGCAATCCCCAATGGAATTAATGAAGTAAATAGGACTCAATTATGAGCAACATTGTATTGCTGAATGGGTTAGTTCAGAAGAATGCAATACATAGTTGGAAGTTTCTGAGCCACTTTCCCCAGAGTTTTTTGGGAAGAGGAGACAATACAGTTATTTCTCCCACTAACATACTGAGGAAAGGAATGTCAAGACAGAAGCTAGAACAGATTCAAAGAAAAGAATTGCAGCCAGGCCCTTCTAAGCACTGTGGATGTTTATTGAATTTTAGGAATTACTTTCAGCAGTATCATATTCTCTTATACATCTGGGGGTTGAGCACAGGCTCCCTAGAGATGTGGTGACAACACCAACAACAGAATTCAAAAAACATTTGGACACCACCCTCGGGCACATGGTGTGACTCAAGGAGATGGTCCTGTGCAGGGCTAAGGGTTGGACTTGATGATTCTTGTGTCTTTCTTCCAACTCAGCATATTCTATGATTCTGTGATGTAGCAAAGTGCTATTAGTATCTGTAATGTTGGAAACTTGACATGCTAAAATTGTAGCTTCATTGTTTTATACATAAAAGAAGTACATGCATAAGTGTGACAGACTCTTGGAATTTGTCAAAGAAATTACCCAAATTCCCTTTTCTCATTGTGTGCTCCTTTTAAACAGAAATAAGTGCATCATATGTAGGATGCTCTGTTTGCTGGAACGTCCATCACCTATTCAAGAAGTTCAGTATTAAACATGACATTAGATTATTAGGGACATCCCATTGTTAGGTTAAATACTGTCTTCTTCTGAAGTCTTATACAAACCGAGCATTTTTCCAGTCTTTTAGTCATAAAACACTGAGAAGGAAAAAACTGAAGTTCCAAATTCAAAGATAAGGACTTATTGTTCAGATCCTCACAATGCTAACAAAAGATGCACTATTTTAGAAGGATGTTTATCAAATCTTTAAAAAATGTCATTCTCCTTCTGGTTTTAGAAGTGTTAATTCTTGCCTAACCATGTAATGAAATGTGCAATAAGAATGCCTAATGATCCCTAAGTAAAAAATCAAGAAATAAAAAGATGATTTGTAATCTTATCATTATGTGTCAAAAAGAAGTTAAGAAAGAAGTCACATAATTTTCTTCTCACTTTGATAGCCTACAGTGTTAGAATACAGCAGGAAGGAACATGTTTGTTTTTCTAAATGTGACACTGCAACATGTACCTGTCTTTTGCATGTTATTTTTCATGTCTGTGAAATAGCCTGGAAGGTCATGTGGAGGGTTTTGAATCTCCTCCGTGGTCTTTAGCTCTAGAAATAAGGTGTGGTGAAGGAAGGAGTGAATTCACTGCTACTTTTAGTTTTGTAACCTTGCATAATCCTTTCACAGCTGAAATACAGACACCATGCCTGCCCACCACAGACAAATTTGCAACTGGTGCAATGGAAAAGCCTGGGTTCACCCATCCTTGTCTGAAACAGGGTAAATGTCTCCTGTAGGCTCCTTTAGCAGTCAAGACAGTCAAAAGTCACGGATATCTGCAGCAATGTATATATTCATCATTCTCTACTGACTCCAGTGAGGGCTGAGTGTGAGTTAAAGTTAATCCTAACTTTAGGATTCAACATTAGATATGTCCAGGCTGATCCAGAGACAAAGGTTATGGTCCATCAGCCAATCTGTCATGAGTGCTTTAGATCAAAAGCTCAGAACTTGCTTGGTCAGATGTCCTGCCATGTTGTTTTTCAGTCTGTGTCTTTTTGATGGATAGTGGAAAGACAAGATGTTATGGATTCATTTCACTACTTCTTTTTCAGGGTCATAGTCTTCCTTCTAAAAGAATTACTGGAAACAAGTGTGTTTGCCGGAATTTCAAGATTGACTCAGGAGACATAAAGTGAAATTCTGTAGAAAAAAAAATTGAATACGTACAAAAATTTTAGCAGATATTTGCTGAGAAAAAAAGTAAATTTAATTTGTCTCACATAAAAATCACATTTACTCTAATCTCTGTTCTGGAAAAAAAATTGTTTGTAGACCTCATTATCTTCCCTCTCTTATTTCTAAGGACAAATCACTGCTTCATGAGCACCCTCTTGCTACTCCACTTCCCCAAATATATATTTATATTTAATGTCCATCACCACTTGGTGTAGTAGAAATGAAATAGTTCTTCATTTGTTACTAATTGTGAAAAGTATGTAAAACTCTCATTGTTTTTACTGTTTTTACTGTTTTACTGCATTCTCACATTGTTTCTGAATAGGAAATGGAAACCTAAGGAATTTACTGAAATTGAAAATTAAATCCATTTACAACATCAGGCAACATGCAGGGTAAAAGATGAAGTTTTCACTGAAAAATACAGCTGATATAAAGGAAAACAGGCACATGCCGCTTCAAATTCCAAACTTCCTAATGAGGTGATATGAGGGTCTGACTGTCAAATAGGAAATAAAATCACCTTCCAGTTTGATGTCATCCATGACCATATTTTATTGAAGGAAATTTAAGCGTGAGAGAAGTAGACTCAGTATTGATTATGATCAAAAAGCTTCTGGCCAGAGTGGTGTTAGTTGGCTCCGTCACAGCAGCAATTACACAGCACTGGTCCCTGGAGTCTTTCACCTACTTGTTAGATGAAATCAATAATACCCAGACAAGCACTGAAATGACATTTTAATGTTCACAAAGAACATTTACACTTCAGGGCTGCCTTCGAAAAAGTTTCTAACAGTGATGGAGAGGGCAAATGGAGGGTTCTGTGTAGCAGGCAAAGACGCTTCCTTTCAAACCAGGTTATTAGCTGTCATTGGAGGGGGATTTGCAAAGACTAGATGCAGCTTCCTGGGATAACTGGTAATTGTGACAGAAACAAACTGTTTGCAGGTATTTTTGAGGGGAGGCAGTGGCATGATAATGAACAGATATGAGAAAGGAGAGGAGTTGGAGTTGGAGTTGGAGTTGGAGGCAGCTGCACCTTCTCACCCCAAGAGATGGTACACCTCAAAATGATGGTACCAGAATACATAAAGTGGCAAATCAGAGCAGTTAGCTACATTTCTCTTAGTGCTGTTTATTTTTATTACCAGAAAAAGATACATTTTAACTTCAACTTCTTTTATGCAGAATGAAATTTGGCAGATAGAAATCTGACTTAGGTTGCTTTTAATGCTTTTATTTCATGCAGCTATAATTTCTGCTGGAGATTCAAAGTCACAAAGCCACCTCCATGTTTTTTCCGAAAATTCTCAAATGCCTAGAGTTAGATAATGATACTGAGGCATCCAGGCATGTAAAACAAGATACTCACTTTGCCTCTTTTGTGGCTTAACTCCAGTAACAGCTAAGCCACACAAAAATGCTTGCTCACTTCCCCTCAAATGGTTGTGTTGAGAATTGAAAGACAAGTGAGAAAACTCATGAGTTGAGGTAAAAACACTTATATAGGCAAAGCAAAAAAATGCACATGCAAACAAAATAAAGAATTCATTCACTGCTTTCCATCAGAAGGCCGGTGCTTAGCCATCTCTGTACAAAATTAACTCTATCCTATCCATAAGGAGCATATCCCCTTCAATTTCATCATGACTTAGGAAGGAGGCTGCTAAGTCCTTGTGTTTTGCCTCAGTATCTCTGTGCTGCAGGAAGAAAGTGATTCTTGCAGCCTGGGATCAACTGTCCCTTCAGACAAATGTGATTTAAATCTATATTCCAATTTTTTAATGAAAGTTAATGGAGTACTAGACTAATGTCCAAATGCAGCTCAAACTTCCTATTGGACCCAGGCCAATAAGGCCTCTGAAATATTTTGGCATTCCTCATGTAAAATGAAGTTAATTGTAGTTTATTTTGCTTGTTATAGTTAAAAATATTTCATTACTAATTTTTTTCTGTTAAAAAAAAAAAGATAAACATGAAAAGAAACAGGATTATCAGAATTGCAGCGTAATATATATTTAACTCAATTTCTGAACATGATAAAAGTACCAATTCAAGCTCACTTTTTCCATATTTATACATCAATGTGGACTCTGGAGTGCATTTGCTGGAGAGGTTAATCTCTAATAAATTTTTTTCTTTCTTCAGGTGGAAAAATATGCTGAAAAACAAAATAAAATATGTACATTTAATCTGCAGTAATTCAGACCTGTAACAGTGTCTGTCATGTGTTAGCTCAAAAAATGGGGCTCTACAAAATACAAGCAGAAATTCAGATTTCTGGCTTTTAAATGAACCTGATTAGAAGGACAAGTGGTATGAGAAATGTCTAATACCTAGCTGAAATATGTGAGCTCTGTCACAGTTCTGTCGGTATGAACTGAAAAGATCCATTAATGATCAACCTCATGCAATATTCACTGCTGCTACATCAAATGGGTCTGTCTGTTATACTAACATAGCCAGTGCCAAGAATGCTGCTGCCTTACAGTTCAGTGAACAATGGTAAATCAGCCAACAACTGCCCTCTGAAACGTTTTCAAGCACCAACAGAATGCCAGCTTTCCTAATTTGTCCAGGAAGTGCTGTGGAATAGAGAATAATGTAATTTCTTCTTGGTTTTTAACAAGCAATTGAGGAGGCAGGGAACATATTTTTTTTTCTTTTCTTCTTCACCTTTATAGCTTGCAAAGAAAGACTGGAAGAAGATCTCTAGAGTTAAAAATTTCAATATTCTTCTTGTTTGCTTTTTCCCTCTGGAATAGTTTAATGAACTATAGAGGACTTAACTTATGCTTAAGAATTCAGTTTATCTCCTTCATAGAAACTGGGGTATAAGTCTTATAAATAAAGCTATGTGAGGCTTGCATGGACTTAAACACAGTTGTGTCTTCAAGACCTGGCTTGAACATGCCCAGTTTCAGTGTTACAGCTGGGTCCTCACTCCCTCGTGGTCTCTGAATGCTTTGCCTCCACTGTCACAGCCTTTCTTTTCTGTAATGGAGTTGTATCAGTCAAATTGTTTATGACAAAATAAAAGACATTGCTGACACTTGTCCAAAGTGTTCACTGCTGTGACTCCCATGTAGTTTTCTAGGGAGCTCTTTCCTAGTCACTTGGTACCCAAGATTTGAGACTGGACTTAATCCATCCCAGGCACAAGACATTGCATTTGCCTTTACCATACTTTGTGAGAGTCCTGCTAGCTCAATCCTCTAGCTTCCTGCAGCTGCCACCCTCAATTTGTTTCCACTTACAAATTGCTGAGACATCTTCCATCCCATCACGTTGTTGAGACACTTTGCCCCCACATTGATCTTCTATTTTGAATAAAAGGGCAAATGCCTTACTTAGACCAAAAGAATATTAAGGCCCTACTTGTTCTACAAAATAGATGCTCAGGTTGGGGAAATAGATCCTCAATGATTTCCTGATGGAGAGAATGGAAGATGAGTGAAGTCATATCTTTATAGGAACCAGACAGTCATATATTAGACTGAAACACTTAGACATAACTCTGGGGAAAGCGACCTAAGAATTTGTCCTAGGTGTCACCAGGAAATCCAGGCAAGAGGGACAAATCCAGCATAAAACTGGTTTAATTACTTAAAAAGCTTGCAGTGTTATCGTTTTTAAGTTAGCTGTTGACTTCAGCAGTTCAGAGTTTTACCCAAGTAACTGAAAGTATTGAATTTCATGGCAACATTCATTAATTATTCTGGTGACAGTTACCAGCTGCCTGTCACATCCAGAGGTCTTTAATAATTTTCTTTTAATTGATTTTAAGAAAACTCCAAGTTAATTAAAACAGTAACAATAACCTGCATGTATTTTTGTTTGCTTTTTTATTTAACCTCTAATCCTAGTGTGTATAGCATTTAGATGTTCTGAGTTGTCCAGTATATATGTATTCTAGACTTTCTATGCATTTCTGAAAATGTTTAGAATGTTTCATTTTATTTTGCATGAGATTATTATTATTATTATTATTATTTTTTTTTTTTTTTTTTTTTTTTTATTTGGAGTGGTTATTCTACTATTTATTCTGTAGTGATTGCCTTCCCAAATTTTGCCAAATGTGTTTGGTTTTTAAGTTTTCAGTCCACATTCAGTTAGGCTTTTTGGAAGGTCTGCTAACACCTGCAAAGACAGCAGGCTTTACATGAAATAGTTGGCTGATTTTTGTAGTGTTCAGTCTTTATATTTCCTAAAAATGCATTGGATTTTGTCCATTACTGCAAGGGAAACTTCTCATTCAATATTAGCATTCTACCAACAAGTTTCTTAAAATAGCATTTGTTTGACAAGATCAGTAACTCCCAAAAAAACTATTTGGTCTTTTCTAAGGTTTTTGATATAATTAAAAAAAAAAAAAAAATGCATTTTCATTCAAAACTGAAAAGTAGTACTTTAATCTAAAAATATGTTTTATTTGCAATATGAGCTTTACATGAAGTAAAAACTTGGTCAATGAATAATAAATACTATTGGAAATCTTAACTCAAGTGTGCAACTGTCTCTTTCTGCTAAAATTTGTACTTAATGCAGCACAAACCTGATAAAATTTATTTGCATTCTTTTATGGTAATTAAATAATTTTGCTTAATTCTCTAATATCTGAAAACAGATATATCTTGTGCAAAATAAAAAATAACCCTGTGATCAATGTTATCATGGTGAGTATTTAAATAAGGAATAATGAAGAGAAATTTACACCAGAATTAAAATTAATAATTTTTTCCATAACTAAAGTAGCAAGAGGAGAGCAGAAAGCCATTACAGAGATGCTGAGCACATTAGTGGAAAGACAACATTACACTTTAAATTGTTCATGACAGAGCTGCATCAGCAGGCCAACAAATTATTCACCTGCGATATAGCTGCTCAAAGATAAGGCAAAAATACATTACTTTTTGGAGACTCCAAATCATCAGTAAAGTCAGAGAAAATAATATTCAAATGAAGTTTCATTTCTAGTTCTTCTGAACCCATTAAAGCAAAACAAAACCTGGTATGTGATCAGGAAGACTGAAAATGTGTGGCTGTTACACCTTGAGATGCCTTATTATCAAATATTTGCTTTTCTCTGATTCTTTGTCTCATCTACTGTAAATCTTAAGATAATGGAAGAGTGGAACTATGAATAAAATTCCCACTGCCATACAGAAATATTGTGAAAGACCTTCTCCAACTCCTTAAAAAGGTAGATACACAGAAAATCAGATTAATTAAAATCACTGAGATACTTGAGTGCTTTAAGCTTTTCATGAATGCCACAATTAGACCTGGCTTTATCTCCTTCATCTTTGCTGTTTCAGAATCTCCTCAGGAAAGATATTAGGATGTGTAATTTGTTGTCCTCTTCTTCAGATCTTGCTTTTCCTCTGGCAGCTCAGTGTTTGAAACAAATGGTCATGACCAAGAGATGAAGAGCTTATATGAAGCAGACAGTTAAAAGATTGTTGTTTTTCTTCACCAGATCACACAGACAGAAAAAAAGTTACAGTTTCTGTCAGCCATCTCCTGCTGTCAGCTCTCTCCCACTGTTTGAGTGGTGAATCATCGCTCTGTGACTGGAAAGAGTTCTTGTGTGCATCACTGAGGGATGAAGAAATCATGGCAAAATTTGTACATTCACAATTTATGCATTCAAAAAGCCTTTTAATTCTTATTTAAATGATAAATAATCATTTATTCTATCTTCCTACATTGTTTGCATAGCATTTATGGCACTGAAAGCTAGACTCCTTTTCCACACTGTCGTCATCTAAGAATTTGGGGTATCAGTTTTATTTTTTGAAAGCCAATCCTCAGAACCTATTTTCAGCCATGATATTTACTCCCTCTTCACACCAACATACAGCCTTGTGGGTAGGAATGTTGCCAAAACTAACAGCTAAGCAAGAATGCATTTCTAAATATGAACAAGCAGGTGCTTCAGATAACAGAAGCAAGAACCAGCCCAGTGACAAGACATCAGCACCTCCTGAATATCTGCATCTACAGAAAGAACAATGCTCTCTAACAGTAATGAGGAGCTTAATTAACTTATTTAAAAAATGTCAACCACGGAGGACACATCGGTGGCCTACTAGAAAAATCTGCTACAGCCTGAAAGAAAACAGAAATACCACATCTAAGTCTTAAAAACTGCATCAAAGGGGTTACACAATATTGGAATATAACTGCACATATTAATTAGACCTGATGAGCTGATGATGTTCTAGTAATAGTTATTATGCCCATCTTCTAGATACAATACTTCAGAAAAAGGTGAAAAATAATCAGAGAGGAAAGTGAACTTGTCATTTTATATTCTTCCTTCACAAACAAATCCCACAGGTAAATCCTGTTAAATATTAGCTCCTTGGGTCAGGAACAACATTTTCCTAAATGCCTGATTCAGTCCTGGACATAGGAAAGCTTAATTCTGTTATATTAAAACAATAAAATACCCACTTAGAAAAAATTCACTGAGAGATTCATGAATGAATCATTTGTAATAAAACATATTATAGGGTTTGACTCCTCGAATAAATATGTTTTTTTTCCCCCCACAGAATATTCAATGGTGGAGCAGAATAAATACATTTATAAGTTTGAAATAGGTGTGAAAGTGTAGATTCTGTATACAAATAATACAACTGATAATAATAATGCAATAATATGACTGATCAGCAGTCTAGATATCAGATAAAACCAAAGTAATTTGAAAATGTGTGGAATGTTTTCTTCCATCACATCATCATTGTTAGATAGGATTAATGTTGCTTGGACATCTATTCATGCATCGATCCTGGAATACATATAAATTTCCTTTCTTTTAAACCATTATGAGATGCTGGAATAAAATACAGGAATTCTCTTTGTTGCCAGAAGCCAGAAAATAATCTTTCATGTTGCAGCAGATGGTCAGTTTTGTAACTGAAAAAAATTAAAAATTTGGCTTATTCATGCAGAACCATGTTCTTTAAGTACAGGCAACTAAACTGTAGGTAAAATTTTGAAATTGTCCAATACTTCATTGATGTCTCCCATGAAACTATATTTGCAGATGAAGTGATTTTGTGCATCAATTATATCTCTACTAAGTGGCCATTAATCTAAAAATATGTAGTGTGTAAGCAACATCTCAGAAAAATTTTAGCAGTGTGGAAATTGTGAATAACAATTTATTTTGTTCTTACTTTCACTGTGTCTATGTTTTTAGCCTAAAAGACTTTTCTTAAGAGGTTTTCCTTAGCTGTTAACATAGCTGAACTGTGGAGGAGATGTTAGGCTATGATATAGTCCTCATAAATTAAGAATATGTATTAATAGGTTAGAAAAGAGTAAAAAACTTTCCAATTCATTCAAGTATTAAATCTAACATTGATACATAAAGCATGCTCAATAGCAGTCCATATTAAAGCCTTCCCTGGTGGCAGTTTTATTCTTTCATATCCAGCCTTGAAATCTGTTAATCAAGCTAGATACTTATAATAAGTGAGATATACTTATCTGTATGATGTCCATTATTTTGAACCCAGAATTGCAAGTGCAACTTTCAATAGTCTCTGTAGTTTTGATTTAAGGTAGAAATGCACTGCTAAAAGATAAAATGATTTGGCTGCAAATGTACACATCAAAGTCTTAAAATCCTTAAAACCCTTAAAAATCCTCAAAAAAGATTGCTCAATCCTTTTTTTCAATTAACATTTGAATGAAAAAAAAAAAAAAAAGAAACAGAATGGTTCATTTGTATAATGGTACATGACTCCAGCAATATTTTTACTATATATTTTGGTATTCAGTTTTTGGACAACCCAAGCCATCTAAAATGTTATGCTCTGGGTAAAACAGATGTTTCTGTTGATGTTTAAGTGCAGTTTCAGCTTTTATTAACAGAGACACACAATTCCATTTCTGAAGCTCTCATAAATATTGTTATTAACAATATCCAGTTTGTTTTGGTTTTATCTAGCTGTAACTCTTAAGGCAATGTAAGAAGTTAAAAACAAAGACTATATTTGTTTGAATAGACCAAATAAGAGCATAACACTGAGGAATTAATTAAATTTTAAAAAAATTTAAATGCCCCAAAATAATAATATATTAGGTATATATCACAGTTGACAAATTTTGTAATGGCAAAACTAGAGGTGATTAGTTTTCAATTTGCTCTTGGTTATAAATTACATTTAATCCTGATGAAGCACATTCATTTCTAACTCAGAGAAATTCCTCACTTTATCAGTTTCACAAAATGAGGAATAAGGAAAATAAAGATGATGGTGAGTGAAGCCAGAGAGGGTTTGTCTGAATGAAAGGGGAAAAGACGCATTAAAATTTCCATAATTTAGCCACCTTTAAAATGAGTTAAAGATTAACCATGCTGATAAGATTTCTCTGCTCAAAACTGGCTGTCATGCATTATTTTATAAGAATTCACAGACTTGACTGACATTTGATTTTAATTTGACAATTATGAAGGAGTATCTTAGAATTGCTGCTCAAAACAATTATTTTCCTGAATTAGCTAGACCCATTTTTTTGTCTTTGGAAACCTAGAAAGTTGAGATAATTGATTCAAACCAGCAGCCCTCTCTTTCTGTTATGAGCAATGAAAATGAGAGTGGACAAAAATTAAGTAACTTTCACAGTTTTCTCAGCTATTGGCTTTGAAATTCAGGAGCTGTGCAACTTACAATTTATGTGCAACCTGCTGCTCCTGTGACAAAGTAATATCACAGTTTAGTGAATAATTCAACATGCTAATTATGTAAACAGTATTTTATGAGGAAAAAAAAGCATCAAGGTATTTCTTTTTAATCTAGAAGTTTCCTCATGATATCTCCATGTGTATTATCAACATTTATCACCCTATACATCTTTACCCATTCTCTTCTCATACAATATTGCTGTTATTTATAATACTAAGGCATTATATCCACAGCATTTATGTAGAAAATTGTTTTTGCTCATTTTACAATTCAGTGAGTTAATGATAGTGTGGTTAAATGTGTATAAAAGATTGTCTACACTGAAGGCTTATACTGTGAAGGACTGCAAAATTAGAGAGCTAAAGATCCATATATAAAACTCTTCAGCTTTAAGAATGACACGAAGTACTCCGACTCTTACAAATTGTAATTTTTTTCTTCATTCATTTTATTGCAAGTTATGAGCAGAATACTAAAGGCTTGACCTTCATTAGTGTTTTGTAAGCTTTGGGCACTAAGGTTTGCCCTTCTTCAGGATGATCCCCACTTCTGGTTATTTTGTCAGCAGGTATAGTTAACATCTATTGTTCTCCCCATATCCAATTCTCTTTTAAAAGTTAACTGTTTTCTTTTCTGCTATGGTTTCTTTGCTTTAAATTGTGTAAGAGAATATTTTTAAAGGGCAATTTTGATAATTTAAAATAGATCATTAATGTAAAATAATTTTCAACCTGTTACATGAATAATAGAATGTTTGTGAGAAGATAAACCTGTCTATACTCTTTTTGATTATTCATTTGGGTTTCTGGGGCTAACATTTTCAAGATGTATGTAGTAAGATCATGTTTGGAGAGAAAATTTATCTACCATCTCTGTTTCTCACAATTTATGTTGTTGGCATTTTTTTTTGGCCTCAAATATTACTGGTATTAAAACCATTATCTTGTTTCAAATGGTGCAAGGTCCTGTCTTTTTCTGATTGTACCCTTACCATAGGCTACTAAGCAATAGAGAGGATAAAGTTATAAATATGTGGTTAAAAATAGCTGCAGAAAAATCTTATAGAAAGTATTTACCTTTCTGATTTCACACAATTACTGTAGCAATCATCTTCTCTATGGGTACCTTTGTGAAAACTGGACATTAGATGCTGCAGTAAAATTAGATTAAAACCAGTTGTAGAAGCCTGGATGATTCGTTGACTGGCTCAAAGTAACCAGGTGGGAAATGGAGCATCCCCCCTACATAGGTGGGATGGCCACTGCTCCACACCCTTAGTAAATGCCTTGTTTTGTCTAAGTAAGTTAAAGTTGGCTAAGTTAAAGTTTGTGAAGGTCCTTACTTTGTCTGGATGTTGTTTGAAAATTTGCTAAATACCTTAATCTATCTTGATGTTCTAAAGTTTCCAAATAAAAGTTTGTTATTTAACTTCCTGAGAATTTTGTTGCTTCTCCCATGCAGCACCCAGAGTATACCAAACTACCTTCCCCTAAACCAACTGAGTGGGCCAGGGCACTACACTGATCTGGATAGATTGTATATGGTGCTGAAATATGAAGGATGTGGTATTTCTGCTGACTGATCTGTGATATTGCAGTCAATAGACATCCAGGGAGTGGTCCCTTCTTCCTATAAAAAGAAAAATGTAGCTACTCGAGACCCTTTCTATCTCAGTGGGATTTCAAAATATTACATTTCTTCCCTG
Source organism: Cichladusa arquata (assembly GCA_026413545.1). Lineage (NCBI taxonomy): Eukaryota > Metazoa > Chordata > Aves > Passeriformes > Muscicapidae > Cichladusa > Cichladusa arquata. The sequence continues at coordinate 30,946,443 of JAOTQP010000870.1, read as the reverse complement.
CTCCAGAGCAACTCACATCTGGCATAACATGAGGGACATAGATGATATCCAGGGAAAAGAGCAAGGTAAATTGCCCAAATGTTGAGGGAAGTGAAAATGAAATTTTGTAGGTGTTTGATGGAGTGAGTTCCTGACAAAATTCTTTGAACACTAATTAATTAAGGCAGTGTTTTGATTACTTTCAGGTTCGATTGCCATACAGCAATTGTTTTTTCAAAGACAAGTAAGGGATGGATAACTCTTATTGTACTGAAGTGTCCGACTTCAGAGGCTTCTATTTTATTTATTTCCTTGGTGTAGGACAGATTTCTAAGAGGCCAGAAAATCTGCTTTCTGTCGTATACCCTGAGTGCTATTAAATTCTCATGGGTCATATGAAATTACTTCAGCATGTAGGAGGCCTTCTTACATATGATTTCAGTAAGTAAGCAATGTTTGGCGGGGCATTACACCAGGAATATTTAAAATCATAACTGTGAATCACGGCTTCTAACATAGATAATATTTTGGTGACAGGAGCTACAGTGTGCCTTTAGGAAAAGATGGAAAGTCAAGCCAAAACCAATAGCCCACACTAGTACAACAAAATCCCAGAAGCTGAATCCAGCAAGAATTGTAAGAAAGAAATTTTTGAAGTGAGAAGTGAGAAGCCTTCAAAGATATGCCAAGTCATGAATTTGTGGCCATTCTTTTTTTTTTTTTCCTTTATAATTGAAAGTCCTTTCTGCTCTCCAGAGGTGACCAGAATATTCTGCCTATTTCAAAACTCATAACAATCTACAGGTTGTATTCTTATAGTCTTGACAGTGGTACTTAATGCTGATCAAGTGATTCTCTTTATTCACTCATCAAGAGTAAAAAAGAGACTGGCTTAGCTCCCAGAAGTGTTGTTTAAAATATTAGCAATAACATGTCACCAAACAATTATTTTCTCTTTATTTGGGCCACTCATCCTGTGAAAGTCTCCATTTCTGTATGAATGCATATTTGTAGATTTCCCAGTACATTAGGATGATTTGGATGATTTTCCACTTGGAGGAAGGCCCAAGCCTTTACAAATCTTCATATGTAATTGTGCATGTGTTTGAAAAGGGGACAACTGAATTAGTGTTATCCTCAATGATTTCCAAGCATGACGATCTATCATGGGTGATGGGTATTAAAATGTATTCTCTAACAATGGAAACCAGTTCAGAGCTACTGAACATATGTTAGCATTGTTATTTAAAAAGGTTCTGCATGCCAAGACTGGCAATGAAGCAGTACACACATTGTTAAATTTTGTATTTTGTAAGAGAAGAAGAAAAGAAAAAAATGGGGGAAATTTTGTAATTTTGAGCTCTTCTGCATCTGGTTCCATTAGCTGAACACTGTGCTATTGTGTAACTTTGGCTGAAACAAAATGTTTTTTGAAAGTAAGTGAAAGTGTGTTTAAAATATCAAGGAATTACATGGGTGGCTTGGAGGTTTTACTTATTGCGCTTGAATATACTCATGGACAGAATATAAGTGTAAACTTCTTAACACATTCAAAATGGACTGATTAGGACCATAATCTTCAAAGAATTATTTCCACCTTTGGTGGCTTTGATAATTTGGACCCATTTTTTCCAGTGTGTGAAGCCCTTTCTAGTCCTGTACTTGTCAGCACCTAGTGATGACAGACTATCAATACATGCAAACATCTGTTTCAGGTTATACATGTGCTTGGTAAGAGTAATTGTGCTGGTAATATTTCATAGTGTAATAAGTTGCTAAAGTCCCCTGTTTCCAACTTTACAGAAAAAAACTCCCAAATGATATCCTTATTCCTACTGATCTCTGTATTAAGAAAAAAAACAACAAACCAACAAAACAAACAATCAAAACCAAATGCAGAATGCATTATCAACATTAATAAGAAGTAATCAGTAGTAATAAGAACATGCTTTCTTCCAGAACCCAATTTCATTATTCTGTTCTGATCCTTGATTTCAGTACTACATGTGGTAGGGAAATATTCCCTGCTTCTCACAAAAACCATTCTCCATTCACCTTTATCTTGTCACATGTGATTGACTTTGCCACTTTCTTAAATCATGCAACTTTCAAAAGAATGACTGCTATCCCTAGCCTTCTATCTACAAAACAATGCACTCGTGTATGGTCTATACTGCACCTTTCAGACTGCTGAAAATATACTGAGAAATACTGGACCAGGCACTGACTCCTGAGGGAGGAGGTCTAACACTAAAACAGAGTAAATGCTGAGTTTAAAGCGGTAAATGCTGTTTTTAAAGTAAAGCATATATTCTTTTTTTTTGGCTAGTACTTGGTTGATATAAAGACAGAATAGAGTGAGCTCTACAGTCTTTGATTGCCTACTTGTTCTGTGACCTTTTGGTCTGCTCTCCTGCCCTTATCCACTTTCTAAAAAATTAAAATTGTACCTTCCAAGCTACTTTTGCAAAATCTCCCTCACGATAAGATTCTGCAGAAGATTGTTTTGAATTTTTTTTCCAGTAAAAATTGGCAGATTTATGGAGCTTAATGAGCATATGCACTCAGTTCACATTTATCCATGTGCTTTTTGATTGTACTTTTGAATGTTTGCACCTATAGAGACATATATTTCTGTTTTAATTCTTGTAAACGACCTCTGAAAACTGGACTCCTCATAAAGAAGAAAAAAATTGGAATCCTTTTCAACAATAACATGGACACAAAAAAATAATCTTCCTCCATTTGCTCTTTCATCAGCATGTTTAATCCATCTGTCGCTTGCTACTGAACCTGTGAATTATGAATATTTACAAAAAGAGGGTAATAAAAACAATGCAGTTTCAACATGTTAGCAGGAGTTGTCATTCATAATTCAAGCAATTTTTTTTGTGTTGCACTTTACTAGCCTCGTTGCTTCATTCTGTGCAATAAGTGATAGTTTTGTGGTCTGTTGGGGGTTGAGTGTTTTTTTTCTGTTACTGTGTCAATTTGAAGAATTTTTCCCATTATCATGCCAATGGAGCTG
>JAOTQP010000870.1:30911584-30939238 GCA_026413545.1 Cichladusa arquata | reverse complement strand
GGGTGAGTTTACTGTTATAAATTATAAATATGTATATTTATATTATATTATATTAATTATATTTATTATATTTATTATATATAAATATGTATAAATATCTCTGTGTTGATTCAATGGATCTAGTAGATTCATAGCAGGTGTCAAAAATCTCAGAAAACACTTTAATCAAATAATTAATAAATTTTCTAGAAGGCAGGATGATGTAATGCCTTACAACCCCCTTTTTTCCTGACAATATGTATATTTTTAGAGTCGTAGAATCTGTTTATATCCAACTAAAAGAGTAACGTACATGCTTGGAAATATATGTGTGTATTAATAGATACAGAGTTTACTTGTGTAATATAAAAGTTCTTATGGTTTAGGCACATTTTAAAAGCCTTTTTGGAAAGCAATACATATTTTTTGATCCTTAGAATGCTTATAGTTCAATATTTTAACTTATTTAGAGTCATCTTTCTTCCACACATCTCTCTGTCTTACGCAATCATATAATCTCAAAATTTGAAAAAATAATTTGATCATCTACATCCACTCTCAACCAGTCTATTTTTTTAAAATAGCATGCTCTTTAGGTATTGGGACAGTTCAAAAATTCCAGTCAGAGGTGATTTCATATCTGTAAATGACAATGTAATAACTGTAATCACTTTTATCCTGTTTAAGACAGTTCACCATGTGGCTAATCTTAGGCATTCAAAAAGCATCATTGACTTCAGTCAGACTGCTAGACCTACCATTATGCCTGTTTTTAAATGCCTCATCAACTCAGACAACTACCAGGATGAGACACCTTGTCAGTCTAAGGAAAAGTAGATCCTGACCAACATCATTTAAATATGTATTAAAATTTACAATGATTTTTCCTGAGAGTACTATATATCATGACTAATAGTTTCTAAATACTTTTTCATGTGCAGAAGCAGTAAAAAATATCAGTGTCAACCTTAAATTAAAATCATCTCTGATCGTTATAGTTAAACTTGCTGATTATTATAGTAATGCTGCTTATTATAGTTAAACTAAAGCTAAAGTTCAAACTAAGCATTTCAAATGAGTTCAATGCATAATTAACTTGATTTTTAAACAGAGGCAGCATATAGTGAAAAAAATTCAGTCATCTACTAAATCTGAAATGTTTAATTATATTTTAAGTGTGTCAGTATACTTTGGCATCTATATCAGTCTAGTAAAAATATTGCCCACTGATTGAAATGATAAAAGGGAACATTGAGGGTGCATAATAAAAGCAGAAATAAGTAGATCAAGGATTAAAGGAATATTATACTACATTTCTAATACTCCCCATTAGTGAAAAGAACTTATGACATATTGTAGAATCACAAGGAAAAAGTTTTAGTGTTCTGTTTTTACTATCTTGAAAACCACATTTTTGTATATTTTTTGAAGATGTCTATAATGTCTTCTCAAAATCCCAGACTTTATAAGGGGTTTTCTTCCTGGAAAAAGTAAGCTGTTAAAATGTCAACCAATCAAAATAACAATTCCTTTAAAATTTGGAGATCTGAATTGAACTGATGACTGAAATGTGGATTTTGTTTGTTGCTTTGTTGGTTTTTATTTAAATAAATTATGCATTCTGGAAATTTACCAATGCTACTGATGAAGATACAAAGGGTCTCAATTTGCCATTCATGGCAGTCTGGCCATACAATAGCAATTCATTCAGCTTGCATTTGTGCACTGTCAGCTTAAATCCAGAGTTTGGCAGAAAACGGGAAAAAGAGGGTTGGTGCAATCTGCTTTTGTTAAGAAGCTTTAACTAGAAGGAATACAACTGAGTGAGGCAGAAAATTCAAACAATATTCAGATTATTTTCTAGAATATTGTTTGTTGGACAAGCATGTAGTAATTGAGGCAGTGGTTCTTATAATTGGTGACAGATGGGAAATGAGGTTGAGAAGGATGAAGATAGTGGTTGAGTGAGATTTTTGGACATGTGACATGAATAGATGAGGGGATGGTTGAGAGATTAGGTGTAGGAACACACTGGCAGATCTGTTTGCCTTTGTTCAGCAGTGGTAACCCACTCTGGATTAAATTATTTTCATTGCTTTTGGATTTCCAGAATCTTGGTTCTGAGTTACCTTTTCAGCAGGGTGCCATTTAGAACTGCTTTGGGTGAAGTAAAATGCTATCTATTAAAAATATTGGCAGCTTCTTGACAGACCTTGCCTTCTATACTATACTCAAAGGAACTGTGCACATTTTATACTGCTTTCAGTTCTACCAAAATAGCTGAGACTTAGTCACAACACCGGGAAGTTTTTTTGTCCAGTATTTTTGTCCATAAATCCTGGAGTTGTTACAGCCACTTCAGAAAAATAATCTCTGAGAATAACCCAGTAACACTGGGACACAATATTTAGGTATTTGAGAGCTTCATTTTCCTCATGGTCAGTATACTTTGCTGGCCTTCCTTCAAGGAGACTTAAATGCATTGGAAAAAAATAAAAGGGTGTAAGCATACAGATGGTATGGAACAGTGTGGCAACTCTCCAGGGAGAATGTCTTCCTGCAGTGGAATTGCAAAGTGCATCCAGATGCTAGAAGGAAATTAATTAAAAATGTACAATGTAATTTATTTGATGATCCACAAGAGGTTCTCAGGAACATGCAGCTCAGAGCTGGACAGTAAATTTTTCAGTTGTTTAAAAGTCTGTCTAAATGCTACAGTCAGGGAATACCTTGGGTGCATCTTTAACATAAGTGCTAGTTTGGCTTTCCCAAGTGCTTTAAAGTCATTGGCCTGGACTCATCTTGCCTAATCTTTAGCAAGGAAGACATCCAAGGTGGTGAAAGGGACTTTGATCTTACATAGCATGAACTGTCCCGTTTCACCCCTTAACTACAAAGGAGATGAAGTAACAGGACTCTCAGGGGCTTCAAGGTACATGGGACAAATGTGAATGAAAATATTTACAGCTAGTGCCTTGTGTACAGCCGAGTTGTCTTTTTAAAAGTGTTCAGCCTTGCTTCACATAGTTTTTTGGAATGTCTCAAAGTCCTCAATGTTAGCTGAGCCACTTCCATACTTGCCATATCAGAGCCAGCAGAAGGTGTCTTGACAGATCATGGAGTCTAACTTCATGTCATGTGGAAAAAGACAAGAAGCAGCCAGACCTTCCTGTGATGCTGGTCCTGGTGTGCATAAAAATAAACAGATAAATCAATGAGATTACAATTATAATGACAGGGAACTGCAGGTCAGGGTATGCACAAATAAAAAAAATTGTCTAATGTGTGACTTTGAACCACTTTTGGAAACTTTATGACTGACTCAATCAGCCTGTTTTCTCTTCTACCCCATAGACAGAAGGTTCATTCATGTGGATCCTGCTTGTTACTGCCAGAGCATAGTTCACAGTTTAGAGAACACTCAGTAGCTGTTGATATTAAAACAAATGGTTAAATTCAAGCCTCATCTAATAGATTATTTTCACTAAAAACTCTGCTAAATAAGCAAAGCATAAAATTAATTACATTTTAATTAAATTTTTGAAGCTAATCACTATAGAGTCCCTAATAATACTGCTCATGGGGGGCACTGGATAACAGATTACAACACATTGCAATGAAATGGAAGTTGAGTGGCTTTTAATTGATTTAACACCAGGGAAAAGCTAACTTTTGTAAGTAAACTCTGATCCAATGTAGTGAACGTCTTTACAGTGTCACTATGGTCTTATTTAAAAATTTCATGGTGCTGAGCTTACCTGAGGTTTATCAGAACATTAAAAATTGTAGAAAATATGCAGTTCTCAAATTTCCACAGTTTTGATAGTCTGTCAAGAGGATACATTTCTTTCTTATCACTTTGAATCATCTTTGCTCTTTACATGGAAAATTGGGAGCTTTTGTCAAGATTTAATCCCTAGTCCGTTATTAGCTGTGTATGAAAAAGGAAAGTGGAAAATTCACACATTTAAGGGTAGGTCTCAAATTAAATTAAAATAGCAGTAAAGAGTTTACAGTTCAGCATAAAAATGAACAAACCACCTTCTTTCATTTTTTGTCTATGTGTCTTGAAAACTGTGTTCTTTTTTTTGGTACATTCTGATCTCCACTTTTTTCCTTGATTTTTTTCTTATTTGATTTGATTTTTTTCTTTTTCTGTCTGTGTACCATTTTTTTTCCTCTGTGAGTAACCACAGTTTTATCACAAAGTTCTATTCAGTTCACTGTTCCTGTCATTGTTGAACTTAGCTACTTCCTCTGGGTTTTCTGTTTCTCAGTCATATCATTTATTTTTCCATCGTTCCTTCTATTACAAATTTCAACAGTTTGTTTTTTTTCTTATTTGAAATATAAAATCAAATTTTTAAATTAAATTAAAATTAATTTTACCTTTATTTCTTCAAGTTGAAAACCAGATGCAAGACCACTTGAATTGATGAAGTTGGCATCAGGATGAGTTAGTGAAAAGCAGAGCATTCTTTCAATGCTTACTTCTCCATAATAAGAGATTGAAGCAAAATTTATAGCTCAATGGGAACACAGAAACTGCTTGCATCTTTCATTATTAAATGTCTGTTTACTATTAAATTGAAAGTTTTGGTGATTACAGATAATTTGATAAATTAAAGCAAAAATAGGGCAACCAATGTATCTGTGCATATCAGAAACATAAATGCAACGTATGTTTATCTGATATGAATTTCTGTATGCTAATGGATGAAGCTCTTCTCTTTGAACTGCATTATCAGCTTATATTTGATTTGAAAGCTGCTCTTGAGCATCCAAGCACACACAGAGCTGATTTTACAAGATATCCGGCAATATACAGTACATCTCAGCTAAAACAAAGAAGACTGAACACATCACTCTTGAATGCAAAGGAATTATGAGAATATCAAATCATGCAGACCTAAAAGGATTGGGCGGTGAAAATATACCATTGACTAAAATGACCAAATGTTGGCTCCTAAAGCTATTCACTTAAAATTCATGAACATTTTGCTATATATTTTCTCTTCCCAGTCCAACTGTGGAGGGCATGATAGAGAGACTTTGAGGGCTGTCTGTCAACCAGGGTCAATCCACTACAATCTTTCAGGAATCTTATTTTCTATGGGTGTTTTTGTGGCTTCATTTGAAAGCCAGACCTTCTGAATATTATATTTCTTTAACTTCTGCAATAAAATAGATTTTTTTTTGCATAGAAGCCTAGTTTTTTGCACTGATTTATTACTGATTTCTAGAAGGAGAATCAAGATTTTTTGGAATGCTATAATGACCTGTTTCCTTTTGCATTAAAATAACATTTTTGTTTCCCAAAAACAGAGATAGATAGATAGATAGATAGATAGATAGACAGACAGACAGACAGACAGATGTTTAATCTCTTCTATACAAACAGATTTTATGTTTGGTCTTTGCAGATAGTTGGTGTGCGTGTGGCAGATCATGCACTTCGATTATTTGGGTTGGTTGGTGGTGTCCTGAGGATCTGTGTACACGGGATAGTAAGCTACATCCCAAGAGAATTCAGAATACATGCAAAAATCCTGCTTTTTAACATGAGTTCCCCCAAGCTTGCTCTTGAAATCTTGAAATCAAAGAGCAATCTATTCTTTAACTAATAAAAAAAATAGAGTACACTGTTTTGGCAAAAGTACATTTTCCCTCTTCCCTTTGCATTTCTTGTCCACATATTCAAAGAAATTTGTACTTGTCATATGAAATAAATAGTGAAAGCCTTTTTTTTCCCCTCCATGTCACTGTTTTACAATGAATCTAAATCTTCTTTGCCACAAAGAAACAAAACAGCAGTTTTGTCATCTCAGCTTGTCAAAAGAATTTCAGGTTTCAGTAACTTATTCCAGTCTGCATTAGATGGCTGGATTTAGATCAGACAATTAAACAGAGAGTCCTGTTTCTGTGGCTACTCAGTACAGTTCAGAATTAATTTCTCTCTGAAACTTAAAGTGAAAAATGTAGAATTTAATGTCCTGCTTTTTTCTCACTAAAACTTTGTTTATAAATTAAAACACATATAAGGAGTCACTGTCCATGGTCACCTTTAGGAGTGGTACAAGAACATTTGGATGATTGCTTACTGAGCCATAGAAGCATGAAATTCAATAATTTACCAGTTATGGATTTCTACTTTGCTTATCAGCTCTTGTAGATGGTCTTTATGTACTTTATGTCTATAAAGTGCAACATTGCTCTAATTAATTATTAAAGTTAATGCCCCATCTTTATGACTGCATTCTCCTCCCTCCTAAACATGTTTCTTTTGTGGCTGGATTATCACATTTCATGGAAAATAGGCCTCTGGATATTTTGTTTTTCAAGAAGACTCTTTTCAGAAGAAGAGAGTTTTGTGAAGTTTAAATTCAACAAAGCTGTCAGAGCAAAAGGCTGAGATAAGAAGAAAAAGAAGAATGTTTTTGAACAGCTGCACAGAATTTAATGGAGTTAAAAACAGCAAAAAGAGATCTATAAAAATTTAATACAGATTCTGTGGAAACCACTCTAAAGCCTTGCAAAGATTAATAGAGAGTGTTGTGTTCTACACCACCTCACTTTTAACCATATTATAGATTATATTTTGATGTTACTCTGAGTTATTAAATGTTATAAAACTGGTTTTAAAACTGAAAAAAATGGATGAGGACAATCATGTCCCCAGCTATGCTGAGTAACTCATCATTTCAATTTGGCAATTGTACTTATTTTGCTATCACACTGTTGCCCTTTGGTGACTTAGAAAAGTTACTTAAGGAGCATCTGTCAAAAGTGGCTATACTTTCTATTTTAAACTGATGGTTGTCTGTGACAGCAAATAATTGGAGAAGCAAAATATTTAGCAATAGCAGATGATGTAAATAATTGTGATGGACATGGAAAGGGCAGCAAAGTCTATAGTGAAGATGCAGCTGACTATATTCTAAAATTTTTTCATGGAGACAGGCACCTAAAAGACTAGTAGAATGCTGTGGCTGGTACATTTCTCTTGCTTTATCTTCCACTTCTACTTTATACTTCTCCTTTTAATCTCTTAAAAATCCTTCTTTGAAAAATCTTGGTTTTTGAATATGAAGGCATATGTGATACAGACCTATTGCACCCTGAGCTTAATATCGTGCATCTTTTCCTGTCAAGTGGGAAATGCAGCTTGGGAACATGTGAGAAACCATGGGAAATAACAAATGAACAGTGTAACTTAAATTTTACTGGGTAGATTCTGGGAGGTGGTCTGAAAACATTAATTGATGCTGGAGATCTTTTAGTCTCTGCTGCTATATTGGTGAATTACATCAGATCTCCTGACATAAATCTCTGTACGGATCTGTGAGCCTACTTTATGTCTAATTCATCATCTGGTGGTGAATGATAAAAATATACATGCTGAAAGACACTTTACTCTTAGAACTTTCAGTGTCTCACGTTGCCGAGACAGGAAAAGATATCCTGGAAACCAGAGAAAAAAATGTCCATGAACATACGGACATTCCTGTGCTCATGCTGACAGTGCTCTGGTTAAGACGTGTGTGAGATAAGTGCCAGACAGCACCAAAATAATTTCCTGGCAATTTTAGTAATACTCTGTGACCTTAATCTTCTACTTGACCTCTCAAAAAACTGCCACCAGTGCGCTTTCACATTTCAAACTGAATGTTGCCTTCAAGTTTTAAGTCACTCAGGACAAAGCAACAAGAGACGCAGATGTACAGTTTTCTAATGAAGTTTATTAAATAGCAATTTTGAAACAAACTATATATTTTACTTCCCTCACTAGACAGAGACTAAAATAATTTCTCATTTAGAATTTATGGAAAAAGATAGTGTTTTGGTGGCATTATGGTTTCAGAATAATGCTGACTGAATAGAAGTCCCACTCAGTGGCTTTCAGTAATGAAGCTTATACCACTACCTTGAATATGAATCTCAGGTAAGCCCACAGCATAGTGGACCATAAAGATCACAAAACCCTCGTTCTTTCAGAACACAAGTTCTTTGTCTGGGAGAAAAGATAAAAAAAAATAGCCTTCCACTTTTTTTTCCCATCTGGGGATCAAGAAAGTTTGGACATACCATTTCCCACATCTCATTTCTCAGTGCAGCTTCATTTTAAAGTAAAGATGTCAAAACAGTCTGCAGAAAATTTTCTCATTCTTATGTTCACAGACAGAAGTGCCAAAAATTGGATCTAGAAGTTTCTGTGCAAATTTACTGCCATAAACTGAGGGTCCAACTTTGCAATGGACTCTTGCTCTAAACCCTCTAACCAGAAGACAATAATTAGTGTTACAGGCTTTGAGTGTCTTCATTTGCTGCATTCACATGAAAAGTTAATACTTTTCCATTTCACATTCTTTCCATTTGTATATTGATGAAAACTGTCCTTATCAAAAACAATGTTGTGAGATCAATAAAAATGTTTAAACATCTAATGAACAAGGTTTGACACTGAGTATCAAAAATAATGTCTGAAGTTTAGTTCATTTAGCTCTTTAACAGGTTTGTTGTTTTTTTAATGTCTTTTAATGCTCTAAAAAATGCAGCTGAAATTTGTATTTGATAGTGTCAAGGGGCAATTTTAATGTTTGCTTTGAATTTCAACACTGTAAGCATTTTGTTGTCTAAGAATAATTTGAATAATGCAAGGAATGTTATGTACACAGAACATTTTCATCTGATCTCTGTTTTTCAAGGAGAAAAACAAACTTTTATTTTCTTAGACTAAAATTCACTGCATCAAGCTAAGTGTGACTATTTGATTAGTTAGATAAAATACACTTATTTCTTGAGAAATTCTCTCTGCAAATCTTAAAAGGTTACCTTGTTATTTCTAGGTTTAGTCAATTGTAAAATAAATTATCTATATTCTCACACCTGCTGCTTTACCATTCATACACATGGTGCTTTATAAGAGAAGTAGAAGAAAGGTTGCACAAAAAAAAGATTCTGTATTTCAGATTGAACAAAAGAACAAAAACCTTGGCACTTTAAAAATTTGATGTACATCTCCTACCAACAAAATGATGTCTCATGGAGCTAGTCCAAAATGTATTAAAGAAAATCTTTGATGACTTTTTAACTGTCCCCTCAAAACTGATTCTATTGAATCTTTTAAAATGCTTGAGCACCCACACAGACATGTTAATTTAAATAACATAGTATTGTCATTATTATTATTATTGCATTAAATACTCAATTTATACTGAACTCAACAGAAACATGCATACTAAACTGGTATATATATTTCCATATAGTGAACAGTGTATCTAGAGCAGACTCCCTTGGACTTACTTGTGCAGTTTCAGGGAAGTTAAGGGTACCACACTGATAGGTAAAGAAGGCAGGATTGTGTAATTAATTTTATTTCCAGCTGTTGAGATTTCAGACTATAATTCCAAGCTCTCTAAGCAAACATCTTCTTTTTCTTTACTTCTTTCCAGACAAACTGATCAGAGGTGTTTTGGGGATTGGCTGTGTGCCCAGTTTCTACAAATGCCAAAGACTCCTGCACACTGAGTTAATTAAAATTGACTGCTTGTCTAAGGTAGAAGAAACAGGCTAAATTCTGGCTTGTTCTAAAAAAAAAAAGATTGAGCAATTTAGGCAAACAAAATAACTTTCTAGTAAACCAGGGAATAAAAATAACATACTGCTTTGTTTTGAAAAAAATAGATAATATTTTTATTTTGTTTTTATTTCTGCCTCAAATGCTTTTTTTTCTATTGTGTTTCGTTGTTTGTTTCTTTGCCTTCAGTGAATTGTAAATTGTTAGATCTGTGTATCCCAAGGACATGAAGACATATATCAAATGAAGGGTATAGACAGATTTTAGACTGAAGCTATAAATGACAATAAAAAGTCTAATCTCGCAGATGTTTAACCTCACAGGTGTCTCCCTTTTTGACTGAAACTTCCCCAGTGCCTAATGTGACTTTTTCACTGAAATGCACCAAGACTGCTGCAGTCTACAGGGCTCAGCAGCTGTCACATGCCTAAAAGCAGCCAAGAACCAAAGTCTCCACAGGAAATTTAATATGCATTTCCTAAGAAAAACTGACTGACGTTGACAATATAGCTCACAATAAACTAAAAACATGTCTAAGATTTATAGCATTTTTACACTCAGGTTCAATGATCTCAGGTTAGGGGGTTAAAATTCACACATTCCTGAAGGTATTTTTGTTTTACTTTTAGTGAGTACTGTGGCCTAAGGTTAGCAGGGGAAGCATTCCCTTTTCTTCCTCTGCTACTCTACAGGGAATATTATGTGATTCATAGGAATATACAGGCAGAGGTAAAAGAAGAAATTGATGGGGAGCCAGAAGCCCTAGAATGTACATCATTCTATAATTCAGCTTTTATAGTGTTCATAAATTCTCTCTTTGCTTCAAGAGGCTCTTTGATGCTTTTTAGTAATCAGTATTCTGGGGAATAAAGATGAGCAGACTTGACAAGAAACCCATAATTGACTATTTCCCTGATGAGTCCCCACCCCACAAGGTTATAGAGTCATATGCAACGTGTTTCTAATGGATCTTGAATTCTCCTTTGTATACTTGAAAATCTCTGTCTGCCAGGTAAAGAAGGTTTCTAGAGAAAAATGGCCTATCATTTGCTAGAGCATTCTTCAGGGGAAAAGTGACATGAATTTGCTAGTAGATGACATCATATCATAGCTTTATTTTAAAAGAAAAGGCTCTGACTTTTAAAAGGATCTATACCAGGATAGGTTTCCAGACTCTGGATATAAAATGAACAGATGTGTCTCCTTATGGGACTATCTCCCCAGGAAACCTTAGGGTTTCTTATTGATTTTATATTTATGGCTTCCCCAGTCCACTGGCTATTCTTGTTTGCAATCTGGGATTTAAGCATCTCCCTGGGACGTAAGAGATGCCCTCAAATCAATACATACCCTCAAAATATATTTTTAGCTGTATATTTTCATGTTTTCCCAAGAGAATTTGATTTAAAATCAGATTTTTTTTTTCCTAAAACAATCTAACTGCTAAGTGATATCTCTGCTCTACCTATATGATTGTGATGGTGTGTAAAAGAGTCAAATGCTGCTCATAAAAGCAGTGCAATATTAATTTTACCTCTTGTAATGATCTGGAGAATCTAAAAAGAATTATTAAATAATTATTAAGCAATCCTAATAGAGTGTTCACAAAACAAGCCATGGAAGGAATCAGCCAGCCTATTGTCTATTCAATGGATGTTAATCTTTACAGTCTTCTTTCAAGACATGGGTTAATTGGCCTTAGGGACCAGTTTCAAAGTAGGATTCAAGATGCAAAAACAATTCTTAGCAGATCAAATGTTAAAACATACATTACATGTTAAGGAATTTGTTACAAAAGAGATCTAGAAATAAATATATAGATATATATGTAAGCATAAGTATATAAAATAAAATTAGAGAGAGAAGATATACAATTGGTCCTAATTCTATGATGAGTCATAGATACAAAATAGGATTAAGTATTTTATTTCTAATCTTACATTATTTTACATATACTTACAGTTTCTTTTAAAATACATTACTTAGGTGAAGTGTTAAATGTGTCTATTGTTCTTAATGGAAGAATGCATTATAAATTGAATGCTCAACTTCCTAACTTGCTTTTTCATTGTGGTTTTAAATGCCTATTGGATTAAATGTTACTATTTGGGCGAATTTTTGAAAGTAGTGAATAAATAGGAATATGAGCAAATTTGGTAGTGAAAAATGCTTGCATATGTCATATTTTTCACTGTTAGATTATTTTCAGTTTCTCACTAAGAAGCAAAAATAATACTTGCACTGCGCTAAACAAATTTGTTGAAATCCTCTAAGTAATTTATATTTTAAAGAAAATATGCAAAAATAAAATTATCAATTAAAAACTTCTCAACAGTGACAATACCAATTTCATTGATGTTTTGTAGTAATCTTTTCTTTCTCTTTTTTAGAGTGTATCTGCAATGCTCAATGCACTGTCAACAGAATAAATTTATCTTGATCTGAAACTGCTTCTGCTATCTCGTTTAGATAGTTTAGAAGTAGCTTGGGTTGACATTTCTGACTTGTGAAACACATGTCCATTGTTTGTGTCTTATGCTCTTTTTGCACACTGATTTTTAAACATATTTCCTAGCTTTTGTTCGTTGTTTCCTCATTAGTTCTTTTATCAATTAAGTCAAATGAACCATGGTTTTAAAACTATTTCTAGAATAGAATTTAAAATTGGTAAAATTTTTGCAATATTTAAAAGTAAATATTCATGTCTTAATGAGATCAAAGTCTGAGAAAATTTTAGAAGTCAGATGAACTGTAAAAAAAAATAAAAAATTAAACTAAATCTTTTACTAAGGAAATTTTTTTGATCTGTCCAATATTAAATGATTAAAAATTAAAGGTACAAACTGGATTGATTAATTTTTAAATGAAACTACCCTGAACTATATATTTTCATCTTCATACTGAGTTTCGTGCTACTTAGGATCACTAAATAAGATACATAGAAGTAACAGAAAAGCATCTAATATGAATTAAACAGAAAAAACTAATAGGTCTTATATGTCTGAAGAATTTGGTTCTTCAGCAAAACCTCTTTACAGTCTTCAAAGTAATGCTGCCACTTATTAAAGGCCAATTATAAGTGAACAATCAAGTTTACCTGAAGTGGTCAAGAAACCATAAATCTAAAACAGTTTGAAAGTAAGATTATTCAAGGTGTTACATGAAAGTAAGGTGAGAAACATGACACAGCAGCAGGGATTTTATTTGTTTTAAATTTAAAAAAAAATTATTTTTAAACTTTAGGTTTTATTTTCTTATAGAGGTAATAAAGATACTTGAAAGTATTGTTTTCTAGTATGGCTTAGAAGATAAACACATACTATTCTGTTTTCAAACACATTTTTCAAAAGCTGTCTCTGAATTTACAATAATTTATCATAATTTATAAAAATTTATAATAATTTATAAAAAACCAAGTGTTTGCATTTGAGTGTGGGCATGTAGATCGGAGCTAGGCCTTTGAGGGATATATGTCAATAGAAGTAATAGGAGGTTTCTTCTCAAAAGCATCTAGAGAAAGGGGGAAAAAGAATTTCATAAAGTTTCTAGAACATAATCATTGCTAGGCCCAAGGAATTACAAAACAAAATTCATATTGGCCATACAAAGATTAACAGATTCAGCAGTATCTGCCTTAATTAAGGTAAGGATGTTAGAATCCAGGCTAACTTTTCAGACCTACTCTGACAATCTGTTACTTCAATTTTCTTTTTAGCAAAGGATTCATCTCTAAGAATAGTCATACAATGCAAGAGAACTGAAATTTTAATCATAAATCCTTAGCTTCTAATCCTGGATTCAGGTATTAGATATTCTTCTGCCTTGCTTTTCCTTCTCTCTAAATGTGGTAAAATGGATATATAATTAAAAATTTTAAAAAAAGAAAAAAAAAAAAAAAAAAGGAAACCTAAGGTATAGTTGGTTTCAAACTTTATGTAAGTTTAAGGTAAATAACTATTCTAACAGGATACTCTCAGTGAGACCTGAGAATAATTCTTAAAGGCAGTTTTCATGCAGCTGTATCTTACTTTTCCTTGTCTGCTACCCTTCCATGCTGATCAGAGAGTCTCAGATAGAAAAAACTTAATATTGGAAATGTAATTCAGCTTCCTGCTGCTAACTGCTGACCTAGGAACCTTTGTGCATTGACTCTATTAATGTTATGTATAATTTTGAGACTGAGCACTCCTGGTATCGCTTAGCTATTTGTTCCAGCTCACACCACTCTGTCTGGAGTCATTGCTTCAGTCTCTTCTTCCTTTCATTTTCTCTTCTCTCCTATCTGACTGACCTCCCTTCCCTCATTGATCTTCCTTTAACAAAAATCCACTTGAAAAAGTTAAATGCTGGACACAATTCAAACAGAAAAATGGAGAACCAGCAGGAAAACTGCAAACCTAGACATTATTTGCTTTTCTCTTGTCAAGCTCCATTCCTTGGACTTGAACAGACTGCAAAGCTTTTAAGCTGCCTCATAGATGCTCTAGCAACTACATATGATGAGCAAGTGATAAGTAACTTAATTTACTATCTTTTTTCATTTAGCAAAGAGGGTAAACCCTAGAGGGCATCTGATCTTGATTATTTCCATAAATTCTTGGCTTCAAGTCCTGTCTTCAGGTTATGCACAATTTCTATTATGCTTTTTTCTTGCTCTAGAGATTCAGATGAAAGCCTGTTAAACTATAACACATGGAAGAAGAAATTGTGGCAATTTTCATGTTTTGCACACTATCACTAGTTGTAGAACAGTTAAGGAGTTTAGGGGTTTTTCTTTAGCTGTACAGTTTGGTTATTTCTCTTTCTCTAATCCAGTGCTGGAAAAAGTATGGAGGCTAACAACAAAGCTTAAGAAAAATAAAAGGATAAACCTTAATTCTGTTTCTCACAGTACTTCATAGATTTGGAGTAGCTCCATTCAAGCTGAATGAGTGAGAGGGAACAAAAAGAAATCAATTTATAACTGTATTTACTAGTAGCACCTAATTTTTTGGTATTGTCTTTTAGGATCAGTGACAGAACTAGCAAAAACAGAAAAGAAGAAGTAAAGAAGTCCTGGATCATTAGGCAATGACTATGACAGTGAACAAAATAAAAAACACAGTGCTACACTAAAAAGGATTACAATTTTTCTTGCAATGAAAATAAGTACCTAAACCCCAAATAGTAGACTAATAAACTTGCTTCATCATTAACTGTGGTGTTTACACACAAAAAAGGATTAAAATAATCCTCCAATAACCTACTGTTAGTAAATCTCGAAAGGGTCGAAAAGATAACATAATATAGCTTTGAGTTACTGTTCAGTTAATTGGCATGCTGCAGGTGTAATCAAATTAAAGTTATATAATAACCCCCCCAAAAGCCCCATTTTGAAATTGTTAGTGAAGGAGCAAAAAAGCTATTTTCATCCTATAGGATTTAAGAGTCTCAGGTGTTCATTACAGCTGGTACTGATTTGTCTCATGATTACATTTTTTTTTTGAGAATGTTTCCTCCTGTTCTTTGTTAGAAGTCCAAATGGAGAAGTTTTATCTTTCCTCTAGAGATCTGCCTTTTGCATAGCACAATATACCATTTACAGCAAGGGCTTAAAAAGATTTTCAAGAGGAAATAAAGGGATCTCCTAACCTTGCCGTGGTATAAAAGAGTGACAAATAGGAATTCTGAGCTGGTGAGGAGGGTGATATTGACTTTATATGTAGGTAAGATTAGATTTGAGAAACAAGGGTGCAGCAGACTCACAGTTTGGGGGGGAAAGAGAGCTGTAAACATATCAGAGAAGTAACTTTCCTGTTTTACAATAAGTTCATGGCTGGCAGTGAGTTAGGTTATCCTGCACTTGCTGAGAAGGTGCCCTTCAGGAGAAGCAAGGCTGATTGATAGAGTCTAAATTGCATCTGAGCAATGTGGTCAAAGAAACACTGAAAAAGGTTTTATAATTTTTTTTTCTTTATTGTATAAAATGCCTTGGGAAGAGTTGAGATGATATTAAAAACAATAAATACTCTTGTAAGCTTTTACAAATTCGTATGTTAAGGTACTCAAATTATTTGCATGACGCAGTAATAATCTTAACAGTTTTCTATTTCTATCATTGGTCTTATTTTCATCTATTAGAAAAATTTATCAAATATTAGCACATTAGAAATTTGTCATCCATGGCTTAAGGAAAATAACTGATGGACTGGTACAATGGCATCACATTACTGTGCCCTTCCACTTGTTTTTATCTCTCCGTAAAGTATGATTTTTTAACAAAGGATCCATTCATTGAAGAAAAAAAAGTGGTTACCAAGATCTTCCTATATCTTTAATTAACTTCAATAGTCTCAGAACTTTTTACAAGTTTAAGGGTTCCATCCATATGTCTTCCATACTTTTTCCTTCCATTTCTTCCTGAAAGCAAGCTGGCCAATTTCAGCTATATTGGAAAAAGAGATGGAAGCTTTTATGAAAACCTGTATCTGCACTGAAAGGATAGTAGATGTCAGACATCATGCAATCCATTTTGACTTGTTGCTTTCCCATAAAACAATAGGCGTGTAATGTCCATGCTATTGACTCACCATTAGGATGGCTGTTACCTTGGGAGGGTTGTCAAAAAGAAAATGGAGCATGAGGCATAAGGGACACAAATGAACAACAAATGAGGGTTAGCTGGTATTTTTCCTGCTTGTCAAACAACATCTATTTGCTTATTTAACTACATATTAATTTATGTATCGGTTTTTCAACTTGCTTCTGTGATTTTAGGCATTTCATATTTATAGAGATGAGATCTTGGTATCTAACTTCTCAAGGCTTGCTGGAAATTGAAATGTAAAACTTCAGAAGTAATTTTAAATGTTAGCCATTAATCTTGGCTGAAATTAGATTTTGCGAATAATTTATATATAAAGATGCAAGTATTTAGAACTTTTTTTTTTTTTCTCTGAATTTTTCACATATTTCCTCACTTTTTTTTTTTTTTTTTTTATTATGGGCTGTTAACAAACAGGGCGAATTAATCGTAATCTTGGTAAATTTTAATTCAGAGATCACTGCTAATTCACCTTGTTACTTAGCAAACGCAGAGAGTTTTTCTCTAATAGTTGTCTCACATAAAGTGGTAGCATAATTTTTTTACTTGGTCTAGTATCATAAGACTCATCTTACACTGCCATTTAATTATTTAGCCAAATGTCACAAAAATAACAATGGTTACCCATGTGAAACAGTGAACATTTACAAAGCAAACACTTATATAAAAAAGTTGTAAAGCTCTGTGCTTTATAATAATTTTATTTATTTGTTTGTTTCTTTGTTTGCTTGGACATCTTTGTTTAACAATATCAGCGATATAGGGAAGGCCCAAACTTCATAAGTCTTTCTATATTTCTGATATAATTCCCCC
This sequence comes from Cichladusa arquata, assembly GCA_026413545.1. NCBI lineage: Eukaryota > Metazoa > Chordata > Aves > Passeriformes > Muscicapidae > Cichladusa > Cichladusa arquata. The sequence goes on along the minus strand of JAOTQP010000870.1, from coordinate 30,922,286 downwards.
TAATATTATAGGTATGCCGATTTTTTAAAAAAGTCTTTGTATAAAATATTTATTTTAAATGACACTTGAGAAAAAATATTCATGCACACCCAAAAACATTTTGAGAAACAAATTTGAAAGTGGTCACATATGCTGAAAATTGATCCAAGAAATAATAACATTGGTTATATGAGATCTCCTGACAAGCCTCAGAAACAAATTTGGTGTCACATAAATGACATCTATATTTGTAAGAGTAATGCTGTTCTGTGTCAGACAGATTAAGGTGGTATAAACACCTTTTACACACTGACACACACACACATGCACACACACATACACACTTGTCATTTAAATATTCAGTTATAGTAAAGTTGAAAAATAATGCAGTAGCAATGGATTGCTGTGATTAAGGTTTTGATAATTTTTATTATTTCAGTTACTTCTCTGCTGGTAAATATTCTAGCTTTTTATCATTGTTGCTGGCACAGAAAATTGTGCCATTGCAGATTTCCCAACATGAAACACAATTGAAATATAAGCAATTCTCTGTCCTAATGGGTCCAGGTACTTTCTCAATTCCAGAAAATCCCAGATCATATTTTAACATATCTGAAATTAATCAGCAAGACAGAAAGGTCAGTGACTTTGGCCATGAAAATGCAGAAGAGCAGAAATATACTGACGTAGAATACAATAATGAGGACAGAAATATTGTGTTCCAACAGTTTCTTTTATGATACACTGCTGGAATAATTAACAAAACTTTTTAAATTTTACACACTTCACCCTCAACTGTTAAAAAACCTGGGGTGCCTGTTGCACATTTGATTTACAGATTGGGTTAATGAAGGGAAAACACCTACTCCACACTCTAATTATGTAAACTAGTGGTTCTCTCTATGCAATGAAGCTGGTTTTCCTCCTTGGAACTGGTTGAAATTTTATTTCCTGGAAAGCTATGTCTACATAAAACCAAAATTGTAGTACAAATTTCAGTTACATGTAAGCAAATCTACTAATCAAAGCCCCAATTCAGAAACAGCCAAGGATATCTCCAGCTTATTTCTAACTATATTCTTAAGTCTACACATATTTAGAAAAGCAGTTAAGCACATGCTTAGTCCATTAAAATTTTAGCCTTCAATTTTTTCTCCTGAATTTTATACAAATAGCTGCTACAAGAAAAAAGTGAGAGTTGAATCAGCTATGGTTTGACTGTGATAGTAGAAAAATTGCCCCATTGAATCTCTTCATTATTTTTATTCAGTGACATTGAGGTATTTTTAGGCAGCAAAAATCCCTTACTGCTGTTTTTTGGTTGTCTAGAGCTGCAGTACCACTGTAAGTTAACTGACTTGGAAGTAGGCACATAAAACTTCCAGAAAAAATTTCATTTAGTCCATATTATAAAATATTTATTGCATTTAATGATGTGCATGCCAAGTAGAATTAAATTAAATCTTTATACCACAGGAATTGTTTGAATTTCTTGACTAACAAATAGAAGAATATTATTTCAATAGTGAGAATTTATACATAAATATTTTATATAAATAATTTTTTTAAAAATTAACATCCCTGGAATATTAGGGGAAAATATGTCAGAAATCCATAGGAAAAAGGCAGCACTTTTATTACTTATAGAAAGAATTGTGGAGTTTTTTCCTTCCCAGTGGGGTTTTTTTTAAGACTAAGCAGTTTGGAATAGTTAATCTTACTCTTGACAATGTAGCCTATAAACAGTTGGTATAAATTACTTACAGATACCAGCTCTGAAGAAGAGAATAATTGCAAATCTGCTGGAGATCTTGAATATTCTGCTTGGACTGCTGTGGAATCACTTGTGTGCATGATTACAGAAAGGAGTAAACATGTGAAATGATTAAGCTTTGCCTATCAAAAAAATTACCAGATTCTCCTGTATGCCTTCCAGGACTTAAGTGACAGTGGATTTTAAACAAATACTGAGGAAGCTGAAGGAGAGAATAGGCCCTTTCTTCACACATTGTCTCATGGGGTATTAGTCACTTTGGCTGTTTTAAATTGAAGTTGAATTATACCAGGACTAACTGAATAGGTGCTTTGACTGGTAAAGAAAAAAAAATACTAAAAACCTGAATAAAATAGATGCTAAAGAACATAGGGTAAAAATCTCAATGCTATTGTATTAGAAGGAGGATTGATGTGCTCCTAAAATTTCTCAATAGTCTCACTGCTATGTTCTCAGAAGGCCTCTGAGAGGATTTTGTAGGAGGCTTAAAATGTAGTATTGGCAAAGAACTGTAAACCTACTCCTAATGCCAAATAAATCATCAAAAGGGACTAGAACATGATAAAATCCTCAAGATAAAAGCAGTAGGAAGACAGCTAGTCAACAGCTGTGAAAACAGAATTAAAACTTGCATAAATTGGAAACGATATTTCCCAAACCAAGGCTGAAACCAAATAATAGAGTATGTATAATCTCAACACAGGATTCAAACTGGGTCAACAGGATATCGTGACTAATTTTGTGGATGACTGCCAACATGCTCAGGCAATTGCAGCCTATTGACCAATGTCAAACAGTTCAAGTTTGCTTTCCTCACAGACTTGAATTTTCAAACAAATGTATCTTAGAGCAAATGAGCCAGTAACTACTGAGCAACATACTGCTGAGTGTTAGGTTTGAAGCTCAAGTGAAATCACATTTAACCATATTTCAATATGGTATGTGGATGATAAGAGTAAGGATTTCAGACATACATGGGATTTGGAAGAATGAAGGGAGGACAAATTCTACACAGTATCAGGACATATAAAAAATTTCAAAAAGATGCAAGACTATACTATAAAGAAAGTAGCAGTTCCAGTTGTCAAATACATTCCTATTGCTTTGAATGATCTAATTAAACCTGTTTATCCACAGAAAAATGTATTTTATCTACTTGTTCTGTTCTTAATAACATTTTTTTTAATTTGCATCTATTTCAGGCCTTTTTTTGTTTATGCATTTTTTCCAGATGTTCATCTTCCTTCAGCTATCACTCTACCCTTTTGTCTCCACAGAAATGAATTTCCAACTACGCATATTATGCTGAATTTTTATATTCCAGTTGCAGATAAGATCTTTTCTAAGTATCTTCTGTACCAACAACTCTGTGAAATAGTCTGCATCTCAGCTAGTAAGTAGAGTATGGACTCAGACACTGGCTTAAGACTGGAATGTGAGCAGAGGGGCAGGCATTGATCTCTCCTCTGTGGTGACCAGTGACAGAACTTGAGGGAATGGCATGAAGCCATAGATTAGGGTTAGGGCTCCACAGTTTTGGAGTCAGCCATTTAGATAGAACGAGTTATCATGAAAGCCACACTCATGCTTCTGATCAAAATTTGAAGTCAAATTCAGAGTAAATGGTATGTCAGTTGCTATTGATTTTGGGGCTCACTTATCACTCTATTACTTCTATGTTCTTCATTTCTCTTTTTTGTTCCTGCCACTTATTTTCTTTCTCCCTTTTAAGAGAGATGTGAATAGATGCTTCATCTTCCTACCTGTCTGTATTCCTGTGAAATAATTTCTTATGAAATTGTCTACCTTATTGTGTAACTGCCTCCTGCTAGCATTTTGTGACTTACAGGTCTCTGTCCATGCTCTTGATCTGCCAAACACCTGTCCAACCTAATATTTCTATTTGTCAGATGTCTTCATCTATATCAATTGTTAATGTAGTAGTAATAGATTTCTGACATAAGGCAAATTTCTTGTGCTTTAACTTACTGCACCTTCTAGGCATTATCAAACATGCATAATTCATAAAATCATTATTCTTCCCAAACTACTACTTCTACTGTAACTGTAAACAAAGGAGAAAGTGATGTCTATGGCATTTTTCATTTTCTTCCTCAGGTTATTTCCTCTTGGAAGTTCCACTGCTGTACGAGTAATACTTTGAATTTTCTAAAGTTTTGTTTTATTGCTCTTTGGTTTGAAGAAATTTAAATATTGCTATTTAAATACTGTAAAAGAGGTATCCAGTCTTGCATGCATTATCCAAGAATGAACTCACATGAATATTAAATAAGAAAAGATACATCTTCAAGTCGGAGTGTTTTTGAGGGTGAAGGAATATTTGCCTAAACTATGATCATCATATTGGAAAAGAATTAATTCACCGAGTTTATAGAAGAAATACTTGACACTTATCAGCACTTCTTGATGAGTTCACCCATCATGAGTCATGAAACATGCTTATAGTTCATATGCTATTACAGTTCATATCCCTCCCTTGTTCAAAACTAAAAAAAGTTCAATTATTTTACGAAGGTTGCTTCCTTTCAATATATATATCACAGAATTGAAGACAAATATCTTCAGCTGGAAGATATATATCTAGGTTGGAAGATATCTTCAAGATCATGGTGTCCAACCTTTGACTAAAAAATGCCCTGTCTACTAAACCATAGCACCAAGTACCATGTCCCTCCAGGGACAGTGAACTCACTTTCCTGGGCAGCCTGTTCATGAAAAAATTCTTCCTGATGTACAACCTGAACCTCCCCTCACACAGCTTGAGGCTCTTTCCTCTAATCCTATCACTAGTTGCCTGTGAGAAGAGGCTGACCCCCACCTTGCTACAACCTCCTGTTTGGTAGACAGGAGGTTTCTCCAGGCTAAACACCTACAACTGTCTCAGCCGCTCTTCAAATCACTTGATTCACTTTCTAGACCCTTCACCAGGCCTAGGTCACCCCTCCACCTTTGTGGACTTGCTCTTCTCTGGGCTTGCTCCAGTGCTTCAATTTCCTTCTTGTAGTGAGGGGCCCAGAGCTGGACACAGCACTCGAGATGTGGCCTCACCAGTGCTGAGTACAGAGGGAAATCGCTTCCCCAGCCCTGCTGGCCACACTATTGCTGATACAGGCCAGGATGCTGCCGGCCTTTTGGCCACCAGGGCACACTGATGGTTCATGTCCAGGTGCTGTTGACCAGCACACCCAGGTCCTTTGCCATTGATCAGCTTTCCAGCCTCTCTGTCCAGCCTGTACCACTACCTGAGGCTGTTGTGACCCGTATGCAGGAATTGGAACTTTGCCTTACTGAACCCCACACTCTTGTCTCAGTCTATTGATCCAGCCTGTCCAAATCACTCTACAGCACCCTCCTACCTTCCAACAGATAAACACTCTGGCCCAACTTGGTGTCTAAATTTGCCATACAACTGAAAAATTAATATTAATGTATTTCATAAGCAGCTGTATTTTATTATCTTGAGAATAAAGAAAATGAAGCAAAGAACAAGTAGTTTACAAAATGCTGACAGCAGAAAGTAGGAATAAATATATTATGTTTCTTATTAATTCCTGGAATCACTTTTTTCGACATTAATTATATTAATCCAATTCCTTACTCCACTACCTGAGTTAATAAAAATTCCTAGAGATTAAAGGGAAATTATTTCCAAGGATAATCAATATGAAAATTTGCATCTAGTTTTAAGAAGCAGAATAGGTTTACAACAGGAAACATGTTTAAAATAAGTCACTTGCTGAAAAGTGTGTTTTTGTATAAAAATTAGTCAAAAGTAAAATCTGAATGAATCAAAAAACTATTGTTCTGTCATTCAAAACTATGATGATTTATTTTCTGGAAAATATTTGTATTTTAATCACATCCACCAGTTGATTAAGAATACAATCTTTCCTATCCAGTCAGAGAGTGTGCTCTAATCAGAAAGGACATGTAAATTTTTCTTAAAAATGCCAACACTAATGTGCCTTGTGAGCCATATTATGGTTTTGTTTTATCTTGGATGTTGAACCATCCAAGTTCTTTCTCTATTTTGGAAGTGAAATGTCGATTCTTGCTTTTAATAAAGAATAGAAAGGATGAAAACCAGCAATTTCTTCCAGTGACCTGAAAGAATGGTAAAATATATGTAATAAAAATAAAGGGGCAATGCTGAGAAAGATATCTCTAGTGGGCAAGGTTAATTCTATTGTGCTAGTATGGTATATGCCCTTATTTTTAAACGAGATGGTGATAATGAGAAAAAAATTATTAATGTCTATGTAAATTCATGCATTCATTAATTGGGATACTAAAGTTTGACTTCATTAATTGAGACTTTCAAATAATCCAATTACTTTGAATTCTCCATCTTCCAAAAAGCCAGTTTTCTGGGGACTATTTATAACTAATGAATTTGGAAGACCACTAAAATCTTAACATAACTCACAAATTATACAGTGTAATCCCTTGTGATTATTTTCACTGCAAGGCAAACTTTACTGATTCTTCTCATTTTCCATCATGTGTAATAGGAGAGAGAACATCTTGTGCTCCTAACCATGTTTGTGGGGGTGCCTCCTCAGCCTCTCCTCGGCGAACTGTCTAGGAAGCCAACAGTTGATAAAACAGTGGTGAGTGTCAACAGAACATCAAAAACTGTCTGAGAGGGAGTTTGGCCCAAACTGACAATGGTAAAGAAGACATCCACGGGCCACAATAAACAGCTTAAGGCTAAAAGCATCAGCTTGAGAAGAACTTCAAGAAAAGTTCGAAAATTTGTGATAGTGGGAAGAGAAAAGAAAGCAACAGAGTCAAAACTTGTTTTGACACTGTCAGAAATCATCCCACCGACATTGCAATCTGTATCTTGACCTAACTGAGAATCCTTCCATCAGATTCCATGGGTGCACGCATCTATCTTGAGGAATGACAGTTTGGGTGCACGCAATAAGAATCCACATTTCTGAGGCATACGCCTGAAGTTGAGGTGGGGTCTTTCTATTGGAATATGTTTTGTTGTTTTGTAGAGACTGTCATGAGCACATATAGGGCTAGAGCCTACACCTCCAGCAGAGGGATACAGAAATTAAGAAATCTTCATTTTTAAAGACATCAGGGTTTTGGGGTGAACTCTGAGAGGAGTGCATGTGTGCCTGTGTGAATACATTGTGATTTTTATAAAAGCTGGTTTAGAAATGTCTAGGTGTTTTAAGTATCAAATATTACATTTTGCCTTCATGAATGCATAATTCACTAGCTGCTGGTTAGTTACATGTTATTAATAAATCTAACAGCTTCAATTTTGACTATATTTCCAGCACATGAAAAGAGTGGATATTTTCCTGAAATGTTTCTTTCTGAATGCAATCAATCAAGTAATTAAAAATCTGAGTAAGCCTTTTGCGCATGCCTATACACAGCAACCTGGTATAACTGGAAGGAGAGAATATTTAATTTATTTTCAACCAATACCTTTTAGAACAGTTGAATTATTTCCAGCTCTCCCGCCGAGCCCAGAGCCGGGCCAGGGCCGGTGTCCTGGCCAGAGAGGTCTCGCAGCAGCCAGAAGCTGAAAGAGAGGGAGGTAGCTTGAGCCACGGTGATTTGTGAAAGTGAAATAACTTTTCATTGGTTTCCCGAGCTGTCCATCACCAAATCAGCTCTCTGATTGGTGCCGGCAGCTCACAGGGGACGCTCCCAGAGACAGGAGAGCCCCTCCCATTCCCCAGCCTCATGGAGCTTTCCCTGAGGCGAATCCACCCCACCCCCTTAGCATGTGAAACCAACACGAGGATATTTTTGAGATTTTATCTACATCAGTTTCTGGGAAGACTCGACTTCATTCTCCAGCTGCTGGTGACTATTACGGAGTAAAATTTTGAGACTGTGAAGCAGGGCCATCATCTGCGGTTGGATGCTGATGCTACAATGATCATTGTTTTTGTCTGAGTATCTGATGGAGCAATGCCAGGGGTTAAAAGTATAGGGCAGATGAATGTCTTATAATTTTCCTAATAGATAAATTTCATTCTCTAATCAATGGCTATGCAAGAATTTTATTCAAAGGAGACCAGAATAAAGAAGAGGAATAGGGATGACATCTACCATTTGGCTTAACTCAGTATTAAGGTATTTTGCCATCAGATAGTAGATCAAAATCCCACAAAAAGTAAAAAGTAACAGGATCCCTTTCTGCCACACTCTGAGCTTTCTGAACTACTAAATCTAGCCTGCACTTTCTGTCAATCTACCTTTGTCATGGAATCATTAAATGAGATGGTTTGAAAGGACCTTAAAGATCAATTAGTTCCAACCTTCCTGTCATGGACAGGGACACCTTTCCGTACACCAAGCTGTTCAGAGCCCGAGCCAACCTGGACTTTTTTTTAATCCACAACTTTTTGGCCACTTTAAACTTCTAGATAGTTTGAGTGCAATCAATAACAAAGTTTTTCAATTAAAAAAAAAGTTACAAAACCCCTAAATCACTAACCTGTAAATGTAGATCTCTGGCTTCTCTAAAAACATAATAAAATCATTACAATTACAGTTTTCAATTTGCCTGAAATTACTTAGAGTTATGATCACTAAGTAGACTCTATACTTGAAACTTTACAAGCCTTAACTGCTTCACAGAAATTGTAGAACAACCTCAGAGAGAAAATAATGTATGCTTATCAAATCCATAAATTTGCATATTGGTTCTTCTCATTCCTCTGCTAGGAACATATGGTCAATATGTAGAGATATCAGTAAGTTAGAAAACAAGAAGAAAAAGAAACAATATATTTTAATTTAACAGTGAAAGTAAAAGGTGATAATGAGAACTGCAGAAGAATGTAATTTTTCCAGAGGCAATTACAAGTCCTGTCGACACACAGGGTTCCATGTTAATTATAAGAATGTGAGAACAAAGTAATAAAACAGTTAAATGGTGAAGAGTATTGACTGCATCATATTAAATATAGATCCACTAGATCTGCCTTAAAGTAGAGGAGGTAAATAGCATTGGTTCAGTTTTGGATTAATGAAGATATTTGGAATGCAAATACCCCCGATAAAAAAATCTGTTTTATATTTGCCTGAAATCAGGTATTTTAAAGCAGCAAATGTGTGGCCCACACATTTCTGAATATTTTTGCTAGACATAGTGTAGAGTTATCCTTACTAAGGTCCAAGACAAAACAACCACACTCAACTTGCTACTCAGTGTCACCACTAGTACTTTGTATGTGGAAACTTGGCTTGCAGCTACTGAGAGACTAACAATTTCCTTTTAATGTGAGGAAGGAGGAACAGTCATTTGTCTTGCAAGCAGATATAATTGGAAAACAATGAATTCAGTTTCACAATCCTTGCTTGTCTATTTTAGAAAAAAGCAAGTAAAGGAGGGACAGTAAGAACAATTGAGAGAATGCAAGAAAGCTTCCTTTCTTGGCAGCCACAAGTCATTAGAAGAGCTTGGCTGTCCATTTAACTACAGCCTCAGGCAGCTGAATGCATGCCCAGAGCAGAAAAGGAGACACAAAGAGATTCAGTTTCTTATGGGATTATCCTGAAGTTGAGGGAAGACTTGTTAATGCTCAAACATTGATATTCCTTGCCTGGGTTTCTCCAGTGAGAAGAAAGCCAAATAAAATCAAAATTTTACTCTTTCTGTTCTCTGGTTCATTATTAAAAGTTTTCTTGTTGTAGTTTAATTTATTTGGAAGAAAATCTGCAAAGTTGTGTCTTAAATCATTTATTCAGTTTAAAATGAGCAGCTGAAAATCATATGATACAGCTGGAAAAAAGAGAGGGAAATTTGATTTCTCAATGAAAGCAACTGCTTTGAAATACTCTACTTGGGTAAATGGTCCCTAAATAGCTGAAGCTCAAATCAATTAAGATTTTACAGATTTGGATCAGAATTATAAAACTGGAGAAGAGAGAGAAACATATGCATTTTGAGCATACTGCTTGTTGTATTAGGACTTTGCTTATTAAGATGCTACTGATTTGAGCTGTCTCTTGTAACAGCAGCATTGTGTGGAATTATAATCAATAAAAAAATTCAATCTGTTTCTGGTGAATGAGGCCAAGGCAGAAGCACTACTCTGTATTTTCCATATGCTAAACATTCTTTGAGGAAATTAATACAAATATTTTCTCAGTTAGTCTCCAAAACTGGGTGATGGAAATTATTCAAAGCCCAGTGTTCTGCTCTGAACAAGCGCCCCGATATTTGTCCTTCAGTAGCTTTTCCCCTCATTGTTCACATGCACACGTCTGCCATAAATGAAAGTGACATGCAAAACTGACTATTACTTCTTTAATGTTCCTTTCATATCACTGATGTAATGGATGAGATAGGTTGTGCAAACCAAAACTTTCAGTTTCAGATTAATTGAAATATAACTATCTGTGCTAGCATAGTCTACTGCACAGCAGGTGTTCATATAGACAACATATATGTGTAATATATAAGATGCTGCTTGCACTTTTTGCATGGAAATTTCTACTGAGATGATGTTTTTCTTGTGAATATTTTTCTCCACAATTTAGCAGCTGTGCAGGCTCTGTGCTTACAGCATAGTAAGGCAGGTGATTATTGCTCCATACTGTATTTGGGGCATCCATATGCTGAGTGAAATGCTCAAGTATGACATCCAGGTTTAAGAAGATATATTAAAAGAATGTTATGTACCTCTTCCATGGTATTGCATGATGGTCAGTGTCACGGTGTGACTTGGGTTTGCCAATTTTAATATATTTAATTTCTTTTAGAGACAAGACCCAGGAGTAGAGACAAGGCAGGCTCAAAACTTAAAAAGGTACCAGAAATTTATTAATAACACAAAAAGAATTCAGGATAAGATTCCTAGATTATTCTCTCCTCCCTTCATTCCACATTTCTTACCAACAACATACAGAGAACACTTCAGTCAGTTATCCACCCAAATAATCATT